>JBAIAA010000911.1:0-485694 GCA_037893245.1 Crossaster papposus | reverse complement strand
CTGTTTCACTACACATGTCATCACTAACACAGGTACTTGTAGTTGTAGAAGCATTATTCATTTACTGTTAGTTTTGTATAATATCTAATGTAAATGAACTTCCAAGTCATGTATTTGTTCATCAAGTTGGGTTGACTTGGCCAAACCGACATAAACCAGACCCAACCAAACTCCCCAAAAAATTTAATCTGGCCTGGGAAAATTGTCTTATTTTTCACAGACGCTGTGTCTGGTTTTCGTTCTAGAAATTGGTTTCCACAATTGTGCTCTTCTAATTTTTAATATACCACATCAAAATTGCCGATGTCACTTTTTACTAACGCACGTTACATGTATCTATGCCCTAATATTTACGGTCAATAATTCTTTAAAAGAATGGAAAGTTTAGGTCATGAACAGTGCTATGCACAACGCCTGGGCACGACTTTGTGGTGCGGTGGTAAGCGTGCGTGATTCACTGTGTATGGCGGGCGACGCACCTTGTGTTGCGGTAGGAAATGTCGGGCAAAACACGCTGGGCTATCACTTCACGTACAACCTCGAAATAAATTCATGAACACGGAAAATACATTACACAGACAAGAGAATCAAGTTCTGTGAATTAACTTGCAAAAATCCTCTTTTTCCATCCATTGCCATTTTTACACTGTCAGATCGACCCTGAACTCCAGTGTTATGATGTTGGTCGGCCGTGTATGCATAGACTCCATCCTGCCTTCTTTGGCACTTTTAGTGGGCGGTGCGGGGGGAACCAGTACAGCATTGCTGCATTGAGCATTATGCACGTGTTTTCATCACCGTGATACTGATAGGGAATCGTGCACCGCGTTGTCATCGCGAAGGGAACTTGTAAAAATAACAGAGGTTTCTTCTCAGAAAATAGCAAATGTAAGTAGGTAGTTAAAAAGCATTTTGTAAATATTTTTTTGGGTAATATTCTTTTTCTACTTGCTGATAACATTTTTAGGGTCGCAGCCTTAAATTAGGATCGGTCGGGTAACCGGAAGCAGAACTTTATTTTGTGTGGTCTATATAACCACGCAAAAAAATAAATTTTTCAGCCAGAACCACCTGAATCAAGCAGACATTCTGATAAAGTATTATTTAATACAAAAGACTTCCACCGAGTTTAAGAAGAGAACTTGTGTAAAATGGTTTAGAAACTTTGACCCAATGGATCACAGAACACTCTTTTGGCTTTATCTTAAGTTTGAAAACCATTTTTCAAGGTCAATAAAAGCAACATTTTGGCCAAAATGGATTTGACCTTAATTTTTCGAAAATTACTCAACTGGTATGGGAATATACTGGTAGATTAGTAATAGACTTTGGGGCAGAAACCCAATTTCTGTAAGTTTTATTTACTTATAATAACTATTGTCATCCACCCAGATCTCGACAAATTTTAAAACCTAAAAATAACAATTTTGTCCACACAATATCCGAATCTACAATACAAGCGTGTGGCCCCAAACAAATCTAACAAAAAAATACCACAGCTGATTGTAAGCATGCTGAACGAGTTAACGTTAATCTGGATGCGTGCGTGCGTGTGTGCAGACTGGTATGATGCATTTTATTTTGTTTTCATAGCGTGCAGTGGGAACCAGTTTAGCACATCGTAGTCAACCATAGACTAGTTTCCACTCCCTTCATCATAATTTGTTAACTTACACAAAGTAAGCGTGAGTAGCCACTGCGGCACGTACACGCCAAAACAAATTATTAACCCATTTTTTAAGCCAAAAGATAACGGGAAGGATTGGGAACCAGTCTAATATTGAGCATTGGTGTGTTATAAATCATTTAAGTTACAAATTAACCAAGTTAACCATTACAAAGGAGGACAATGTCTCATAATGTACATGTAACACTATTTTCCAATGTTGCAAATGTTTGCCTAAAAATTGGCATTTTTTGCTCATTTTTCATAAAATTTTAAAAATACATTGCCATGGAAGATTCATTGTAGGTTTTATTCAGTACAGATTAATGGTGGCAACAAAATAAATACACAGATTTGAACACGGTGATCAAAATTAAATAGCAAATTCCATATGAAAGTATAGATATTAGAATTTTAACATTGGCTCCTTATTTATGAATGACCCAAATACTAAATAGTGCTGCTGTCTTTACATATTTTAAAAAAGCTTCTACTTTTTTAATCAGATGACCAAAACCTTGCTCAAGAAAGGACTCTAAAATCCTTTCAAGGAATTGCTGCTCGTGTGTGGGTTGTGAGCTACAAGTGTAAAGCCTTTTTCACACTGCAAATTACCACACTAAACGTACACTAAAACCAGTTTTGCTTTTTATTCACATTTAATACACATAAATCTATGAATTTAAAACAAAAATTGCGTAATGAAAATGTTAGGCTGCATGTTTCCTTTAAGCAATGAAAATTCCGAGATCGAGATACATGTACATGCATAATAGTTGATAATTGTGACTGTATCCGCATTCATAGGAGTGATACTACACATTTGTTGGTCGTTAAAGTCATGTTTTTCCTGAAGTTGGTAATTGCCCAAGCTGATTTTTCGTGTGCGCCATGTATGGTTAACTATCTCACGACTACAACAAGTTCATCAAAAGCATATACTTTTGAGATAATCGAGGTCAAAGGTCAAGGTCACCTTAAATGACCCAGATTTGGGTCAACACATAAAATAATGTCAAGTGACATATTGGTGGATAGAGAATTTTGTGCTCTTTCTAACGACACCTCACTTGCTGAGATCGAACCATTCTGTAGGGGTATTTGGCCATTTTTAGGTAGATTGGTGGGTTCTGGTCGCAAAACCCCCTAAAACTTCAAACTGCTCCAGTTCCTACACAAATGACCGAATTTCGCTAATATTTTGCGTATCGGAATTTCTCATGAGTACCTAGCCACACACCAAATTTCATCAAAATCGGAGGGGGTCAAGCAAAAAAGTGTGCGGAATGACGTGGAATGACCCTAATGCAATGGTGTAAGCCAGGGATAACTCCTAAATACATGTACATGTACCAAAGTACAGTTTCTAACAGTTGGCAATGCTCAAAATATAGCGATCACTTTGAAATAATTCATTTAAATTTCAAGTTTTTTTCTGTTTCATTTATAGATCTTTGGATAAAGCCTCTTTAAAAATGAATTCCAAAACAAATGAGGGCAGACTTTTAAAATAAATACAGTAACAAGTTTGATAATATTAAGACAGTAGGTCCATATTGCACTCATATTTATTTATACATGTAGGAAAAAGTGAAACAGCTGGCAGAAGCAACCGAGAACCTATACGTGAAAACCTTTGACTGTTTCACTACACATGTCATCACTAACACAGGTACTTGTAGTTGTAAAAGCATTATTCATTTACTGTTAGTTTTGTATAATATCTAATGTAAATGAACTTCCAAGTCATGTATTTGTTCATCAAGTTGGGTTGACTTGGCCAAACCGACATAAACCAGACCCAACCAAACTCCCCAAAAAATTTAATCTGGCCTGGGAAAATTGTCTTATTTTTCACAGACGCTGTGTCTGGTTTTCGTTCTAGAAATTGGTTTCCACAATTGTGCTCTTCTAATTTTTAATATACCACATCAAAATTGCCGATGTCACTTTTTACTAACGCACGTTACATGTATCTATGCCCTAATATTTACGGTCAATAATTCTTTAAAAGAATGGAAAGTTTAGGTCATGAACAGTGCTATGCACAACGCCTGGGCACGACTTTGTGGTGCGGTGGTAAGCGTGCGTGATTCACTGTGTATGGCGGGCGACGCACCTTGTGTTGCGGTAGGAAATGTCGGGCAAAACACGCTGGGCTATCACTTCACGTACAACCTCGAAATAAATTCATGAACACGGAAAATACATTACACAGACAAGAGAATCAAGTTCTGTGAATTAACTTGCAAAAATCCTCTTTTTCCATCCATTGCCATTTTTACACTGTCAGATCGACCCTGAACTCCAGTGTTATGATGTTGGTCGGCCGTGTATGCATAGACTCCATCCTGCCTTCTTTGGCACTTTTAGTGGGCGGTGCGGGGGGAACCAGTACAGCATTGCTGCATTGAGCATTATGCACGTGTTTTCATCACCATGATACTGATAGGGAATCGTGCACCGCGTTGTCATCGCGAAGGGAACTTGTAAAAATAACAGAGGTTTCTTCTCAGAAAATAGCAAATGTAAGTAGGTAGTTAAAAAGCATTTTGTAAATATTTTTTTGGGTAATATTCTTTTTCTACTTGCTGATAACATTTTTAGGGTCGCAGCCTTAAATTAGGATCGGTCGGGTAACCGGAAGCAGAACTTTATTTTGTGTGGTCTATATAACCACGCAAAAAAATAAATTTTTCAGCCAGAACCACCTGAATCAAGCAGACATTCTGATAAAGTATTATTTAATACAAAAGACTTCCACCGAGTTTAAGAAGAGAACTTGTGTAAAATGGTTTAGAAACTTTGACCCAATGGATCACAGAACACTCTTTTGGCTTTATCTTAAGTTTGAAAACCATTTTTTAAGGTCAATAAAAGCAACATTTTGGCCAAAATGGATTTGACCTTAATTTTTCGAAAATTACTCAACTGGTATGGGAATATACTGGTAGATTAGTAATAGACTTTGGGGCAGAAACCCAATTTCTGTAAGTTTTATTTACTTATAATAACTATTGTCATCCACCCAGATCTCGACAAATTTTAAAACCTAAAAATAACAATTTTGTCCACACAATATCCGAATCTACAATACAAGCGTGTGGCCCCAAACAAATCTAACAAAAAAATACCACAGCTGATTGTAAGCATGCTGAACGAGTTAACGTTAATCTGGATGCGTGCGTGCGTGTGTGCAGACTGGTATGATGCATTTTATTTTGTTTTCATAGCGTGCAGTGGGAACCAGTTTAGCACATCGTAGTCAACCATAGACTAGTTTCCACTCCCTTCATCATAATTTGTTAACTTACACAAAGTAAGCGTGAGTAGCCACTGCGGCACGTACACGCCAAAACAAATTATTAACCCATTTTTTAAGCCAAAAGATAACGGGAAGGATTGGGAACCAGTCTAATATTGAGCATTGGTGTGTTATAAATCATTTAAGTTACAAATTAACCAAGTTAACCATTACAAAGGAGGACAATGTCTCATAATGTACATGTAACACTATTTTCCAATGTTGCAAATGTTTGCCTAAAAATTGGCATTTTTTGCTCATTTTTCATAAAATTTTAAAAATACATTGCCATGGAAGATTCATTGTAGGTTTTATTCAGTACAGATTAATGGTGGCAACAAAATAAATACACAGATTTGAACACGGTGATCAAAATTAAATAGCAAATTCCATATGAAAGTATAGATATTAGAATTTTAACATTGGCTCCTTATTTATGAATGACCCAAATACTAAATAGTGCTGCTGTCTTTACATATTTTAAAAAAGCTTCTACTTTTTTAATCAGATGATCAAAACCTTGCTCAAGAAAGGACTCTAAAATCCTTTCAAGGAATTGCTGCTCGTGTGTGGGTTGTGAGCTACAAGTGTAAAGCCTTTTTCACACTGCAGAGCCAATCCCCGGGAAATAAATCCCCAGAAAATTCCCGAGGATTTTTTACCCCACCAACACCTCGGCAACAGTTCACACTGGACCCATTTGGTAACTTCCGGGGACACTATTTCCCGGGAATATGCACGGTCGTTTCACACTGGCCTTCAAACCCCGGGAAATGTTTAAACTGAGGGCGCGTGGCATGGGTCGACGATAACCGCTGCGCCACGCATCATGCGGATAAGAAAATAGAAGACTGGTACCTAACCACACGGGACATTATAAATACACGTACACGAGAAGGAAGCTAAACACAGTCTTGTTCACGACACTTCTTGTATTAAATATTAAAACCATTCATTTTGCTCATATTCTTTAAAATTAAATTATTTGTATAATTTTATTATTTGTCTTTTGTACTTAACTGTAAATATATTTACAACAAGTTTGAAAGGTACTGCATTACAATACTAAGTCACCGCGCGAATTATTTGTGACCTTATGACCTTTCGAGATTACCCGTGGACGCAAACAGGTGGGGTAAGTTCAAACCCTGCGACGTTCACAGTAGTTGCTATTCCCCGGGAAAAACGTTAAACCCCAGGGATTTCTCCTTTAACCCTACTCACAAGCAGGGGTAAATATTTCCCGGGGAGAAGCAGTTTCCCGGGGATTTCTTTGGCAGTGTGAACAGACCGACCGAAATTCCTGGGGAAATCGTCCAGTGTGAAAGGGGCTCTAGTATTCATTCTTTGAACATTTGTTTTTTTAACAAAGTCAAAGTTGTTTACAATATGAAATAATAGACCATATTCACGGTGGAGCCATTTTTGATCGTGCTCCCTGAACACATAGGCGATTTTGTTGAGCGATAATGTCGCCCGTATTAATATACACGCCCAAATCAATGACCGTGTTTACATTTACGCGACAAAGTCGTGCGACTGCGACATGGCGCTAATAATTTCAAAAATCGTGCAACATACCACGTATTATTTGGTTCATTTACACACGCGCACGTGTGTGACATGCAGTGCGACATAGTCGTTGCAACCAAATCACCGTTGAATTGGATGGTGGCAGACTATTTATCCGTTCCAAGCCTCACTTTCATTTTTATTTAATGTGGCTTAAAACATTAGCGGGGCATTAATCGCAAATTTGTAATCATTCATCAGAGCAGACTGGTATTAATTTGTAATTAACTTTATTTCATTACTTTAATTATTATAGAGTAAGGCCTATTGGGAAAACCCCCCCCAAAAAACAAAAATAGAGAGAGAAAAAAAAAAAAAGGAAAAGGAGAAGAGGATCAAAGTCAATGTCGTACTTGATTGAATGTATATTTAACACTCGAAACCCCCTGAAAAGGGACTGAAATGCGGCTAGGCCCTATACACAATAGGTCTAGATTTCGCGGTTTTGAACAAAGCATCGAGTGATGTCCGGCACGTCAGTGGAGGATATAGGAGAAGGGTGGGGGCGGGGCGGGTTGCATGACTTGCATCGTGGACTAAAGTTTTGATACTACCCCAAATTGACTCAGAGTTCCACAATTTATTCTCAAATTACCGTATAATCCAGGCCGAATCATTGTAGATTATCAAAAATTTTCAGGGAGCACGCCCACGAACCTTCTAACCAGTTCGCGTCAGATGACGTACACACAAAGTTTTTGCGGAATTAAAAACGGATGATGGACAAACACGTCATGAGCATCCCATACAAAATTGTGTACTATCCACGGATGTCGCGTTAACCCGTCAGGCATGGCGGTTTTATTCAGTGGAGGACGTATACACGCTATGGAAGTTTGCTTGATTGTTGCAGTTGAGGTGTATACACGGCTTACGTTAATGACAGTGACACATGTTGTGGTGGACATGTATACACACCCAGGTGAAAATTCCAGTTGAAACCAGTTGAACTGGACCAGTTGGGACCAGTTAAAACTAGTCGAACTGGTCTCAACTGGTCCAGTTCAACTGGGAATTGGTGACTGGTATTGAACTGGTTTAACTGGTATTGAACTGGTTTAACTGGTATTGAACTGGTTTAACTGGCTTAACTGGTTTTGAAACCAAAAAACTTCAATGAACGTTCTGATATATAACTGCGTGGAATTCCGTAATGAAATAATACCAATGGAATTTACTTATTAAACATTACTAAAGGGGAAGTAGGTATACATACAATAATAACCTACTCTTATATATTACCTACTACATGTACATGTAAATACATACTACACACTTAGCCATCGCCGTTAGTTAGTTTTATACTACACTTTTTTGTCCACGACATAGTCACAGCTAGTTTTTATGAATAATGTCAAAATTTGAATACGAATGGAATGTAATGGGAATTTTTAACTATGTTTGCACAAAAATATAAATTCAATCATGGAATCGTTTGAATAATTACATATAATGTCACAAAAGTGCATTTTTGGACAAAATACCACAATTTACATCGACTATTGCAACTGGTTTTGCAACTGGTTTTTCAACTGGTTTTCGCAACTGCATGGTTTTCACAACTGCATGGTTTTCGCAACTGCATGGTTTTTGCAACTGCATGGTTTTTGCAACTGGTTTTTGCAACTGGTTTTTGCAACTGGTTTTTGCAACTGGTTTTTGCAACTGGTTTTTGCAACTGGTTTTTGCAACTGGTTTTTGCAACTGGTTTTTGCAACTGGTTTTTGCAACTGGTTTTTGCAACTGGTTTTTGCAACTGGTTTGGGCAACTGGTTTGGGCAACTGGTTTGGGCAACTGGTTTGGGCAACTGGTTTGGGCAACTGGTTTGGGCAACTGCATGGTTTGGGCGCAACTGCATGTTTTGGCGCAACTGCATGTTTTGGCGCAACTGCATGTTTTGGCGCAACTGCATGTTTTGGCGCAACTGCATGTTTTGGCGCAACTGCATGTTTTGGCGCAACTGCATGTTTTGGCGCAACTGCATGTTTTGGCGCAACTGCATGTTTTGGCGCAACTGCATGTTTTGGCGCAACTGCATGTTTTGGCGCAACTGCATGTTTTGGCGCAACTGCATGTTTTGGCGCAACTGCATGTTTTGGCGCAACTGCATGTTTTGGCGCAACTGCATGTTTTGGCGCAACTGCATGTTTTGGCGCAACTGCATGTTTTGGCGCAACTGCATGTTTTGGCGCAACTGCATGTTTTGGCGCAACTGCATGTTTTGGCGCAACTGCATGTTTTGGCGCAACTGCATGTTTTGGCGCAACTGCATGTTTTGGCGCAACTGCATGTTTTGGCGCAACTGCATGTTTTGGCGCAACTGCATGTTTTGGCGCAACTGCATGTTTTGGCGCAACTGCATGTTTTGGCGCAACTGCATGTTTTGGCGCAACTGCATGTTTTGGCGCAACTGCATGTTTTGGCGCAACTGCATGTTTTGGCGCAACTGCATGTTTTGGCGCAACTGCATGTTTTGGCGCAACTGCATGTTTTGGCGCAACTGCATGTTTTGGCGCAACTGCATGTTTTGGCGCAACTGCATGTTTTGGCGCAACTGCATGTTTTGGCGCAACTGCATGTTTTGGCGCAACTGCATGTTTTGGCGCAACTGCATGTTTTGGCGCAACTGCATGTTTTGGCGCAACTGCATGTTTTGGCGCAACTGCATGTTTTGGCGCAACTGCATGTTTTGGCGCAACTGCATGTTTTGGCGCAACTGCATGTTTTGGCGCAACTGCATGTTTTGGCGCAACTGCATGTTTTGGCGCAACTGCATGTTTTGGCGCAACTGCATGTTTTGGCGCAACTGCATGTTTTGGCGCAACTGCATGTTTTGGCGCAACTGCATGTTTTGGCGCAACTGCATGTTTTGGCGCAACTGCATGTTTTGGCGCAACTGGTTTTGGCGCAACTGGTTTTGGCAACTGGTTTTGGCAACTGGTTCTTGCAACTGGTTCTTGCAACTGGTTCTTGCAACTGGTTCGAATCTTGCAACTGGTTCGAATCTTGCAACTGGTTCGAATCTTGCAACTGATTTTTGCAACTGGTATTGCGGAAGTCGAGGAGGGTGTTGGTTCTTAGCAATAGGTATTTTTAATAAATAAAGTTGGGGAAAATGTGCTGTCTGTTGATTTTGTTGGGGATGTAATTAGACTTTTAAAGAATGTTTTAGTTGGTTCCTGTTCACTTGACCAGTTGGTACATATAACTGGTTTCAACAATTGGTTTCAACTGGTTATTGTTAATAAAAAAGACCAGTTCAGGGTACGTAACTGGTTCCTTCAACTGGTTTGAACTGTTTCCTGTTGTCGGCACAAGAATGACCAGTTGGTAACTGGTTCCTTCAACTGGTTTGTACTGTTTCCTATTTTCACCACAAGAATGACCAGTTGGTAACTGGTTCATTCAACTGGTTTAAACTGTTTCCTATTGTCGCCACAAGATTGACCAGTAAATGTTCCTACAACTGGTTTCAACTGGTTCCTATTGTCGCCACACAAATTACCAGTTGGTAACTGGTTCTTTAACTGCTTACAACTGGTTTCAACTGGTTTTTGTTGAATCTGATTGAGCTACCAGTTGATGCCAGTTGATTCCATCACGTACCAGTTGGATACCAGTTAATTCCAGTTCAAAACAGTTGAAACCAGTTGAAAGTTTAACTGGTTTCAACTGGAATTTTCACCTGGGCACTAACGTTGTCATGCCATGCCGCATTGACTTGATATCATGGCATCATGCACGCTTCAGTGATTAGGCCTATTCAAAACCCTACTTCCATTGTCTCCATTAATGCCTACAGCTGAGGGATTATCAGCTGCGTCCACTAAGTTCTAGACATACATATTCCCCCACCATTGTTCGTTAGTCTCCTTTGAAATTTGTGAAAGGGTCCTTTAATTTTCAGCTATGAATGTTCTGTGCATTTCCTATCGGCCAACACCCCAAACAGCTCGCGTCTTAACCAATCATGTAAAGTGACACTACAACACAATGGGGGCTCTGCCTGTATTATCTGGCATTATTTGATTAGGCCATTTCAAATTGATTTTTAGGTTTTCATCACGGCCCGTCTATTTCTACTCCCGCCCCAATGTTCTAAAAAAAAAAAAAATGAAAGCATGGCGCGAGAGTCACTTGCTGCAGGCACTTGGTCCGGGTGGCCTTCCCCCAAAAAAATTTCAATCTAGATGCGCTTAGACGCGATTTCAGGCTTATGTTGGACACTATATAGTAAGGTGAAAAGCCGTATTTTCAGCGCACAAATCATGTCTGCCGATCAATTTTGTTCGCACAAGGTCAAATGAACAACAAAGTTTGCTCGTGGGACAAAATAACTTGCAGCGATGGGGCACAATCGGGGAGTTTCACCATTCGACTTACAAGAGCCAGTCACAGGAGAACAGAATCAGCGACTGGAGCTAGCTCATCGAAACAACGGAAATTATCCGTCGTTCGAGGGACTGCAGTCGACTATAATAAACTATATATAGTCGCTTAATCAAACTTGCTCATGATTGCTGGAAGACATTACAATGTTAACCCATGGAGGTAGTTTCCTACCTCCATGGTGAACCCGACAGAGGAGACGCTTTTCGTTCTTGAATTCATCGGCGCGGCTGACGACTGTAGTGGAAGTCAAACCAAGGATATAGTGACGCCCTCTGTTGTTGAAATTGATTCATGCGAAGGTCTTGGAACCAATTAAGACTGCCAACATGCACATGTGAAACGGTATTGACTAAACTAGTGCGTCCTTCACGTCCATTTAAACAAGATCGGTCCCATGAACCAGGAATGCGTAAATGTCCAAGGTGCAGTATTTCTTTGACATCATGAGTTTAGCTGCATTTGTGATGGCTTTGGTTAATACTTGGCTGCCAGATTGGGTGTATTTTTTTAGCATGGCGGCGATTTTTAAAGCATGGCGAGATAACCAATCTCAAAAATATAGCATGGCGGGCCGCCATGGTTTATTATACATGTACACTTGGAGAACACTGCGCCCCAATTTATAATTTTTTTTTCTCTCCCCAAAAAGGTATTTTCCAGACAAGTTTCTCACTAAATCCACCAAATTTGCACGCTAACGTTCTGCACGATAGCTACTGTATTGTGTTATGCATGCCTTGGCCATAGTGCGCTTGTGTTGTCGTGTCAAGCTTGCTGTGATGTGGCTCCCGACTAAATGATGACGTCTCCCACAGGCCGTTTTCTGAACCCCCGCTTCATCTCCGTTTTAGATTTGTTCATTCAGTTTGGTAATGGTGATAAAGACAGAGCCTAAGTTAGGGTTTGTAAAATGGCCATAATTATCATAACAATTTGTGCGACATTAATGACAGCAAACAGCCATTCAATCATCTGACAATGAATACGAACAGAGTCTGTGCCACCCGTTGATCTTTTTTTTTATGGAGATTAATGGTGCGACCCTACAACAGTTGTACGGCTAAATAGATTTACTGTCGTTAACAAACCACATCGCGCGAATTTATTATGCTATTAATGCAATGCGTCATCGTATAGTCGGGAACCATGATGGGTCGATGTGGTATTGATACGACAACGCTCTAGGCTCCATACATACATGTACATACGTACATACATAACATGTCGCGCGTGAACTGTGAATTGAGCTAAGCGCATGTTGTACAGTGCTCGTAGAGTTTAAAGTTTGACATCTATAGCTGGCAAGGGTAGGCCAATTAATTGCTGTGTTGTTGGTTGAACTCTACATCATACCTTTTGTAATCACACAGATTACGTGCACAGATTACTTGTGGGTTGAAGGTTGTCAAGCTATGGTTTGGAATTAATGATCCATATGCCTGACGTCGACCCCTCAATGTTGAGTGATAAAAACCTAAAAATAAATTTTAAATGGCCTTATGAGAATATATATCTCACTGTATAAGATGACAGCGGACACTTGTCCATGTTCTGCGGTCTGTTTCAAGTTTGAATCAATCTGATGAAGAAAAGTTTATTTTTTAATTGTTGACCTCAGTGATGATTACTTTTTAAACACGCACTGTTACAGTTACACATGTAATGGGTTGACCATAAATGTTTTTCACCCCCAAAATATTGTTCACTTTTATGAGGAAATTGGTATTATTAACCAAAGCTAACACATTTCACCCTTCAAAATTGATATTATGTTGTGAAAATTGCACATGTTTAAACCAGGGCCAAATTCCTTGGCTCTGCTAACCACAGAATTTCGCGCTTACGGTCTCAATTTTTCGCTAACCGCGCTAGCAGAAAAGTTTTGCGCTAACCCTGTAAGCACAGAATCCTTAGTTACGGGGTGTTCGCATGCTCAGAGACCGAAATTCCTCGCTAACGCGTGAAATACGTTTACCGTAAGCACCGAATTTTCTGCTATAGTAAGCAGGGATTTTTCGCTAACGGTAAGCAGAGCCAAGATATTGGGCCCTGTTCTGAAACTATGCTTTCGAAACATCAGGTCTTAATTTATTTTATTCTTACGAGATTGTTTTTCTTTCTATATTTAGGGGTTGAAACTTCAGTTGAAGCATGTGCATTGGTGCCAGAGGAGGAATACAAAGTTCAGGGAGACAGCATAGCAGGCAGAACACTGGCACCAAAGCGTGCCCGAGATATGAGGGAACTTTTGTTCCAACATTTGTTATTCTTCATAATTGGCCAAGGAGCAAATGTATCAAATGGTATGCAATTTCTATTTTTTAAAGTGATAACATGCTGTTTGGAAATCTCTTCAGTAGTCTAATGGCAGACTATATGGCAGACTGTTTTTGTACACAGTTGACTGATTCGTTCTAAAGTTGTATTGGACAGGGTGTTTGATGTGTCGGTTAGTATTTTCTTGTGTTGTATGTTTTCAGAATCTTACACAGGAGTGTGATAATTCAGCTTTTTAGCAGATTTTTACCCTAAATTTAAGCTTTTTGGTACACCTGCTCTGTACTAAAGTATGGGAACTGATTAAATGTCAGCTTTTTGCTGGCCGTTTTCAGTTTTTTTTGCATGTGGCCACTCACACCCCTGCTTACATTTAGGGACTCTCATACACAGTATTGAGAGTTCTAAATATTTGACTAGTAAAGTGGGTGGATCAGATGGCTGTAAGGGGAAAAGGCTATTATTAATTAAATCTGATTTTTAAAATCTAACAAATGATTAGCCTAAAATCAGCGGTTCATCAGTATTATAATATGAATACTCTTTAGTTTGATAATTATGCTATTTTCCATTTTTCCCCGCATGATACAACCGCGATGTGACAACTTCTCTGAGCTGAAAGCTCGGGACAGCAATCAAAGCAATATTGTTGCAGTTTGTTCCCGTTCGAAGCTAAACGCGAAACAGCCATTATATCAAGCACTATTGTCGCAGTTTGTTCCCATTCGAAGCTAAATGCAAAACAGCCATTATGTCAAGCAAAATTGTCAGTTTGTTCTTTAACAAATCTGTTGTCGCAGAACTGCAATATACCATAAGCAAAATACTTAAAGGGTAACTGAAATTTAAAACTTTAATATGGCGAAATATACGCTTTAATAACGCTGAATACTTAACAACTGCAAAAACTTATTTGTTTAGGTTTTGCTCATTAATCGTGACCCTAAAATGAAAAGCAATATGCGCCGTGCCCCGCCCACAAAAGATGACGTCACGGTAAGAATATAGCGTGGATATACCAGGCTAAGCCTAGCCTTGGATACAAGGCTGCACTGTATCCGCAACGTGGGATCATCGTTTGTCATAACACCAAACCTGTACATAGCCCGCAATGCATTATTATACGTATGTGCACGGCTATGTACACGTTTAGTGTTGTGGCAAACGATGATCCCACTTTGCGGATACAGAATAGCCTTGTATTCAAGGCTAGGCTTAGCCTGGTACAGCCACGCTCTATTCTTACCGTGACGTCATCTTTTATGGGCGGGGCACGGCGCATATTGCTTTTTATATTAGGGTCATGATTAATGAACGAACATAAACAAATATGAAGTTTTTGCAGTTGTTAGGTATTCAGCATTATTAAAACGTATATTTCGCCATATTAAAGTTTTGGATTTCAAGTACCCTTTAAGATGGAAAACCATCAGCAGTTAACATACGATGCATTCATCGTTAGCAATATCTTAACTCTTCTTTGAGACTCGCTTGTGTGTGAATTCCTCATCAGATACTGTGTCAAGGCTTCATCAGGGTCAAGATTGATCTCATTTAAATAGTGAATTCCCTTTGAATTCGTGTTTGTTCTTCCCTCATGTGCCAAACTAAGCAACTTGCTCTTTTTTGCAATGAGCACTCTTTCCATAGGAAGTCAGTAGTACTCTCTGTGGGTTACTATATCATGCCCCATGTGATTGGCCAGTTGCTCAAGCGTGTTTTTCTTCAGATTTAGCAACTGACACATAGTTGCGAGATGCTTTCTGAGCTTTGTACATCTGATTGTGAATGGCTGTTGTAGCTTAGGTTCAGCAGATGCTGCTAACTTGGCAACAATGCCAGACGCCCTTAACCAGGTCACGCCGGGATTATTTTAACATCGCCGAGCCGAAGGGCGGGATTATTATTAACGAAACTCGATCCGAAGCGGGTTCAGGCTGATAGTGCCGGGAAGCACACCCACGCATTTCCGGCCTTGCTCGCTGCTGACATACATTTCTGAACTTGAACTTGGCGTGTTTATGCTTCATCCGTTTTGAATTGGGGGAAATCTTTGCGTTTATATACGTCATCTGGCGCGAACTGGTTAAAGGAGTGGTTGAATTCTCACAAAGTCGAGAAAACAGGAAACTTTTACCCTTGTTTTCTTTAGCCAACATATCCAAACTTTCTTTCATGTTAACTGGCATGAGAATTGGAACTCCACGCCCTCGCTTTCCCCGCACCATAAGCAATGTCAGCCTTTTTAGAGAAACCTTTTCGGGTGGAGTTAGCTTTCGAGAATTTCATCATGAACAGCTTTCTTGGATTGTACTTGCTGATTATAGTTGTAAACCTCAATACTTTCATATTTTGGTCTCCTATTGTACAAAACAACCTGTGTAAGTGTTGGCCAGCTCCTTGTATGTTGTAGCCGTGCGGCCTGTTGAAAAGGTTTGGTAATAGGCATCATGGCAGCCAGATGACTGTGCACCACGGTGTCCAGATGTACGCAGTTGTGACTGTGCACCACGGTGTCCAGATGTACGCGGTTGTGACTGTGCATCACGGTGGCCAGATGTACTAGGTTAGGACTCTGCATCATGGAGGCTAGATGTATTCAGTTGGGACTGTGCAAAGTGGCCAGATGTACTCAGTTGGGACTCTGCATCATATGGTGGCTAGATTTACCCGGTTGGGACTGCATGTGCATCATAGTGGCCAGATGTACTCACGTGGTGCGTTATGGTGGCCAGATGTACTCGGTTGGGACTGTGCATCATGGTAGCCAGATTTAGGCTGGGACTCTGCACCACAGTGGTCATATACACTCAGTTGGGACTCTGCATCATGATGACATGATGTACCCAGAGTTGTATGACTCGAGTCCAGGACTAGGACTCGAGTCCGTCTCTAGTCATAGTTTTGGTGACTCGGACTTGACTCGAGTCACGTCGGCAAAAGACTCGGACTCGGACTCGACTACCATGACTCGGACTTGACCTCGAGGACTTGGACTTGACCTCGAGGACTTGTGACTCGAGTCACGTATTTTCACCAACAATACCTTTTTATTTTTTTTGTAAATATTAAAAACAATTCCAATGATCCGATCGTCATGCACATTGGGGAATATTAACGTTTAGCACACGAAATAAGCAGTTATACTGATGTTGCAAGTAATAGTGTTCGTGATTAATGTGTTGCTATGCCCATGTAATGTACAGCGCATGTACATGTGTATGTTCAATACGCATAATAACACTGGGATATATTTCTGTAAAAGCATTATTGTGCACGACACCAATATTAACGCTGGTATTCTGTCAACCTTAACACCATAGCCACTGCTTGATGCATATTACCAGGGAAATAGGAATTCGTCTCCGGAATCCGAATGACGGCTTTAGCTGGCTGCGGCTATATCGCTACCTCTTTTTAATGTTAAAACATAGGCGGCTTACGCGCTGATCTAGCCATAGACGCAACCGAAGCTGACCATAGTCTGGCATGTCTGGTACCTGTAAAAACACCGCCTGACTGAGATGGCTGTGTGTTGTTTACGATCAATAGTGATCCAGTCATCTAAGTGAACTGGTCAAAGTAGTTTAACTATTTAATTATTTAAACTTAAGTGACCCGTGACTCGGACTCGACATAGGTGACTCGACTACAACACTGGATGTACCCGGTTGGGACTGTGCATCGACCATGGTGGCAAGATGTACATGTACTCAGCTGGGCTTGTGCATCATGGTGGCCAGATGTACCAGGTTGGGACTGTGCAACATGGTGGCCAGATGTACTCAGTTGGGACTGTGCAGCATGGTGGCCAGATGTCCCCAGTTGGGACTTTTCATCATGGAGGCCGGATGTACTCGGTTGGGACTGTGCAGCATGGTGGCCAGATGTACCCGGTTAGCACTGGGCATTATGGTGGCCAGATGTAGGCTTGGACTCTGCACCACAGTGGTCATATGTACTCAGTTGGGACTCTGCATCATGGAGGCTGCAGTTGGGACTCTGCATCACGGTGGCCAGATGTATATACCGCTCAGTTTGGACTCTTCATCATGGTGGCCAGATCGTTGTACTCTGATGGGGAATCTCCTGTTAGCCAGATGTACTCAATTGAGACTCGGCATCATGTAGCCATTAGCTTCTACAGTTTCACTATCTACATGTACCCCGGTTTGTTCGAACCCACACTGGTCAATGATGGTTGGACTAGGCAGGACCAGCTAATGATCGAGGTTGGGCGCATTTCTTCTTTGAAGAAATGCATTGAATGCAACACAATCCTTGGTTAAGGGCATCAGTTTTGGAGCTTTCCAATTTTGTTTTGAGAGAACAGCCAGCTCCCATGACCTCTCCCTTTTGTACATCTAATACAAGTTTAGCTGCCTAAAGATTTGGTCTGTCAAGGACTGGTATTAAAGTGAGATTTGATGATTTGAATAATCTTAGGATTTCCTTGTTTTGTAATGTGTGCTTATGCGTTTTGATTGTTGTCTTGAACCAATGAGGTTTCAGGGCAAAACTTTCTTTGTTAAGTTTTGGAATGTACAGCCCAAGACTAGAAGTACTTTAGTAGACGCTTATCTTTTATTCAAATCATGAGCTGGATTACCGGAACTTTACTGTGAATTATGAATGTTAACATTCATATTTCACATGACTTGATAACTATATTCCACTGATTTTCCTGGCACTGCTTTTGTAAATGTGGTGCATTGCGTGGACGTACATTTCAGTGAACCGTTTGCGATAGAAGCTTTGAAGAAAAGTCAACCAACAAGAGTATTAATATGCAATTTCCATTTTAGTGTTAATTCTCTACTAAAATCAAGTGTATTTTTTGTCGAGCTCAATTTGTATCGTTTTTGAAGTAGTCTTATTTTATTCCATCCTGATGTGTAGCTATAGGCAATGTAGGGAGGGTTACGAGAAAACTAGTGTACACAATTTAGATAGTTGCAATTTTGACCATTTTTGCCAGACTAGTCACCAGATTTGCCCAATTTTTATCACTTTCAAAGATCATGACACACATTTTGAGAACACAGATTTGATTTGCAATGTGTAATGACTCTATTCGTATAACACTCAAACATAATTGAGAAAATATTTTGTGCCCAGATGTACATTTGTACTCGTTGAGACTCTGCATCATGGAGGCTACATGTAGATGTATTCAGTTGGGAATCTGCACCACGGTGGCCAGATATACGCAGTTGTGACTGTGCATCATGGTGGTCAGATGTACTCGGTTGGGACTCTGCACCACGGTGTCCAGATGTACGCAGTTGTGCATCATGGTGGTCAGATGTACTCGGTTGGGACTCTGCATCACGGTGTCCATATGTACGCAGTTGTGACTGTGCATCATGGTGGTCAGATGTACTCGGTTGGGACTCTGCATCATGGTGTCACTGAATCTACTAAAACTACCATCGATCTCATTTTTAGTTCCCACCCAGAGCTCATAAAGGACTGTGGTGTTTTACCAGTCCTAATCAGTGATCATTATCTTGTTTATGGGCTACACAGTTGGAAAACACCAAAAATGAAAGGTCGTTTAATAAATTTTCGATGTCTAAAAAATATAGACAGTGATGCATTTACGGACGATCTCCGTAATGCACCATGGCAAGATGTTTTTGGTTGTTATGATGTGGATAATGCATGGTCTATATGGTACTCCATATTTATGAGTATTATTAACCTCCATGCGCCAGTCAAAACCAAACGCATTCGGGGTGCCTCAGTACCGTGGCTCGATAGCGAAATTCTTAAACTTATGCGGCAGCGCGATCGTGTACACAAAATTGCAAAGCACACAGGCTTACAAATTCATTGGGATTCATACAAAAACCTGCGGAACAATGTTACTAATAAAATCCGCAGTAAAAAGAGTAATTACTACACATCCGCCATAGAAGAAAATAAAAGCAACTCTTCTATGCTGTGGAAAACTCTGAAGGAGGTACTCCCTAAGAAACAAAAAACTGTACCAAATTCGATTACTTCCCCAAATGGGGAAAATATTGACAATATCGCCGACATTGCTGATACATTAAATGAACACTTTTCAACAATCGGCAAGCGTACTGCTGGAAATTACCCTTTGCGTGAACTTGAAATAGATGACAATACTGACGCCTCTATATTTGATTCTGTTGATGAAGATTGCGTAGTACCTAACATTACAGAAGAGTTTGTTCGAAAGCAAATATCATCCATGTCGGTTGGGAAAGCAACAGGTCCGGATGGAATTAGTGTTAAAATGATTAAAATTGCTTCACCTTATATCATTAAATCTTTAACTCATATTGTTAACCTGTCTATAAGATGTGAGCGATACCCTAAAGATTGGAAACATGCTTTAGTAACACCAATTCACAAGGGAGGAGATAAATGTAGTACAGGTAACTATCGTCCAATTTCTATACTGCCAATTATCTCTAAGATTTTAGAAAGATGGGTGCACTCATCGGTATATAGATATCTTGATGAAAACAATCTGATTCCTAGTTGCCAGTCGGGATTTAGACCCCTGCACTCAACTGAAAGCACCCTACATGACTTAACAAACAAGTGTTTTGCGGCCATGGAGAATGGACAAGTTACAGGCAGTGTGTTTATAGACCTCAGTAAAGCATTTGATTGTGTTGATCATGAAATCTTACTAAAGAAACTAGAAAGGATGAACATGTCATCTTCTGTAATAAATTGGTTTAAGTCGTACCTAAGTGAACGTAGTCAGTCTGTGAATATTGGCGGCACCATATCAAAGGTCCTGTCCGTAAACACTGGTGTTCCACAGGGGTCGATACTAGGTCCACTTTTATTCATTGTTTATACTAGTGACCTTCCATTTTGTATTGCCCCAAACTGCAACTTATTTATGTATGCAGATGACTCCACATTAACGTGTAGCTCCTCCAACATTAATATAATAGAAAGTAGCTTAAATACAGCTCTTACTAGTTTTCACAACTGGTGCGAAAGAAACAAGCTAGCTTTAAATGCCACCAAAACCAAATGCATGCTTATTGGTACTAGGCAGAAAATATCTAATGTTAATTTAAATGTATGCATTGCTGGTAGTCGTATTGAAAATGTGAAGTCTTATAAATGTTTGGGTGTAATTATTGATGAAGCATTAAGTTGGGGCCCACATGTCGAATACGTAAGAAAAAATGTGGTGTCTAAATTAGGTATACTAAGAAGAATCCGTGATTGTATTCCTCAGCACAGCTTGCACACACTATTTGTAAGTCTAGTTATGCCAACATTAGAGTATTGTTGTACTGTGTGGGGAGGAAGGTACATATCTCACGATAATATGTTAAACAAATGTCTCAAAAGAGCCGCGCGAATAATCCTTAAATGTACCTTCCTCACCCCTTCAGAGGATATGTTTGCTCGTCTTAATTGGACCCCTTTTTCAAAAAGAGTCAAGTCAAAAAAGGCTATTCTTGTCTTCAAAAGTATCAACAAAATGACTCCTTTGTACATGACAAATATTTTCAAACCACTTACAGTAATTCGCGAAACAAGGCAATCAACCCACACGGCACTGAAAGTTCCTTTCGCCAAAAAAGAATGCTACGCCACAAGTTTCGCTGTGAGTGGTGCAAATATTTGGAATAATCTGCCCGAACAATTGCGAACATTGGACTCATTAAGCACATTTAAATCAGAGCTCCGACATGCCATCTGAGTGTTAGATATTATGCCAATTGCGCTGATCTACGGAGTTAGAACTTGGTTGCCACTATAATGTGGAGCCGGATAGGAATTTCCCCTTCTTATTTTTCACCTAAAGGTTTTTTTATTTGGTGGGTTTTCGCCTATCTCGTAAATCAGAATTAGTATTAATGTTTAGAATTCCTGTAATATCCTTGTATTTATAATATGTACTGTTATTTTATTTGATGATGTATGCAGGGCCCCAATGAAAACCAGTTTTAAACTGTTTGGGCACACCCTGGGTAAAGAAATGGAATAAATAAATAAATAAATAAATGGTGCATGGTCAGATGTACTCGGTTAGGACTCTGCACCACGGTGTCCAGATGTACGCAGTTGTGACTGTGCATCATGGTGGTCAGATGTACTCGGTTGGGACTCTGCACCACGGTGGCCGGATATACACAGTTGGGATTGTGCATCATGACGGCCAGGTGAGCTCAGTTGGTAGTCTGCATCAAGGTGGCCGGGTGTACCCGGTTGGGACTGTGCAGCATGGTGGCCAGATGTACTCAGTTGGGACTCTGCATCATGGAGGCCAGATGTACCTGGTTACCTGGTTGGGAGTGTGCATCATGGTGGCCAGATGTACCCAGTTGGGACTCGGCATCATGTAGCCATTAGCTCCTACAGTTTCACTATCTACATGTACCCCGGTATATTCGAACCCACACTGGTCAATGATGGTTTGTTCTGTGGAAAACCTCAGCAGAAACTCACCTGGCATTGCAGTAGGCACCACTGTCAGGAAACATTGGTTTGTGAAGTTTTGGCAATCCCAAAGGAGGAAAAAAGAATGAAGCGGCAGAGTTGGCTGCATATTCGTAACCTGGGCAACCATGAACGCAACAACATTAGCCTCTGTCATGAAATGACGAAAATCAACCGAAGAGGGCGTTTTGCGGAAATTTGTCAATATGGCTTCCGAGCTCGCGCGTAAAACTAACGTAAGTATCTATACCATGGAGAAAAAACAACAGATAGTTAGTGAATTGCGGGGAAATACTTAATAAAAAATGGCCAATCATAAAACTAGATTTTCTTTCCTGCACTTGAAAAGACCCGCCGTGTATTTATGCTCCTTAGAAAACCGGTTAGGCCCAATTAACATTTAAACAAAACAAAAAATTCAGTGGCACTGAACTGAAGCTTTATTTGAAAGCCATATTTGAATGCCATACAGTAAACAAATCCTGGGGCCAATTCATACAACTTGATACATGTACAAGCAATATTATTTTTGTATTTTTTATTATTTTTTGACATCAAATATAAATTTGGGGCTTTACACACAAGCACTTGGTTCACATGGACGTTAAACCTCAACATTCCTGATCCTGCAATGTTAATTTAAAAACCAGTTTTAAATACTGTCACATTAAATGTACAGACGCCTGTGAAATCTAGTAATATTTTACCCTTTTATTGACTGAAACCTGACATTAAAAGAAGTTCGTAAATATTAAACTTGGATTTTTCAAGAATTATTCAATTGCGCCAGGACCAATTAGGGAGCACTCGGTCGATTGTGTGCACAATTTCTGGACGTCACCGTTTCATTGGGGTTTTTTTCGGACTAAGCTTACACCTAAATTGTTAACAGAGGGTAAATAGCAAGCATTAATAACATTAACATTGTAAAGGTACAATGAATTTGCAGTTTGTCAACAAAGAAGTATGGCAACATTGCATGAGGAAAGTCGGCCCAACATTAACTGTTTATAAACAATGTAAACGTCGAAGTACAGCTATAGCTCTCCCAAAGGTCGAGTTGTCTCAACGGGCGAGTTGTCTCAACGGGCGAGTTGTCTCAACGGTCGACTTGTCCCGAGTCGAGTTGTCTCAACGGTCGACTTGTCTGACATCCGCTAGCTACGCACGTACGTATATAGCGCAGCACGCTTTCACAAACTGACAATTTTTTCAGTCGCTGTTTCTTTCTCTTTCGTAATTTTACGGTTTTGGATGACATTTAGCCTTATGCCTACGGTTTATCCTTTCGAAATAACCACAGCCTTTAGAGCTCCGTCGTAAGCCATAAAGTTCTGACATCGACGACACACGTGTTGCTGTTGGTAAGCGCCGCCATTTTGACAATTTTCCTCGCGTTGACCTTTTAGAAAGGTCATGACAGAGGCTAATGGTTTTCAAAGGAGAGGCTAAGGACCTGATTGTCCGCAAAAGACTAACAGAAGGAAATAATAAACTAGAAATGTGTTTATGGACAAACACAGAGCTGTTTCGAGTGTCTAAAATTACTTTCAATTTGTGTGTGGTGGTCTAAGTATGTACCCAGTCTGAAGTTGATCGGATTTACCCAAGTGACAAAGATATTATTGGTTAAAATAATGTGTACAGATCCTATGGGGAAAACTACACCTTTAATGTGACGTCACATGCGGGCGATGATGTCACCATCACCTACTGGAAAGCAGTGTTTTCTCTGATTGTCGTATAAATTTAACGCATTAAAGTTACATGGTGTCCACTTCTCAGTTGAGTCAAGTCAAAGAAATTTATTTAGGTTTTTTTTTTATTTAAGTTAATGTGTTCCTCCTATGTTGAAGTAAAAAATATAAAAAAAGACTTTGTTTTTATCGGCAAATTAAAAGGTGGACACCGTAACTAACTACCGTTAAGCTAGACTACTAAAGTTTAAATCCTGTTTTAATTGACAACCAGTGATTAAATACCCTTAGTTTTCAAGATCTGATCATGCATGTTAACATTAGTTACACAAATTACGTGGACACCATAAATTTTAAATCCAGGCAAACATTTCAAGTGTGTCAAGTTTATTATCACTTGCTCAACTAAAGCCTTCAAGGTACTTGCCTTAACAGTGGCCTGTTTTCATTGCAGGTTACCAAAAATACACCAACCTGCCAACATGGCTGTCTACTGAAACCAATGTTAGTGTCCACTAAACCAATGTTAACAAAAAAGATCGCCACTCGCAGCAAGTTTTCCTACTAAAACATGGTAAAATGTTGAACTTAATGTTGATACGTACCTTTTTTGTTGTTATTTACATTTTGATCTGGTAGAATTTAAGGAACAATTCCAACATGTTTGATCAAAACTTACGTTAGTTACAATAAGACGCGAAACAGAATGCAGTGGGCACGACGCTAGTCTAGCCCTAGACCCTTGTGTTATTTCGGCGCCCACCACGCGCGCAGATTCGTTAACGCTGTCTCTTTTTCAAATCCCGGCTTTGTGTGCGTTCTGGTCTCACGCATGCGTAGTTTACAAAATGCGGCTGGATCCATGTTCGCACTGGAGCCGACGTTTGACAAACGTACATGATTTTGGATTCCCCAAAGGGTCTAGCACTAGTTGGCAATCAATTGTTAACTTTAACCTTAGTTTTCGACGATTCTCCCTCGCTTTTCCGAGGGATCCAATCAGCGACCGAGTTTGAGCCTCATCATGAATTATTCATTATACACAAATACAGGATATGACTGGGTGTGTGTACACAGTGTACATGTAATGTCTGTGTACATGTACAGTGTATGTGATGGCGACTGTATGCACGTATAGTATGCATTGCGCGAAATATGCAGACTTAATAGCATTGTGTGGCCGATCTTCCGGGGCAGTGCTACTGCAAGCTAGCTGCAGCCGCCAACCGGCGCGGCCTGGACGCATTGTACCCGTACCGATCTTGTCGAGTCCCGCTGCAGCATCTCGTTAGTAATGTGGTGCCGCGGAGAAGGGATGGGTTTTTTTTTATTCCAGTGTATCGAACCATAGAGAAAGGAACAGATCGAAGTCGAACGTATGTCATTTTGGCTACGTTTCCCTGAAATCAAAGGAAACATTATCATTCGTTTCGTGGTTTCACTCATCACAAATTTAAACACCTAAGACAAATACCTCTGCACCCGCAGTCACAAATAAACGCCGGGGCAGCCATGATTTGCTGTGTCGGTGTACAATGTACATGTACATGTGTACACAGGTCAATCGCGGCGAGTCTGGACATGTGTACACAGGTCAATCGCGGCGAGTCTGGACATGTTTTGCGCGACACAATAACCCTCAGGTCTGCACGTATTTGCTTAACCGTCCATCATTATCACGTGATATGAATACTGCATATATTACAATAGTCTGACCACGCCCACGATGTGCCAACTTGTCCAAGACCTTCGGCAGGGTCCAGTCACGGGTGTCGGTTCGTCGTGAAATACCGCCCTCTATAACATCGGTGGTTTGTGTCAGTGATCGCGAAATAAACAACACGAAGGTCTTGGAACCAAGACTAGCACGACGCGTAAATTAGCAAATAAGTGACCTTCAGGTCATCGACACAGGGTACTTTTCATGTGTACTGGCCAACTCGGGATTCTGTTGATTACCAGTTAAATTGCGACAACATTTAACGTTAGTTACAAGTGGACACGAACATAAATGAGTGATCGATGTGTGGATTTTTTTCATCCTTATATTAATGGGGGATGTACAGACATTTTACACGATGATTATGCAGCTAATTCAGAAAACAATTGCTTAGTTTGGCAAGAATGAGGTTTTTAAAAAAAAATCTGGCTTTTTAAACATCATATGATGTGGTGGACACGACGTGTAACTTTTGGAACACGCAGATCACAGCGTTCATGTGCGTATTTTTTTTGTGGGCCAGTATATTTCGTCATTTACTTACTCAAGTAATATGCACAAAGTAATGAAAATAAATAAGGGATATTAAAGTCTTTGATTTAATGAAATTTTAATGAAATTTTGTTTAATCTGTGTCCCGTTTTTAGATGCCATTTTGATGCTTGTAAACGTGAATTTAAAACGAAATATCCTGTATTCACACATTATTTATCTCTTAAACATATGTACATAATGTACAATATTATCTAAAATAAAAAAATGATTGCAAATAGTAATATTATATGAGAAAGTCAAGATTGTGTTTGCATAATGAAAGATAGTCAGTATTGTTTCCTTACACTTATGAACCTGACTATAAGCCAGAGTGAAATACAACAACAATTTTTAAAGATGGCCACTCCAGGAAAAACCCTTAGTTTACGGATGATCAAAAGAGCCAACGACCTGCATGACAATAAAAGCTGGAGAGATATTAACAACAAGATCCACAACAAGACACTCACAGTGAAAGCAAAGATGAAAAAGAAGGAACAGGAACAGGAACAAAAACGTTAAGATCAACATAAATCAGGCACTGCAAGATTGATAAGTTGTTTTCCATCACAATCACATATGACTGCACTGTTGATTGCTACAAAACCTCATCATCATGAAATTCAGTTGCATCATGGAGGAATAAGAAGGAATCTCCATGGTTGCATTGTGTAAATCTCTACTGGGTATGCAATTGTACAATGTCATACGCGTGGCCATTGGTAATCAGCAAAAAGGTGAACGCAGATGGAAAACTCACGGCTAAAACATACAAGGAGCTGGCCAAGGTGACACTTACACAGGTTGTTTTGTACAATAGAAGACCAAAATATGAAAGTATTGAGGTTGACAACTATAATCAGCAAGTACAATCCAAGAGAGCTGTTCATGATGAAATTCTTGAAAGCCTTAACTCCACCTGAAAAGGTTTCTCTAAACAGGCTGACATTGCTCATGGTGCGGGGAAAGCGAGGGCGTGGAGTGCCAATTCTGCTGCCAGTTAACATGAAAGAAAGTGTAGATATGTTGGCTAAAAAAAACAAGGGTAAAAAGTTCCTGTTTTCTCGACTTTGTGAGAATTCAACCACTCCTTTAAGGGCGTCTGACATTGTTGCCGAGTTAGCAGCATCTGCTGAACAAAAAATGTGTACAAACCCAATGGAGAGGAGACTAAAACAGAAGAAAAAAAAAAAAACCCTAGAAATGTGTTTGTGGACAAACACAGCTGTTTCGAGTGTCTACAATGACTTTCAATATGTGTGTGGTGGTCTAAGTGTGTGCCAAGTCTGAAGTCGGTTGGATTTACCCAAGCGCCAAATATATATTGGTAAACAAAAAACGTGTCCGAATCTTAGAGGGAAAACTGCACCTTTAATGTGACATCACATGACACCCGTTGACGTGATCATGATGTCATCTTAATTTTAGTCTATAACACATACTTGTATACCAAGTTTGACGCAAGGGTCTTAAAAACTACACCTTTAATGTGACGTCACATGACCTACAATAACGTCACCGTGACGATTTTTCTCTTGGCCCACTTGTGGATGGTGGTCGAGGTGTGTGCTATGTCTCAAGTCGATCGGATTTACCAAAGTGTCAAAGTCAATAGTCTGAAGAAAAACGTGTACAAAACCTATGGGGAAAAATTGAACATTTAACATGACGTCACGTGACCACGAATGACGTAATCGCAACGAATTTTGTTCTAGGACCATCCTTGGGTGATGGTTCAACTGTGTGCCAAGTCCCAAGTCGTTCGGACTTACCAAAGTGTATTGGTCGAAGAAAAACGTGCACAAACTCTATGGAGAAAATTCTGAAGGAAAAGAACATGGGGCTTTTTCGCATTTGTATTTTTTCCTCAAAAAACATTCAAAAGGAATTATAAACAGATTAAAAGTAATCAAAACGAATTTAGGTTATTTAAACAGATTAAAGTTAATTTAAAGTGATTAAACCGATGACGTCACACATTTGTAAACTTTCGGTAAACTACCTAACCAACCCAATACAAAATAATTTTTATTTTAGCATGTTCCGTTGCTGAGATACGGCTTAAAGGTCCAAAACGTAATAAATCACATACAATTGTATGATGGCGTCAACTTCCGGTCTGGTGACGTCAAAAT
This sequence comes from Crossaster papposus, assembly GCA_037893245.1. Lineage (NCBI taxonomy): Eukaryota > Metazoa > Echinodermata > Asteroidea > Velatida > Solasteridae > Crossaster > Crossaster papposus. The sequence continues at coordinate 457,951 of JBAIAA010000911.1, read as the reverse complement.
TTGTTATCGAGAATGACTCACGCGCCTATTATATTCACGATTTCTTGCCATTCAGGAGTACATGGGCGCGTCCATATTGTTCAAATTTCCCGCCTCACCCGGGACATTATGACGTAGTGTTTGCACATCGCTTTATTGTGTGTTGTTCGCACTGGTATCCTACCTTGACGTGGCCAACCACATTATGCAGACGTATGTTGTACGGCGCCCGACTATTGCGAGTACATGTATTGCATTTCTGTGCAGAATATCGACTTGAGGCGCCACAAACTATCGTTTATTTTTGTATTTTCTGAGAAGAATAGAAAATCTGTGAGCTAGTAATTATGGCATCTGGTCCTTCTCCGTATGATTTTGAGCCCACTTTCACAGTACACATTATGTATACACTATGCCGTACACAAAAGGGTTCACTTGCATTCATTGCGCGTGCAGGGCCGCTATCGATCGGGCTTCGCGTACTGATGGTGCAGACACTACGTCACAATATCTCGGATGTACCGATAAACCAGAACAAAATGGCGGCTCGCATGACGGTAAGCGCAGTGCGAGGAAATCTCTGTTTTATGATTTTTATCGGTTTCGGTAAACCGATAAAAATGAAATAAAAATCAAGTCACAATGGCAATTGACACTCTTTAGCATTATGCAATTATAAACTATGGATGGAGTTTCCCTTTTAAATACACTGGTTATAAAGTGGTTTCAGCAAACTTCGCCACATTAATTATTAATTTCAACCATTTTCAATCTGCCACTAGAGGGCGCTATAACATGTTATGACGTCGACGGTAATTTGTTTGAAAAGTTCATTCTAGCAAGACACTAACATCGTTGAAAGTAAGTTCATGAAATTTTTCATTTTCAAATTATAAGGCACTTCCGGTTTGGACCGGAAGGAAGGGTCACGTGACTTTACGCGCACGAGATAAAAAGAAGATCCTGGATTATTCTATCAAATGCCACAAACATCAAGTTTCTAAACTAATCCAGTAAAAATGTCACCAAAAGGAGCAGGAAGAGTTGCTCTATATTGCTAAAGAATAAGTATAGTTTTGTTTTGACTCGCACTGTATTATTTGTAATAGAAACGTTTTTAAAAATAACCACTTTGGATATCATTTCATTTTTAATTTTTTGTTGGGGGGGTGGGGGAGGATTATTTGGCAACTTCAGGTCTAGGTGTAATGTTGTCTTGGTCATTAAACAAAATTGGTAATCCAATGCAAGGGAGGACCTGGGGTTCAAATGGGGACCATGCACCCCCTTCTTTATTTTGAATTGCCATGAATCTTGCTTAAAACAAGTAAAGTTTCCCTTTTAAAATGAAATATATACAATACCAAGAAAATGTCTAAAGGAATGTGTGGTTTATGATGGGAAAAGATGAACAATTGCAGCACAATGTCAAGCCAAGGAGGTCTGTTGAAACATATTTGATGAAATGTGGCCTAAAATGTGTGGTTGCTTTTATGGAACGGTTAAGATTTAAATCCCTTTTTGTATCAGTTACATTTGATAGTTTTTCACAATTTCTTGAATCAGTGTAAATTGTTGATATTTGTGTGTTTTTACTTGCATATTGATGATAATTAACCAGTTAGCGTCGGATGACGTGTATACACGCAAAGTTTTTCCGGAATTCAAAACCGATGAGGATAAACACGTCACGAGCAAGGCCGAAAATATCTGTCAGCGACTGGCTCGCAGCGTGCAAGGCCAGAAATATCAGGTTTGCTACCCACATATGCCGACTCGAACCCTCAAGGTTTGTGAAAAACAATCCTGGGTCTGGTCAATGTCAAAATAATCCTGGCGTGAACTGGTTGAAACAGTGCAATTTCACTGTTGCAATGGAAAGATCACACCACGATGAAATGCATGGTTACTGTATGTAACATGCATTATGAATTAAATATCCTAATGAGTCTTGCTACTAGTGTTAATCCCAACTTTAATGATTTGAAAAAAATATGAATTGCCATGAATTTTGCCTAAAACAAGTAAATGTTCCCTTTTAAAATGAAATAAGTACAATATAGGCTATGTATGTACATGTAAACCAAGAAATGTACACAGAGAACTAGGGGAATGTTTAGCTGAAACAGTCACTGGCAGCTGTTGGTGTTAAGGGGTGCTTTGCAGTATAACCCAGCAAAAAGAAAACATGAATTGCCATGAATCTTGCCTAAAATAAGTACATCTTCCTTGTTGAAACATATTTGATGAAATGGCTTAGGATTTAATTATTAATATTATGTAATTACATGCACTGTCGGCCAAATTGATGTTTTAAAAACACTACATGCTTGATCGTGTTTCACAATTACTTAACGGATCATTGAAATTGTCAATATTTGTGTGTTAAGTACATGTTGATGATAATTAAAACAGTGGTCTTAGTAATTTGGATAAATGATTCAGTGAACTAATTTAAAGGTAACATCCATCATTTGTAGCTGACGAAATGTTATAAAGCATGTACTTGGTTTAAAGATAGTAATGGGACTAAACTCCCTGTGGAATTATTCTTTTTGACAAACTGTTATTTTAGAAGAAAAAAAAAGGCCATTTCGAACGGTGCGTCTAAAGATGCATTTTTAAAGAAATTTCCGTTAAGGTGCTGTCACACTGTTGCGTAAGGCACCAGCGTATGAGTTGCGTATTAACATTCATAACATATTTTACATACGCGCAACAAGCCCTCAAAATACGGAATTGTGCGTATACCTAACCGTATTGAACATATTTGTAGCGTATGAATAGCGTACGGCCTGAGTATGGCCAGCAATAAGTCATTTGCGCTTGACCCCGAGTTAAACTTAAATAATATCTGGTACACTGACTTGTTCACACAGCTTGGCACAGTTTAACTTTAAATTTTCCAGACCAAAGACACTGTTGCTATATCACGTGATTCGGGGCCAGCCTTTGCATAGTTACGTAAGAGACGCTCAGCACCAATACATTGTTTACAATGGGTGAGAATGGCAAAAAGACACCAGATCATTCCAGAGCTGGGGGTTGCTAGCGTATGACGCGTAAGGCTTGCCCCAAATCACGTGATATAGCAACATCGTCGTTGGTCTGGAGAATTTAAAGTTGAACTGTGCCAAGCTGTGTGAGCAAGTCAGTGTACCAGATGTTATTCAAATTTAACTCGGGGTCACGCGCAAATGGCTTATTGTCGGCGTATGTCCAGCGTATTAGTTGCGTATGAGTATCGTATTCACAGCGCAACTGTTGTTACTTATACGCTATCAATGCGCTATGTGAAGTGTCGTGGCCGAACGGTTGAGAGCTGGGTTTTCTGTTCGCAGAGCGTGGGTTCAAACCCCGGCCTCAACACGTGTGTCCTTAAGCAAGGCAATTAAACCACTGTTGCTTCGTCCTTCGGATGGGACGTCCCGTGTGTTGTATTATTTATAATGTGTGTATATATCATTTTCATTATAAAATTGTATAATACACGTAAAGGAACCCAGAACACTTATCACTAAGACTTAAGAGAAGGGGTTTGGCGTATCCCCGGTGTTCCTGGCTGTGTGCCTCTGTCTACGGGGTTCTTTTTGCTTACGAGCTACAGTGCCTTGAGGCAATTTTGAAGGATCCTTGCGGTTTTATTACCAGAAAGAATAATAATATGGTAAACCTTCATGCAAACCTATGGCAACTTATGTCCAGCGTACTCGACCTAGGCCGTAACCTACCTCTAGCGTACCTTTGGTGTATTCAGCGTATGCCTACAGTATGCTAAGCGTATGAACCCTTTACGCAGGCATACGCACACATTTTGTAAGCATGCTTAACAATTTAGTTCGGCGTATCCTCGCGTTTGTCAGCGTATGCCACCATGCTTGTAACGTATACTATGGAGCGTCAAAAGTGGACAACCGCATTTTCTGATTTTCTGCTAGTAAAATTTTAGGTTTTCAGAAAATGCGACACCGGTAATTAAAAAAACTCAATTTTTTGCTTGAAGAAATTTGGATTTTACTTTGACTATTAATATTTCGATGCCTCAAATGTGGACAATCGGTTTTTTTACATTGTTCTGCTAGCAAAAAATTAGATTTTAGAAGTAGCAATACACGTTGTTAAAAATCTTATTCTTCTGTTAGCTGGTTTTTCATGAATTACACATATCATTTATATTAAACAGGAAAAAATAATGGGCACAGAACCTTGAGGTACCCCACATGCTATGTATTGTAATTATAGAGAATGGAAACAGTAATAGTCTTCGTTATCATCATCGTAATGAAGTGAATTAAAACAGTCTGACTGTATTACCATTTGCGGGCATATATGAGGTACACCCCCTCCGCCCCATCACACACAAACCCCCAAAATACTCATCTTACCATCAATGCCGGGACCAGACAAACGACAATACTCATCTTAGCATCATTGCCGGGACCAGACAAACAACAATACTCATCTTAGCATCATTGCCGGGACCAGACAAACAACAATACTCATCTTAGCATCATTGCCGGGACCAGACAAACAACAATACTCATCTTAGCATCATTGCCGGGACCAGACGAAACAGAAATACTCCTCTTACCATCAATGCCGGGACCAGACAAACAACAATACTCATCTTACCATTAATGCTGGGACCAGACAAACAACAATACTCATCTTAGCATCATTGCCGGGACCAGACAAACAGAAATACTCCTCTTACCATCAATGCCGGGACCAGACAAACAACAATACTCATCTTACCATTAATGCTGGGACCAGACAAACAACAATACTCATCTTAGCATCATTGACAGGATTGTCATTTTATATACTTATTTTCAAATATGACGATTAAAGAACATTTCGGTCCCGGAAATGGGGCTTGGTTCCCAACTGGTCCCTATACCTGTGATCTAGGTGGAAACCGAGGGCCGGTCCCGACTTTGTAGGTGTTGGGCTGTAGGGGTGTTGGGGTGTTTGTTTGTTGGGGTGTTTGTTTGTTTGTTTCTTAATTTTGTATTTTATTTTTTGACTTGCTTGCCATCTTGTTCTTACATGTATGTAAATAACAATTTGTTTATATCAAATGTATTGTATTTAATTTATATTTATTTTTATTTGATATAGGCCTATTTTAATTGTGACCCACCAGGCCAAAACCAGGCGGAAGCCGGCAAATGCCATTTCGAGATATGGCATTGTACACACACAAAATGTGTTGCCGGTCGTTCGGGTTTTTTTCTGCATAAATCGTTAGATATAACTCCAATTTATAGGCTGTTCATGTTTAAATCTTTTTAAAAATCCCCGAAAGTGATAATATCGGCCTTCTCCTGATTTTTGTTGTCGTTGCTATTACTCAAATTGAGCAAACTTGTTGCCGCGAATGGCAACAAAATGTCACTTTTTGAAGCGTCGTTACTTTTCATTCCATAGCGGTACTGGTGTATGTGATGTACCATTTTAAAGCTTTAAACGCTAGCAATCCAATGGTATAAAAATCTCTCATATGAAAAATGTCGACTTTAGCCTGGTTTTTGGGGTGGTGGGTCACAATTGTATGTAGACATTTCAAGGTTGGGTAGGCAGGCTTTAGGGCTACAGTGTTTTAGTACACTTTTGCCTACCCTGGCCAGCTTGAAATGTTGTCTTGTCTTTGTTTAGATCCAACCCTCAGTCTTGTATCATTTGTCTAACCCCCCCCCCCCCCCCCCAAAAAAAAAAAAAAATAAATAAATAAAAATACACCACATTCTCACTCCCTATTTCCCTTCCTTTCTCTCTGTAAACCCACAACCACTCGTCACTCGCCTACCCGACACACTCACAACTCCCCCCCCCCCCTACTTGACCACTCCCCTCCTCACCCCTCCCCTCCTCCACCAATCCCCTCTTCCACCCCTCCCCTTCTCAACCACTTCAATCCTTCCCCAATCCCCATTGCATACTTTACCTCTCATTTCCCTTCGTTTCCCTCCGATAACCCCATCCCCCACTGACCCCAGCTCTATAATCCTCTTTACCTCTTGAATAATTCAGTTTTGCTATGTAAACTTGTTGTTTCTGTTATATTGAAAGCATTGTTACTTTACACTTGCAATGATTTCATGTACAGCTGTATAACTTTGTCAATGTACTGTTTTTTATTTCTTGGCCGAATAAATATTAATAATAATAATACGTTTGAGGCAATTAAAGATTCAAATGATTTATCCCCGCTGGACAGTTTGCAAGGCTTTGACGGAACTAGAGTTTGGTCAATTCAGGTCACTCCCCTTGTGGTCGGATTGATTTATGGATATGAACTAGTTCAGTCTTGGCTTGATACTATAACCTCAATTTGAGCACTCAGCCAGTCTCACTTTCGCTTGAGCAGCCGATCTGTTTAGCTGTAGAAATTTCGTCTTGCAAAAAATTGCCAATAAGTTCGCCAAATATTGGCGTAAATGTGCCCCGTACCAAGTCGAAGCGACGGGTTGCCTCCGGGCCGGTGGATGGAGCCAAGCGGCCGCAAGGACGGCCTCGATCATTCGTCCTCTTGGCAGGATGCTGTGGCCAGTCGACGCGATGCGAGTTCAGTCGAGCCATGGAATGCACCGACGGCAGCGGGTATTGCATACCTGTTGGATACGGAAGGCCCTGTCAGCAGCGACGGAGGCCCAATTGTTGCACCATCCACCATCGGTCGGTCCGGAGGTGACTCGTCCACGACTTTGGAGTCGGGTAAGTCTAGTGTGGCTATTAATGCTGAGGAATCAACCCCTAGTTATTACCACTAGTGTTCAGTATATTTGCACGTGCGTCACCAACTGTGACAATAATTGCTGTTTGCGTAACCAACTGTGACAATGTTGCTGAATAATTGCTGTTTGCGTCACAAACTGTGAAAATTTTGCTGAATATAATTGCTGTTGGCGTCACTAACTGTGACAATACTGCTGTTCCCCGACATCAGCTTCGGTCGGGAATAAACTGTGATAATTGCATAACATCATTTGAGCAGTGGACATCTGCCTTTTTGGTTTTGCCTTCGATATACTGTCTTGATGCGCCAACCTGGCCGGGCACGCCAATTTCTCAAATATTGCCGGCGGTCAACAATAACTGTGCAAGGAATTTAATCGCGGGAAATGCCTCCGGCCCAATTCCCGGTTTGCGCACCGTTGCTCCACCTGTCAAATATTCGGCCACCAGCAGCCCGCTGTCGAGACAATCGTCAGTCCAGCGAGCCAGGGCGCATGCCGGCAGCTAGCGCAAATACCAGTAAACCTGGGTTATGTGTTGCCATTCTTGCGCGTTTACAATTACACCAGTTTTGATGAAGCTATAGAGATGGTATCCAATTTTGCTCAGGGTGCAGTTATGGCCAACTCGGATAATAAATCGGCTTTTCGATTACTCCCTGTTCACCCGGATGATTTCGATTCGCTATGGTTTTCCCCTAATGGCCAAATATAATTATGATACATGTATGCCGATGGGGTGCACCATCTCATGTGTCACTTTTGAACGTTTTACTTAGCACTTTCATTGCGTACTGTACTCGTATTCGTAAGGTGGCTAACTCCCAACACATTGTGCATTATCTTGAGGATTTCTTGTTTGTAAGTGCTGGCCATTCTGAGGGATGCGCGTTCCCTCCAATCATTCCGGGTGGTGTGTGAGCGGTTCGGGGTCCCCCTTGCTGAATATAAAACTGAAGGGCCAGCCACGAGCCTTGCTTTCTTGGGTTTAGCAATTGACACTGTTACCCAACAGATACGTGTTCCCTGACAAGTTAGTTGCGTTACACAGTAAGCTATTTTAATTATTTGGATTACGGCAATTGCAGATCTGTGTCACAAACTTCATCATTGCTAAATTTAATTGCTGTTTGCGTCACAAACTGTGACAATATTGCTGAATATAATTGCCGTTTGCGTCACCAACTGTGACAATATTGCTGAATATAAATACTGTTTGCGTCACCAACTGTGACAATGTTGCTGAATATAATTATTGTTTGCGTCACCAACTGTGACAATTGCTAAATAGAATTGCTGTTTGCGTCACCAACTGTGACAATATTGCTAATATAATTGCTGTTTAAGTCAACTGTGACAATATTGCTGATTATCGCCCTTGCCCCTCGCACGCGTTTATTATATCAGCGGGCTTTGCGTCTTTTCCAATGGTTTAGTGCAAACCATGGGTTTGCTGCCGCTAGGTGCCCTTCCCTGCAGCATCTAGTCTAGTTTTCGCATTCATTAGCCTACTTCCTATGTTTCTAGTATTTCTTCTAAATTGCAATTGCTGAGTTCAGGGTCTTTTGCGAGACGCCCTTGCCCCTCGCACGCGTTTATTATATCAGCGGGCTTTGCGTCTTTTCCAATGGTTTAGTGCAAACCATGGGTTTGATGCTGCTATAGGTGCCCCGCCCAGCAGTAGCAAGTTCAGTTTTTGCATTCATTACTTCCTATGTATCTGGTATTTCTTCGAAATTGCAATTGCTGAGTTACCCCGATGTGTGTACAAATAAGTTTGAACGACCACAGTTCACAGCGGTCATTCGCAGTGCACTTGACTTTGTAGGGCTTCATGGTGACAGATTTACAGCCCGTTCATTTTGCATTGGCGCAGCGACTGCTGCAATTTAACTACTAATGGTGAGTATTAGTACTGATGGGTTCTTAATTTGTTTTATCTTTCTCAAATTGCATGAGATTTCATCCCTGACAAGCCGACTCTGGGGGTAATTGGCGACGAGTTAGTTAATTGGTGCGCCCGAGTTAATTGGTGCGCCCGAGTTGCACGGTCGTCGCCCTGGGTGGAGTGGCTCCACCAGCTGGCCCACATCAACTGGATTGGACGTCTGGGACTGACGATGGACCAGTACCCCGGTTTCTGATGGAGGCTTGTTCGGCCGCTGTCGAATTGCCGGACTTTGTAATCATTCAGGTCGGGACCAATGACCTGGTATCACGCTGATGGCTTCCACCTAACTTATGAAGGTTGCTCTGTTTTTCTGAGCAACCATTGTCACGCCCCATTCATTCTGAGGCTATTTGGCGGCGGTCATGTTGCGATCCTCCTTTCGCAACATGTCAGTTTGGCGGAAATTGCATTCTAATAGCGCAAATAGGCCTCAAATATTGGCCAATAAAACCTTAATTTAAGAGGCTTCAGGGAATTTGCGGCAAAAGCACTTAACCCTCTTTCTTTGTCGGTTCCAAGATGAAATCGGAACACGGTAGTTACAGTCCCTATATCTTTACCACAATCAATGATTGATATTTTGATTATTGCATTTCTTACTTATTGCCGACGATGATAATAGCCTACGGTATTGAGTAATGGTTTTATATGATATGGTTTGCATTGATAAACTGTTATAATATTGCTTGCTAATGAATATTGCATCGTATGGGCGGATGATGCTATTTGTATCTGAATTATTTGGATTATGGTAATTGCAGATTTGTGTCACAAACTGTGACATCATTGCTAAATTTAACTGCCGTTTGCATCACAAACTGTGACAATTTTGCTGTATATATATTGCTGTTTGCGTCACCAACTGTGAAAATATTGCTGAATGTAATTGCAGTTTGCGTCACAAACTGTGACAATATTGCTGAATATAATTGCTGTTTGCGTCACCAACGGTGACAATATTGCTGTTCCCCGACATCAGCTTCGGACGGGAACGAACTGTGATAATTGTGTAATATAATATTGCTGTCCTGTGCTACCCCCTTCGGGCTCGGACAAACTGTCATTACATTGCTTGCATTGCTGTCCCGTGCTATCATAGCTTCAAGCTGGGACAGCGCTTACAACAATAAACGGCTGCTCAGGCAACACGCAACAAAATACATTATGAGTGCTCGATCCTGTATGTCCAGTCTTGTCACATGTGGGGATAATACTCTTGGTTTAAACTACTCTTGTGACGTCACTCTATTCAGAAAAGTGTAGATTATTTTAAAGAATGTACAGTTAACTGTACATTCTTTTAAGAATTAACAGTAAAAGAACGACTCAATGGACACAGAAATAATTGCTATTGATATATTTATTACAACTTAGTAAGAGCTATGTCGACAATTTCTCTAGAGCTCTCAACAGTTGTCTTGGAGGTCTCTTTGCTGTGTCGACGCCCTTATGCAGTTTTCAGCCCGGCTGACTGCTCTTCTATGGTCCTCACTGGTTCTGGCCACCGAAGCCCTTGTTGTAGAGGCGAGATGCTGCCATGCTCGATCGTATGGAGTGGTTCGTCCGAAAACCTTGTTGCACAGATTTTCCACAACCTGGGATATCAACAATAACAAAAATCTAATAAAATGGATGCGCCAACCCGCATGTAACAAATTGCATCAAGGTTTTTCTTAAACATTCAAAAATAAAAATGGCCCAAGACCTTATTACGACTAAGAAAACAAATGGGGAGGATAAACCTTTTCATTAGCAAGGTCGAAGCGATGGTTTGCGATTTAAAATATGTACATGTAATAGAAATTGATTTCTTGTAAATGGGAATAATTTTCGACGGAGATAGGCCACAGTTATGTCAAACGTTTGAAGGTTCTAAAATGTACTACTAATGCCCAACTTTAAAAGGCCTGGTATACGTACAACACGTAAATGTACTTTTACATTCGCTAACTCACGCATGCTGTCCTGTCGTATACCCGTGTAGCAAAAACGACCGAAAAACCAACAGAAATTTGTTTAGTTCCGAGTCTGGTTTGACATGTGATAATGAAACCGTTCAGAGTTTAACAAAAGGCTGGTATGCTTTCGACACGGAATAATGACTACTGCCACCAAGTTATTTACACCATAAAAAAGGGCTAAAAATAATAAGCCAAAATTAGCTGCTGAGAGCCAAGCCAAATGTTGGGAATAAAAAGTTTATTTTACCTTTTCTTGCCTATTTTCCATCCTTTCCTGATCTGTTACAAGGGGTCCAAATCAGCCACGAGTGTAGGAAGTTTCTTCACCTCTGAATCTGCCGCTTTAGTATAAATCCTCATTGGAGTATAAATCCTCATTGGAGTATAAATCCTCAGTGGAGTATAAATCCTCAGTGGAGTATAAATCCTCAGTGGAGTATAAATCCTCAGTGGAGTATAAATCCTCAGTGGAGTATAAATCCTCAGTGGAGTATAAATCCTCAGTGGAGTATAAATCCTCAGTGGAGTATAAATCCTCAGTGGAGTATAAATCCTCAGTGGAGTATAAATCCTCAGTGGAGTATAAATCCTCAGTGGAGTATAAATCCTCAGTGGAGTATAAATCCTCAGTGGAGTATAAATCCTCAGTGGAGTATAAATCCTCAGTGGAGTATAAATCCTCAGTGGAGTATAAATCCTCAGTGGAGTATAAATCCTCAGTGGAGTATAAATCCTCAGTGGAGTATAAATCCTCAGTGGAGTATAAATCCTCAGTGGAGTATAAATCCTCAGTGGAGTATAAATCCTCAGTGGAGTATAAATCCTCAGTGGAGTATAAATCCTCAGTGGAGTATAAATCCTCAGTGGAGTATAAATCCTCAGTGGAGTATAAATCCTCAGTGGAGTATAAATCCTCAGTGGAGTATAAATCCTCAGTGGAGTATAAATCCTCAGTGGAGTATAAATCCTCAGTGGAGTATAAATCCTCAGTGGAGTATAAATCCTCAGTGGAGTATAAATCCTCAGTGGAGTATAAATCCTCAGTGGAGTATAAATCCTCAGTGGAGTATAAATCCTCAGTGGAGTATAAATCCTCAGTGGAGTATAAATCCTCAGTGGAGTATAAATCCTCAGTGGAGTATAAATCCTCAGTGGAGTATAAATCCTCAGTGGAGTATAAATCCTCAGTGGAGTATAAATCCTCAGTGGAGTATAAATCCTCAGTGGAGTATAAATCCTCAGTGGAGTATAAATCCTCATTGGAGTATAAATCCTCATTGGAGTATAAATCCTCATTGGAGTATAAATCCTCATTGGAGTATAAATCCTCATTGGAGTATAAATCCTCATTGGAGTATAAATCCTCATTGGAGTATAAATCCTCATTGGAGTATAAATCCTCATTGGAGTATAAATCCTCATTGGAGTATAAATCCTCATTGGAGTATAAATCCTCATTGGAGTATAAATCCTCATTGGAGTATAAATCCTCATTGGAGTATAAATCCTCATTGGAGTATAAATCCTCATTGGAGTATAAATCCTCATTGGAGTATAAATCCTCATTGGAGTATAAATCCTCATTGGAGTATAAATCCTCATTGGAGTATAAATCCTCATTGGAGTATAAATCCTCATTGGAGTATAAATCCTCATTGGAGTATAAATCCTCATTGGAGTATAAATCCTCAGTGGAGTATAAATCCTCAGTGGAGTATAAATCCTCAGTGGAGTATAAATCCTCAGTGGAGTATAAATCCTCGTCGGAGTATAAATCCTCGTCGGAGTATAAATCCTCGTCGGAGTATAAATCCTCGTCGGAGTATAAATCCTCGTCGGAGTATAAATCCTCGTCGGAGTATAAATCCTCGTCGGAGTATAAATCCTCGTCGGAGTATAAATCCTCGTCGGAGTATAAATCCTCGTCGGAGTATAAATCCTCGTCGGAGTATAAATCCTCGTCGGAGTATAAATCCTCGTCGGAGTATAAATCCTCGTCGGAGTATAAATCCTCGTCGGAGTATAAATCCTCGTCGGAGTATAAATCCTCGTCGGAGTATAAATCCTCGTCGGAGTATAAATCCTCGTCGGAGTATAAATCCTCGTCGGAGTATAAATCCTCGTCGGAGTATAAATCCTCGTCGGAGTATAAATCCTCGTCGGAGTATAAATCCTCGTCGGAGTATAAATCCTCGTCGGAGTATAAATCCTCGTCGGAGTATAAATCCTCGTCGGAGTATAAATCCTCGTCGGAGTATAAATCCTCGTCGGAGTATAAATCCTCGTCGGAGTATAAATCCTCGTCGGAGTATAAATCCTCGTCGGAGTATAAATCCTCGTCGGAGTATAAATCCTCGTCGGAGTATAAATCCTCGTCGGAGTATAAATCCTCGTCGGAGTATAAATCCTCGTCGGAGTATAAATCCTCGTCGGAGTATAAATCCTCGTCGGAGTATAAATCCTCGTCGGAGTATAAATCCTCGTCGGAGTATAAATCCTCGTCGGAGTATAAATCCTCGTCGGAGTATAAATCCTCGTCGGAGTATAAATCCTCGTCGGAGTATAAATCCTCGTCGGAGTATAAATCCTCGTCGGAGTATAAATCCTCGTCGGAGTATAAATCCTCGTCGGAGTATAAATCCTCGTCGGAGTATAAATCCTCGTCGGAGTATAAATCCTCGTCGGAGTATAAATCCTCGTCGGAGTATAAATCCTCGTCGGAGTATAAATCCTCGTCGGAGTATAAATCCTCGTCGGAGTATAAATCCTCGTCGGAGTATAAATCCTCGTCGGAGTATAAATCCTCGTCGGAGTATAAATCCTCGTCGGAGTATAAATCCTCGTCGGAGTATAAATCCTCGTCGGAGTATAAATCCTCGTCGGAGTATAAATCCTCGTCGGAGTATAAATCCTCGTCGGAGTATAAATCCTCGTCGGAGTATAAATCCTCGTCGGAGTATAAATCCTCGTCGGAGTATAAATCCTCGTCGGAGTATAAATCCTCGTCGGAGTATAAATCCTCGTCGGAGTATAAATCCTCGTCGGAGTATAAATCCTCGTCGGAGTATAAATCCTCGTCGGAGTATAAATCCTCGTCGGAGTATAAATCCTCGTCGGAGTATAAATCCTCGTCGGAGTATAAATCCTCGTCGGAGTATAAATCCTCGTCGGAGTATAAATCCTCGTCGGAGTATAAATCCTCGTCGGAGTATAAATCCTCGTCGGAGTATAAATCCTCGTCGGAGTATAAATCCTCGTCGGAGTATAAATCCTCGTCGGAGTATAAATCCTCGTCGGAGTATAAATCCTCGTCGGAGTATAAATCCTCGTCGGAGTATAAATCCTCGTCGGAGTATAAATCCTCGTCGGAGTATAAATCCTCGTCGGAGTATAAATCCTCGTCGGAGTATAAATCCTCGTCGGAGTATAAATCCTCGTCGGAGTATAAATCCTCGTCGGAGTATAAATCCTCGTCGGAGTATAAATCCTCGTCGGAGTATAAATCCTCGTCGGAGTATAAATCCTCGTCGGAGTATAAATCCTCGTCGGAGTATAAATCCTCGTCGGAGTATAAATCCTCGTCGGAGTATAAATCCTCGTCGGAGTATAAATCCTCGTCGGAGTATAAATCCTCGTCGGAGTATAAATCCTCGTCGGAGTATAAATCCTCGTCGGAGTATAAATCCTCGTCGGAGTATAAATCCTCGTCGGAGTATAAATCCTCGTCGGAGTATAAATCCTCGTCGGAGTATAAATCCTCGTCGGAGTATAAATCCTCGTCGGAGTATAAATCCTCGTCGGAGTATAAATCCTCGTCGGAGTATAAATCCTCGTCGGAGTATAAATCCTCGTCGGAGTATAAATCCTCGTCGGAGTATAAATCCTCGTCGGAGTATAAATCCTCGTCGGAGTATAAATCCTCGTCGGAGTATAAATCCTCGTCGGAGTATAAATCCTCGTCGGAGTATAAATCCTCGTCGGAGTATAAATCCTCGTCGGAGTATAAATCCTCGTCGGAGTATAAATCCTCGTCGGAGTATAAATCCTCGTCGGAGTATAAATCCTCGTCGGAGTATAAATCCTCGTCGGAGTATAAATCCTCGTCGGAGTATAAATCCTCGTCGGAGTATAAATCCTCGTCGGAGTATAAATCCTCGTCGGAGTATAAATCCTCGTCGGAGTATAAATCCTCGTCGGAGTATAAATCCTCGTCGGAGTATAAATCCTCGTCGGAGTATAAATCCTCGTCGGAGTATAAATCCTCGTCGGAGTATAAATCCTCGTCGGAGTATAAATCCTCGTCGGAGTATAAATCCTCGTCGGAGTATAAATCCTCGTCGGAGTATAAATCCTCGTCGGAGTATAAATCCTCGTCGGAGTATAAATCCTCGTCGGAGTATAAATCCTCGTCGGAGTATAAATCCTCGTCGGAGTATAAATCCTCGTCGGAGTATAAATCCTCGTCGGAGTATAAATCCTCGTCGGAGTATAAATCCTCGTCGGAGTATAAATCCTCGTCGGAGTATAAATCCTCGTCGGAGTATAAATCCTCGTCGGAGTATAAATCCTCGTCGGAGTATAAATCCTCGTCGGAGTATAAATCCTCGTCGGAGTATAAATCCTCGTCGGAGTATAAATCCTCATCGAATATGTCCCAAAATACTGGTTTGAATCGCCATCAAATAAATTGGCGAGTCAGTTCTTGAGGTGACACAACATATCTCGTATACATATAACGTATTCCTACTCAAGAATATGTACGTATCATCACTGGAAGACATTTTAGCGGAGTTAGCCGAGACACACCCGACGCACAAGAACGTATGGCATCAAATGACTTCGATGTACTGGGCATTTTAAACACCCTCAATTTACCCAACCTTTATTCAATTGTTTGGTTACGCAACACGGAGACCAGACAGGACAAAGCTTTCACGTTCCTTAGTAGCTTGTACCACTGAAAAATAGACTTAATACATCTCATACTTTAAAGCATTAGTAAGAATTGACACTTGATGTTCCTTTTAAATGTTGACAATGGGTGTAAAAGGGACTTAGTTTAAGTCGGAGAAACGACTCAAAAGGTGGACATTCTTTGATTCAAATTGGGCTCGAACGCTGCGCGTCCTCGTCCATTCGAATCAAAGAATGCCCACTTTTTCGTCATTTCTCCTTAACAGAATATATTTATAGGCCTATGCCTACTTTAATAGACTGGAACCAAAAGGCTAATTACTAATATCTATTACTAGATCATTGCTGTTTTTATCCTAATATTTTATTTTGTTCTAATAAGTTATGTGTACACATTTGTATAACAAGTTCGCGTTGAATAAATATTATAGACCTAACGTTAACTGTTTTAAGCCGACCTACTTGTGAAATGAAATTTCTTTTTCTCTTGACTTAAATACCATCTGTATGTCTCCGGTCACTTTACTGCTGCGCAGACCTTAACCATTGTTCTATGTATTTCAAACAACTCGATGCAAAATCCTAATTTTTTTTCTTGAAAAGTGATAAAGTAAAGAAACAAGTTTACCACTTAAAAAAAAAATTCCGTAGGATTGTGCACAAACGCAGTCGCGTCACGTTCGTTTTTTACCCTTTCAAAAACAAGCGCAGGCACGCCATTTAGACGCGGTGTCCTATCCATCGTCGGCGCGGCGTTGATCGATCCCCTGGGGTGCGTTCCACTCACGCGAACGTTGGCCAACGTTGGCCAACGTTAGCGTTGTTCGCTTGAGTGGAACGCAATGTGCGCCAAGTTATGTTGGCGAACGTTAAGGCCCAGTCCCACTGCACTTGCGCACGAATTACTCATGAATTGCGCATAAAATTTTCTTCGTGCGTGATTCGTCAGTGATGTGCGTAAATCCCACGTGTTTCACACGTGGAGCATTAGTTTTTGTAAGTGATTGTACGCGGAGACGGGTTTGTGCGCGATCGCCGGTTTTGAACGGTTCAAAAATTTCCACGCACAACGTGCGCGATTATACGCAGTTTATGCGCAGTTTGTACGTAGTTTGGACGTGGAAGGTGCGTGATATGTCTGTGTTCTGTCAGTGTTCCGTCAGTGCTTGTGCGTCAGGAACTGGCTCCTAGCACGCACATCACTGACGAATCACTTACAGAACACGCACATATCACTTACAAAACACGCACAATCCACGTATGTTCCACTTACAATCACTTACCAAAATTTGGGCTTGTGCGTGGAATGTTCTTTGTCAGTGATTGTAAGTGATACATGCGCAGTTTATACGCGATTCATAGGTGATTCTGACCACGCACAACCCCAGAAAATGACCAATTTCTCCACGAACAATCACGCACAAACCAATTTTATGCGTGATTTATGCGTGATTTATGCGTGATTTATGCGTCATTGGCAATGGGACTGGGCCTTTAGCGAAAACGGCGAACGACATTCCGAGCTGTTCGCTGTTGGCCAGTGACGTATTTTAAAGATGGCGAAGAGGTTAGCAGACGGCAGTGTTCTTTTCACGGTTTTGATTTACGTTTCATACTTTTCGTTATAAATGGTAGATTGTTTTGAGCAGTTACAGGGATCTTTTCAAGACAAATAATGAGTTGGACAAAAAGCAGCCAACCAAACGATGTCACTGTCACTGGGCGCCGCCATTTTTAAAACGTAGTTTTTAAAAATATCGTTCCACTTCAACTAACGCAAACTCAAAACGTAGGCGAACGTTCGCGCAAACAGTTCGCGTAAAGGCCGGTTCATACTTCACGCGAAAGCGATTGCGATACGAATTTGACGTCACGAAGCATTTGCTGCGAACATTCGCCAAAGTTGATATGTGTTCAACTTTTGCGATTTCGCATCGCGAAAACTCCCCCTGACGTCAACAATTCGGGGGCGCGTTTGCTTTCGCGGGGAGTACTATTTGCACTGCAGCGCGTGAGGGCGCAAGATAAGAGACTGTCAGTGTTAAGTCTGGTTTCGTCATGGCTGGACGTTCCATGTCTTCGCGTCTGTCCAGACCGATGGCCACCCGGGCCGTGTTTTACACCGCGGCATTGCAGCAATCCAGGATTCAAGAGAGATCATTTCTGGGAAGGTTTTCCATCCCAGTAAAAGTCAATCGCGCTTGTGTTTGCGAGATTGCACACCCGTGCTAGTTTGAGGACTCTTTCTTGGATTGTATGGAGAAATGAGGTAGGATCAAACCACTTATTTGATTTGGCACAGCTGAAACTGAAGAACCCTCCTCGAAAAGGGGCGTGTCGAAATGGTTTATGGAGCCCAGGGGGGGGGGGGGGGGGGACGGAGGGGGGGGCCCTTCGAGACTGTGATTGCGCAACGCTGACGTACCGTCCATTCTCAAAAT
Source organism: Crossaster papposus (assembly GCA_037893245.1). NCBI lineage: Eukaryota > Metazoa > Echinodermata > Asteroidea > Velatida > Solasteridae > Crossaster > Crossaster papposus. The sequence goes on along the minus strand of JBAIAA010000911.1, from coordinate 439,968 downwards.
AGGGGGGAACAATTTTCTCACGCGAAAAATAACGAGTTTTTGGCATCCAATCTTAACATCTTGTCTTTTGTAGTTGTAAAAGGTTGTTATTTACCTTAATTTTTATCATCCAATGACAAAAATTGTATTGAAAATAAAAAAAGCAGTCGAAAAAATTAAGCGTTGACGTACCGTTGATGCACGTAGAGATTGTGCACAAATACTAAAACGACGTTGACAAATACCTCCCCTAAAAAGGGCAATAATAATCGATAAATTGTGAAAAATCGTGCTTCGAACCCACTCACTTTTTTCCATGGATACGTTTAAAAAGGGTGTAGCAGTGATATACTGAATTTTTTAAAAAATCTGCCTGTGAACCCCTTGCGTTTTATCGTGTTGTTTTCGAACGAAAATGGCAGAAAATGACATCGCCCCAAAACAAATTCGTGTAGATCGTGCCTGTGTACCTGGCTTTGCGGACGTTGTATGAATCACTGAATTCGGAGAGCGAGCGCGGAGCAAATTTGTACGTGTTTCAACGGTGCGCTTCGCGGTAGCGATCTATACGTATTTACTGTGTGAGATGTGTGGCTCATGAGCGTGGAAAAACGAATGAGATACATTTCAACGTTGGTGGCGCACTTTGTTGGGCCCCCCCCCCCCCCCTCCGCCCCCCCCCCCCCCCCCCCCCCCCCCTGATGGAGCCGATCTCTGAGATAATTGTATTCTTATAAACGCGCAGCTATTCTTGTTTTACCTCACGTTTTGCCTTTGCTTCGGCAGAGTTTGGAATATGTCCCTAGGGTGCACTAGAATGTAGGTTTGAAACTTGCCATGCTTGACGGCATAGAGCCTTCGTACCGAAGACCACAATTTGCGCGATAGGGAGTGGCCGCACTGATGCGTGGCAATGGAATGTGAGAGCACCACAATGGTCCATCCATCGCCCCGGTCGGCCTACTTGTTTAACAATAGGGCCAGGAATGTGGGTTTAATAACATAGTTATTTTATTCGTGCTACTTAACGTTTGCATACGTTTTCAGCAATATATATATATTCACCAGTAAGAGGTACATCTCCTATTGCATTTTTTTAAATTCACATTTGCATTGAATTCATATAATGCATCTTTACGTATAAATTGCCATGCGAGGTGTACATGTCCAGTATAATGCAGTTGGTTACATAACAGGCATATGCCGGTGTATGGGCATAACTATAGCACGCATGTTTGTGCAGCTGTTTGTACAGCTTTTTCTATGATGTCCAGCTGGACACCTGTCGGCTTTTGTTTCCAAATAAATGTCCCCGAAAAATTCACTTATTTAATTTCTGGTTTTGGTAAACGGGTCTGTTTCTCCGTATTGAAATACCGTATTGTGTTCTTTATGCAATCAGTGATCTTCGGTGATTTCTCTATTTCGGGGGGTGTTTTTCTACAAATCTGATTTTTAGCGAGGATAGCAGTCTTATCGACCCCCTCCTGGTGTTAGCTGGGTATAATACACGTTTATTTACAAGGGCGACAAGCATTCCCTTCATAAACCTTTACCCAGCTGATTATAATGTATGTTCAGTTTTATTGGAATTCTGTGTTGAAATAATATATTTCCGCTACATATCTGTAGGAAAGCCCGTTTAATCTAAATGTTGGGACCCCGGTGCCATTTCATACTAGGGGAATGAAATTATGGAGGCTGGTGTGTGCTCTCGCATTGTGCCAGTCAGATTGCAGCGTAGTCATTAATGAGGTACGCTGCGAAGTTTTGTGCGGGTTGACGGCCTCGTAGCCGCAACATTTTACGAGGTTTTGTGTGCACGGAGGTGTGCCCCTCGGAATTAGGTCATGTTTTTTTTCACCGAAATGTTAAACAAAAAAACAAATTAACGAGAATCGCGAAGTGTCTGTTTTTCAAATGACCTAATTCACGTGAATTATATTGTATACACGTGCGTGTTGTTGCATAACTTTGCTTTATGCTCACGTTTTGCATGTGATGCTTGTTTACGATAGTCAGAGCGCCACATGTTCTTGTCGAGCGCCTTTGCTCTGGTGTGTGGCAGGGGTTCCGACATGCGAATTACAGAGGTATAGCAACGCATGTTTGATCAAGGTGCTAGATTGTTTTGGTATTTGAGGACAGTAGAATTGAGGCATTTATGTGCTTTTTGAGCAGCATTATTTTTGTGAGCCTGCTTTCGGAATGGACGACATTTTAAGTGTTCGTAAGTGTTTGAGGTAAATAAAAGAACCACACATTTGGAAGATAGGTAACTAAATATATCTTGTTTGTCACCAAACTGTCGCATTCTTCTGCACAACTTTGTTTAGTAAAGTAAGGGTATGAAAACCTTTATGAATAATCTCACTAAACAATAAGACGATACTAGTATTATCAGCCTTTTTGTTGCATACAAATGTCGCAAAAATAATTAACGGAAGACACGCATATACGTAGCAAATAAAAGAGAGCACTTCCGGAAGGCTCTGCACAGCTGACTGCCCTGACTGACAGTAAATTGACACCTCGAGCAGCCATGTCTATTCATTGTAAATAGTTTAGTCTTGTGAATTCAACATTTATATCGATTCAAAGGAGGAACAGGGCATGCAGTCACAAAATCCCATTTGCGGATAATAATTCAAATACTTTAGTTATGCTATGGCGATTATGAGCCACATTGCTTCTGAGGCGTTTAATCCCTTTTCTTGTGTAATTCTGTTATGTTTCGAGCGGGCTTACTACTTTTAACTGTGGTAATTATCAAAGCCTTGTTGTTTGTCTCAATGGCAGATGCATTGAATAGATGGAGCTGCAAACGGAGTCTTGGAGTCTTTTGCCTATAGTGATGCACACACATACATGTACATTGAATCATTGCCCGACAAGTAGTGCTGGTCGAGCAAGTCGCTTGATTTTGGTTGGGGAAATGTTAACTTCCAGATGTTAATTTGCAACATTACGTGCAGGGACGTAACATAACATACGGTTTTTTTCCCGTCGGGTTTAAAGTTGTGTAGTATTTGCACCACCGTTGTCGGAAAGTCTCTTCGCAGTCTCGAGTATAGCAACCCGTGAACGGACGTCTTTTTATCAGCTTAGCATAGTTCATTTGCGTTCATTTCGCTTGCTTATGATGGCCTATGTCGCCCAATTTCAGTTACCACTCAAGTTAAATATGTGTCATCAGCAGATAGATAGATGTAAGGAGCAAGTGCCAATTGTAATTACACAAACCACCACAAAAACTAATTGGGATTCGACTTTTTCTGTTTAATATAGAATGCATTTGATGAAGACGAAATTATGAAATTGCAAGCAAAAGTGGTAAAATATTAATCTCTGCAAATGGCACATTCCGATATGGATAACATCACAAGTGACTTGTGCGCTCAATTTTTGAATTCTGCTTTTCAAACTAGAATAAGTAAACAAAGTAATATAAACCGTGGTTTAGCAGTGACCGCAAAAAACCCAGATCTGAGTATTTAAAAACTAATATGAGATTAACAAAATCAATTCGCCTGAAGCTCAAGCCAAACTTAAATATGTTAGTAAAAAATATAAGAAGCTCATCAATAAACTAAACATGACTTTAGTAAAAACTCAATAATAAAATAGGCCTAAGGACACTTAGAGCACTAACCCAAAGGAGTATTGGACAATTATTAATGATGCCAGCAATCAGGGTAAAGATAAACTGAGAAATATTGCATTATAAGCATTATTTGAGTATTTTAAAAACTTGAGTTAGGTCCAACCGAAAAATATCATATCCAATGGCATTGATCCCAGAAAAATATATCACTCGGTAAATGAGGAAACAAACAAGTGTTTCACTAGAATATGAAATTTTGGTACAAATAAGGAAATCAGGAAATAATAAAGCTGCTGATGTTGATTTATTTATTAATGAATTTCTTAAACATAGTCCTGAGCCAATGATCACACTTTTTGTATCTCTGTTTAATTTGATATTAACTACTGGTTTAATCCCAACATAATGATGTATTGATGATGATCAAACCGATATGAAACAAAAAATTGTTCGCTTGGCGACACTGATAATTATAAAAGAATCACGCTGTTGAGCTGTTTGGGAAAGTTATTATCAGAGGCAGGGCCATGAAATATTGAGATTAATTTCCGTTTGCATGCCTAAAAACAGAGGCAGGGCCATGAATATTGTGATTAAAATTTATGTTTGCTTGCCTGAAAACAGAGGCAGGGCCCAAAGTATTGAGTTTGCCTTGATTATTGTGATTGTATTCATGTTTGCATATCAGAAAACAGAGGTGGGTCCTTGATTATTGAGATTAGTGTTTTACTAAAAACGAAATTGTGGTTCAAATAAGAAAACAAAAAAATAATAAAGCTGCCGATGTTGATTTAATTATTAATAAATTTCTTAAACATTGCCCTGAGCCAATGATCACACTTATTGTATCTCTGTTTAACTTGATATTACAGACCGGTTTAATCCCAACAGGTTGGTGTATTGGTATGATCAGACCGCTATATAAGAAAAATGATTCGCTTGGCGACACTGATAATTATAGAGGAATCACACTGTTGAGCTGTTTAGATAAATTATTATCAGAGAGGCAGGGCCATGAATATTGAGATTAAAATTTATGTTTGCTTGCCTGAAATCAGAGGCAGGGCCCGGAGTATTGAGTTTGTATTCCTGTTTGTTTGCCCGAAAACAGAGGTGGGGCCTTGAATATTGAGATTGTATTCCTGTTCGCATTTAAAAAAACAGAGGTATACGGGCCTTGAATGTTGTGATTGTATTCCTGTTTGCTCACTTGAAATCAGAGGTGGGCCTTGATTATTGCGATTGTATTCCTGTTTGCATATCAGATTGCAGAGGTGGGCCCTCGAATATTGAGTTTGTATTCCTGTTTGTATATCAGCAAACAGAGGTGGGGCCTTGATTATTGTGTTTGTATTCCTGTTTTGCATATCAGATAACAGAGGTGGGGCCTTGATTATTGAGATTGTATTCCTGTTTGCATATCAGAAAACAAAGGTGGGTCCTTGGATATTGAGATCGTATTCCTGTTTGCATATCAGAAAACAGAGGTTGGGCCTTGAATATTGAGATTGTATTCTGTTTGCATATCAGAAAACAGAGGTGGGCCCTTGAATATTGAGATTGTATTCCTGTTTGCATTTCAGGCAACAGAGGTCGGCCCTTGAGTACTGAGATTGTATTCCTGTTTGCATGCCTGATAACAGAGGTCGGCCCTTGGGTATTGAGATTGTATTCCTGTTTGCATGCCAGATAACAGAGGTGGGCCCTTGAATATTGAGATTGTTTTCCTGTTTGCATTTCAGAAAACCGTAGGTCGGCCCTTGCGACTATTGAGATTGTATTCCTGTTTGCATGCCAGATAACAGAGGTGGGCCTTGAATATTGAGATTGTATTCCTGTTTGTATTTCAGAAAACAGAGGTCGGCCCTTGAGTACTGAGATTGTATTCCTGTTTGCATGCCAGATAACAGAGGTCGGTCCTTGAATATTGAGATTGTATTCCTGTTTGCATGCCTGAAAACTAAGGCAGGGCCATACATTTTGAGATGGTATTCCTGTTTGTTTGCCTTAAAACAGTGCAGGGTCTCGAATATTGAGATTGTATTCCTGTTTGCATGTCTAAATATAGAGACTGGACTATAAATTAATATGCATATTGTATTCCTGTCTGCATGCCTGAAGAGGCAGAGCCATAAATATTGAGATTGTATTCATGTTTGCATAACCGAAAACAGAGGCACGGCCTCGAATATTGAGATTGAATTTCTGTTTGCATTTCCGAAGACAGAGGCAGGTTCGTGAATTTTAAGTTTGTATTCATATTCGCATGCCAGCTAACAGAGGTGGGGCCACGATATATTTCTATTTGCTTGCCTGATAGCAGAGGCGAGTTCATGAATGATAATATTAATTCCTGTTTGCATGCCTGAAACAACAGGTAGGACCACAAATATTGATATTGAATTCCTGTCTGTATGCCTGACATAGGCAGGGCCTGATTATTGAGATTAAATTCCTGTTTGTATGCTTGAAATCCAAGCAAGAGCTTTGAATATTAATAGATAGAATTCGTGTTTGCATGTCTAAATATAGGGGCAGAGCCGTAAAAATTGAGAATAAATTTATGTTTGCATGCCGGAAATCAAAGCAAGGGCCAGGACAATTATGATTGAATTCGCGTCTGCATACGAAAAATTGCTGAAGGCCACGAATATTGAGATTTATTTCCTGCTTTCATGCCTCGAGGCATAGGGGTTGTAGATATTGAGATTTATTGGGCGCCACAATTTGAGTCCGGATTCTTTTCAAGTAAGGCATGACGACAAACAACGACCTTGTATTATCAACTTGCTTTTCTGTCGCAATATGTCCAACGCAGACTTATTTTGAGTCTGAATTATGTTGGTCGGCTTGCTCGAAACAGACATCCGCGTAACTTTGGTTGCAGTCCGGTTCCCTCATTATATGTCCAAAGTTTCTAGCTTACTTTGAATTTTTATATCTCGCGACATCGAAGGGTTGCAAATATATCGGCATTGAATTTTTTGACACTCCCGGTCGGCTATTCTTGCGCCGATTAGGCCGCCCTCCCCGCCCTTAAGACACGTGCAAATAACCACTCAGCTGGTTTTATCCCATGCACTTGCAGGTTGAATCGGCACTGGACGTCCACAGCATAGGCACCTGGAGCTCCTCAAGGCTTGCACTGAGACAGGCTGCGGCAGAAACGTGCTTATGTTATGTCATTGCTCAGAAAATATGTAGAGGAATTTGTTGTTTCCATGGTCGCCAATCCTGGCGAAAATTGCGTGTCAACGGGTTAGCAACTGTCCACAAGTCCATTGGCACAGCCGTGCTGCAAAACTGCTTGTTCCCACGTATAGAGGAATCTAATCAAAAAGACGATGGAGCGCGCGCGCACGGACATCGTGGGGGCCAGTATCCCGGTATTTCTATAGGATATAACCTTCTCACAGCCTTCCTAAGAATGAAACAACTTTTTTCTTTATATTTGTATCTGTTAGTGTGTGTGAGGATGCCTGCGTTTGTATTGACCGGCAATCGTGGTCGTCGGACAAACGAATTGGGAGTCAAACAATGGGTCCACGATTGACACAACGTCCACGATCTTTTCCCGTGTACAAATCCTATGGCGATCATCAAAAAACGTTAGAGTATAAACAAAAGAGGGAAGACGGTCGGACAATACCCCGTCTACGATCGAAGGCCTTTACACACTTGGGTGAGTGTGGTAATAACAATAATTATCAATAAAATAAATAATAACAAACAAAGTTATTCTTATACCTCCAAATGGGCACTTTGGGAGACAATCCCATAGAGTCGTGCACAATCTTTATTGTAACCTAACCCGTTTTTACCTGGAGCTTTTTCCACGAAATTTCATATTTATGCTATTTAGACCCAAATCTGTCTTCTCCGAGCAAAAATAACTCCCAAATATCGTTTTGTGGGGTAGCTAGACACTTAGGGAGACACTGAAATGTCTCCCTAAGTGCCACTGTCTCCCAAGTGAATCAAAACTATCGCTAATTTGTCTCCCAAAGTGCCTATTTGGAAGAATTAGGGTAGGCATTCACCCACGGAGGGAAAATTTGAGGAAATAAGGCGCATTGTGCATGCAACCCGGCGACGAGAAAAGTCCCACACGCAGCAGTTTTTTGTTCTGCGCATAAAGTTTGCGACTGTGTAAAGCTCATCTGCATTTATCTGCAAATCAATTTATCAACTAAATAATCAGCGTTTAAGGTATGGGGAGGTCTTGTAGGTTTATTCAGAATGCATTCCCCAGTTCCACGCTATTTTGCTTCCCGTGTTCGTTTGGCGTCTGCAAGTCTATCGAGATGTTCCCGAAAGCGAGGTTGGAGTCTAAGCGAGGTGTGACGACACGAGACCCCAGCAATATGCCCGTCATCGACGCTCGTTGGCAACGTGATGCAGGGAATATGTGCTTGTAGGCCTATATTTTAGATATCTCAAAGGTCGTAATTGCGCCGGATGGTTCGAACTGTCGCTCATTAGGTAGTATTCCTCGCCCTAGTAACTACCAGCCTTTGTGGCCTCGACATGTAGGTCTATCCGCCCTCTCGCCACTCACAGTATCAAACTGCAACGTGCAACGCCTGGGAGCTGGTCCTGCAGAATCGAAATTTGCACTCCATAGCTCCCGCTTCGGCCGCCGATCCAGTTTGCTTCGACAGTTCGAATGGATGCGTACGCCCCCGTCGTCGAGGGGTGACATACAATATAGGTTGGTTTTCTGTGCACGTATTTCCACCGCGTCGGTCGAAACGTTAGTATTTACGGCAAAGCGCCATCAGATGGGCCTGGAGTTGTACGCGCGACGTTCGGTACGCGCGACGTTCGGTACGCGCGACGTTCGGTACGCGCGACGTTCGGTACGCGCGACGTTCGGTACGCGCGACGTTCGGTACGCGCGACGTTCGGTACGCGCGACGTTCGGTACGCGCGACGTTCGGTACGCGCGACGTTCGGTACGCGCGACGTTCGGTACGCGCGACTGAAATGTATCTCATTCATTCTTCCACGCTCATGAGCCACACATCTCACACAGTAAATACGTATAGATATACCTCGAAGCGCAGATTGAAACACAAAGCCAGGTACACAGGCACGATCTACACGAATTTTTTGGGGGACGATGTCATTTTCTGCCATTTTCGTTCGAAAACAACACGATAAAACGCAAGGGGTTCACAGGCAGATTTTTTAAAAAATTCAGTATGTCACTGCTACATCCTTTTTTAACGTATCCATGGAAAAAAATGAGTGGGTTCGAAGCACGATTTTTCACAATTTATCGATTATTATTGCCCTTTTTAGGGGAGGTATTTGTTAACGTCGTTTGAGTATTTGTGCACAATCTCCACGCGCATCAACGGTACGTCAACGCTTAATTTTTTTCGACTGCTTTTTTCATTTTCAATACAATTTTAAGTTGTCATTGGATGATAAAAATTAAGGTAAATAACAACCTTTTACAACTACAAAGGACAAGATGTTAAGATTGGATGCCAAAAACTCTTTATTTTTCGCGTGAGAAAATTGTTCCCCCCTATTTTGAGAATGGACGGTACATCAGCGTAACAAAATGGAAAGTATCCTGATGCTACTTCAGCGGTTGTGTACAAAGACTATGGAGAGTCTAGTCCCATACTTGTGGCTTAAATACTAGACTTCCTTTGTATTGTGAGCCACACAGCTGCCATGTAAAAATGGAGAAAGGGCCAGAAAACATTCTGTTGCTATGGACGTGGACATAGTGCCATCAACCACCCCCAGAAAGATCAATGACGCATGCTCGATCTATGCACGACCAAAGCTGCCGTTGGTGGCGCTATGCAATCTTGTGCATGACTCCATCTTGTTAGTTATTGTTCTCGTATTTGTTTTTGGGGAAAGTATGAAATTGTCTCAGAAATTACAGGAAAGCTATAGACAGTTTGAAGATACAGAATCCCCAAGTTTTGCAACTTTAACAAGGTCAGAACTGCATGAAATGATTATCAAGTGAAAACATAAGCCCAAATCGCGTTTTTTTTGTACCTGTTTGCCATTTTTACATACGGCCGCTGTGTGGCTCACATTACGGAGGAGGTCCAGTATTTAAGCCACATTATGGGGCTATGGAGAGTCAAGAAAAAAACAAATTTTTAACAAGATTAGAAATTGTATCTCAGTCCAATATTCATGTCTTTTCAACATTTTTGCACTGATTGACCTTTACTGAGATGATATAAAGGAAAAAACAGCATTTTGTTTCCATAATAATTGATTTTCTCACAGAATAATATTTTCAATTTCATCTCATCATCACAGAATAATATTTTCAATTTCATCTCATCATTCCCCCCTTCAAACTATATATAATTTAAAAGTGAACAAAGAAATTGGCGCTCTACCAACTGAGCTATCTTGCCCATTTCTTGTTCACTTTGAAATTTATGCAAATTTACCTGGTCAGTCTATCTGGTTTATTTGTGTATTATAAGATAAAAGGTCGTATCCCCAATAAGTGATCTCCACATTGTTGCTTCCAAGGTTGTATCGTAAAATTGGGTCTGATCCCTGGCCACACAGCATTTTGGTTTTTATGACTTCTGACTAGCGCCTTTGAACAAAGATACTGAAAATTTGGGAGACCACCAACATAGGGCAAGATGGCTTGTTTGATAGGGCGCTAGTCCGAAGGTCGCAGGTTCAAGTCCCGCCTTGCCAATTTTTTTGTTTACTTTGAAATTTATGCAAATTTACCTGTCAGTTTCTCTTGTGGTTTATTTGTGTATATAATTTCATAACAAATTATTTTTTTCCTCTTATTTTTACTCAGCCCTGATGAGAGACAGAAGGCTCTAAAGACATGCCGTAAGATAATTTGTCATCTTGTGGATAGCTGCTTGACAGACTTGCAAAAAGGTCAGTGTGTCCGGTTAAAAAGTTGTGGACATTATTTCAAGACCTTTTTTAGATGCCCGTATAACCAGTTTGTGTCGATTGCCGTGTATACACGCAAAGTTTTCACAAAGGGCGGAAATATCTCCCAGCGACTGGCTCGCAAGCAAGCGAGTCCAGAAATATCAGGGTGTGCTACTCACAAATGCCGGCCTCGACCCAGATCGGATCGCGGTTTGTGAGAAACAAAATCCTGTGCCTGGTCCTGGTCAATCCCAAAATAATCCAGAACTGGTTAAAAAAGAGAGCATTTTTAGAAAGAAAAAAAATCTGCAGTAAAGTGAGCATAATCTACTTTTAATAACCCTATATCTCTACCCCATTTTTCTTACACATAACCCAGGCCTTCATTTTAAAGGAGCGCGATCGCGCTCGCGCTCCTCCGCGCTCCTTAAAATTTGTAAGGAGAGCAAAAAAAAGCGCTCCTTACAATTTTAACAAGAGCAAAAAAAAAAAAAAAAAAAGTCCAATTCCAATCAGCAACCGAGCCATAAACCACCGGACCGTAACAATTAAAACACCAAGCAGTAAACAAACACAGTTGAAACCCAACATACTGCTCTCTTTACAAGAGAAATAATACGGACCCAAAATAAATAATATGGCTAAGTTCCAAATACCTGGAATTCACGTTCATTGATTGTACCACACCAAACCCACACACCTTGCGAGTTAAAACCGATTCCTCACCATGGAATTAATCACCTACCCGCAACTGACGAGTGTCATAACAGTAAAGACACAAAAGCATTGCTATTGCTAACACAAGAGAATTTGCGATTACAATTCTCTCCTCGCACCCCCAAATAAAATCACATCAGATTTATCTTATACCAACAACGGTCATCTAGTCTTTCGTGTTCGCCCATTCCATTTATTTCGGACATAACGGGCCTAGACTAATTCGCGCTTAATTAAGCCATACAAGTCACAGAGAGAGAAATGTCACTGGATGGGAAAGCGCCATCATTCTCTTAACCAAAAGTTGAACTACTGGTGAATGTTGTGTTCCTTTTCTTGAGTATGTGTTTATTAAAGGCATAGACACCTTTGGTTGTCATTTTGAGTAACTACAGATAGTGTCCAGGGCCTTTAAACTTGCGTTTTGTTAGCGAGAGCAAATCACTCTCCTTAATTCATTGTTTTGATTTAAGGAGAGCGATTTTAAAATCACTCTCCTTAATTCACCTTTTGATTTAAGGAGAGAGAGCGATGCACAGCTCTCCTCAGATTTATTAAAATGAAGGCCTGATAACCTGAGCCCTGCAAAACACTGCAATTCCAAAGTGGTAAAACTCCATGTAACCTGAATCCTGCAAAATTTTACAGTGGATTTGCCATTGAGCTATAAAGCAGCCAGACATGGAACAAACAGCTGCTACCTACATGTACGTGCCCAATTGACCATTTGCGTGTGAAATTTGAATAATATCTGGTACACTGACTCGTTCACGCAGTCGTGAACCACATAACGACCGAGGATCGATATTGTGTTTTCCTTTCTTCCTTTACTTAACCCAATCCCCATTGCTTTGCGCTTGCACCGTCGATCGAGGACAGAATTCGGACAAGCAAACCGGCGATCGAGGATCCTTTGTTCCCTTTGTTCTCTTTTGTGTTTCGATCCTCGATCGTAATGCAAGACAAGAACACACAGCTTGGCACAGTTTACATTTAAATTCTCCAGACCAAAGACACTGTTGTTATATCACGTGATTCGGGGCAAGCCTTACGCTAGCAACCCCTGGCTCTGGAATGGTCTGGTGTCTTTGTACCATTCTCAACCATTGTGAACAATGTATTGGTGCAGCTGAGAGTCTCTAACGTAACTATGCAAGAGCTTGCCCCAAATGCATATGAAGCACGAATGTGGCAGAGAAAAACCCCCCTCTTTTGTGTTGACCATTCTGTTCCCGGAATCTCAGGAATTCCTTTTAGGTTTCAAGGGGGGGGGGGGGTGGGTTAGGTTAAAATAGTGTTGTATAAAGGATAAGAGGGGGTAAGAGGGGATATATCGGGATAAGAGCGGGGTACCCCTCTGCCACATATCGTGCTGGGTATACCCAAATGACGTGATCAGTGTATTTGGTCTGGATAATTTAAAGTCAAACTTTGCCAAGCTGTGTGAACAAGTCAGTGTACCAGATATTATTTAAATTCCACACGCAAATGGTCAATTACAATATGGGTCTGCACACGTGACATGACCCTTGGTATGCAAACGTTTCCCATCCTTGACACATAACTTACATCTTGACTGAAGATCTATGAAGAATGTACATAGAGCATGAGCAGTGTGAAAGTACAAGGGAACAAAAACCTTCATTTGGATAAATACCCAAGTAACCTCAAATCTGCAAAAGCATTCAGTATTAGTTTAGGCTTTATGACCTGGATCCTGCATTGTCCTCCAGTGGCAAAACCCCAAATGCACTCAATCCTGCAAATTTCTCTGATGCATCAACTTCCAAGCGACCAACTTCCAAGCGACCTCAATCCTGCAAAATTCCTTGCAATTTGCAAATAGTATTTTAAAAGATTTGGGAAGGTTAGGGTAAAAAAAAGAAAAAGTAAAAAAATCACAATAATTTTGATTGTTAAATATTTAAATCGCAATAATTTATTTTATGGACAATTGTAACTGGTAGAGTGTGCAATAACAGTCTTATTTAGACCATTAAAATACTTGTTGTGTAAATCTCACAGATTGCAGAATATCAAGACTGAATGATATTAACGATTATGCTTTACATGCACAAAGTGTATGTACTGTATATTTATAGAAACGTGTGCATTTAATGCATTTTTAGGTTACTACCCTCAAATACATGCGCATCCCGTCTCAACCGCTACAGATCTCATTTTTATATTTCACAAATACCATGAGTAAATCTGATGCCACTATTTAAACGAAATGTAAAAAAAAAATCCATGTTATTGCAGATTATATCATTCCACCCATGCTGCAGTCACTACATTTGTTATCCATCCCCAAACGAATTTGTTACAAGTTATTATTTTTGGTGCACAAATCATTTCACAACCAGTCACCAGATTATATGCAGTTTTGCATTTTGCCTTATGTTTGCTCCAGACTCAATCTTTGTTCTAGTTCTAATTCTTTCCGTCTGACGTCCCCACGTACCCACAACAAAGCTGTTGACAAAACCTTCACAGTCACTGCAGCAAAGGAATGGAATAGTCGGCCCTTTTCCATTGAAAGTGTTAATTCCCTGGAATAATTCAAGAAGATCATCAAGCCCCATCTGTTCCACTAATAATTAATTCTCAGTCAATTCTACCGGTGTTTACTGATTTATACTTTAATTTATTGTTTTGTAAGCATTGTGGTTTATTTTACGAATGAGAGCATTCTTAACCCTTTTTTCTATCAGAGTTCTTTACTGAGAGTCAGTGATACATGCCAAATCGCTGCAGTGCATTGAGGGATTTTTGCATGTACAGTGAAGAGCACTTCTGTATGATAAATGGGCATATGGCTTTGCTTATCAGTGCAATATACAAGGTGGACCCAGCATGACCTAGTTGACCTGCAGTTTCCTATGGCATTTCTTGGAGTTCTTTTAAGGGCCTGAACAAACATAGTACTCCATAGTGCTCCTGCCCCTTGACCTTGACCTTGGCAAACATCATAGTAGATAACCCTGGCAACTTGTCATGCCTCCTCTTGTATTCCATCTGTGCCATCTTGTTGCATTCACAAACCAAATGAAATACAGTCTCATCTTTCTGCTCCCACATCCTACACATTTGTCCCTCTATCTTCGCCTTCATTACTTTCGTCCAAAGTGCCTGGTCCTGTGCAGCAGTTATCAAACCCTCCATCTCCTTATTCAAGTCACCTCTCTTAATCATCTCCAGGTCTTGTTACCTGCTACCTCTTCCGTGTCTCTCAGAAATTTCTTATAAAATGGCTTTCCTTCTCAATCTCTGAGCCTTTCCTCCTTCCTTTCCCTCTTGTACTCAACAGGATCAACTTCCTTTCCAACGACGAGTTTTTAGCCATCCTCAACAATCCATCCTGCGCCCGAGAAACATACCCTTAAAAACCTCTCTTCTCAATGTCAACACAGTCTGTCATGCTTTTAGAGTTATTTCATATGGCCAAAACAATTCCAGCAAATTTAAAACCAGTCTGTGGGCCTGACGCGGAAAAGTATTTGATTTCACACAGAATGACTTTTTTGTTTGATCTTATCGTTTGGACCACAGTTGCAGCCGAGTTATCCAACAGCCAGCTAAGCACCGTCATGCTCAATTTCCTCGACCAGTACTGCATTAGTCAGTTCCCCATTATGTTTGCTCGCACCAGTTTGACAATGTCTGGTGTCAGTGATACAACAGGGCCGTTAAGGCCGCAGTTAAAGGTGCATCAGGATCCAGAATATCACATATGCAAAGGTACGAGACTGGGGGCTAGACCTGTTAAGGGTGGGTTTTCACGGGGCTTGCGAACGATTTGCGAAGGATGCGAATGCCAAAAAAATTGCAAAGTCCAACATTCGGAGAAGTTTTTCTCTGAATGTTTCGCGACAATGCAGTTTGTGCATAGTTCTCACAACGTACGTGCGAATGTCGTGTGTAGCGTTGCCGAACTATGGTCAGTCCACATACACGAAGAACATGCGACTAAAATGTGAACAACACTAATGTTGCACGAATCTCGGGAAACTTTTTCAAATTCCCGCCAAACTAAAAACGACTCCCGCGAACAATTGAAGACGCTTCCGAACCCCCGCCCCGCGAATGTTTGGCGAACATTTGGAACCTAAAATATGAATTTTCACTTTGCCATTTTTTCGGCATTTGCATCATTCGCGAATCGTCCGCGTGCCCCGTAAAAACTCACCCCAACTGTTAAACTGAATATAGTCTGGTTTTCTGCCCTGACAATATTTTCATGTCCAGACTTCTAAAATTGAAGTTCAGGTAGGCCGACAACAAAAATAGTTTACGACCGCAGTACACTGCGTAGCTATTTTTATATGATGCAAATGATGCAACAATTCAAATTATGACGTTTTCTTCCCAAAAGGCACATTGGCGTTAAATAGTGATATTATATTTTGTCTGGTGTTGATTTTTGCCAATGCAAGTTTTGATTTCATGCAAAACAAAAATCTGGATCGATGAGCTTTATTTTGTTAACATTGTTTGCCTTACAACCACATAACTCCCAGAAACACTCAAACAGTGCAAAAGTTAACGATAATACCCGACTGTCAATAAAAAGTGTTCAAAACATTTCGGACATTTTCAGGAAAAGGCAGCATTCCCCTTTTTTTTCGTCATGTGACACTGGACGATACTGGACCTCAAAATTCATCAGGAATAGTCCGATGTATTTGGTCTGGGAACAGACTAGACTGAATACTGTTTTGACTGGTTTGAATGTTGGCGCAGATCTTGTTTTTTTGAATTACTTGATTTTCTGTTTACAATTTTTTTCACAAAACCCTTGGTTGGTTTGCTATATACTCACTTGCCCAAACGATGAACCCGACCATTGATGTCAGGAACCAGAATCGACCAGTAAAGCAACTTTGTTAGACAGCACGAACTAATCTGATTATCTCTCTGAGGAGTACAATGCAATGCACACAATAACACAGCTGTGTTTCTTTATATTGCTGCCAACTGACCCAAATAGTGACTTCTGCATAGGAGGGTCAATGCACACCCCACAACCTGACCCCCTAACTTATAACTTGTCCGTTTTGGATTCTATCCACAGGTCTGAATACGTGGCTGCTATCTTGTCTGATCAGGATTCTCAATGATTACTTCTGTCTTGACCTTCATGATCAGATTGTCAAAGTCATGGTATCTCTGCTTCATGCTGTCAAGTACAAGGATCCACCTTCCTTTTCTGAGCTTCTCAATGAGCTCTGTAGATTTGTAACAGGTGAGATTCACACGAACGTTATTTATTTTGTGTTAATTGTCAGTGATATAAAAATTAGTAAGTCGGTAAAAAACAATTGTGTAATTGATTTTTCATTGCTATTCTGGTACCGTTTTCTCATAACTTTGCATCGCCAATAATCGACGTTCATGTTAACGTAACCTTTGATGTAGAGGTCCTAGAGACCTGATTGAAAAAGCATTAGAAAGAGGATGATCTCAAGTTTAAGATGATGTAAAGAACTCATTTTTTTATTTTGCCACCATGTGGCGGGTTTTCACAGATCGCATCACATTTTAGATATGAAGCTCACAATATCATGAAGTATCCTACTTGATGGCATGTAAATACAGTCAAGTCTCGTTAAATACAAACTCGACCGGACCTAGCAAAATGGTTGGGTATATTAGATTTTTGTTTCGGTCCCATTCACTGTGCACATAAATGCAGAGTTAATGCACATGTCTATTGTCTATGACACCTTGCAAGAGATTATAAATCCAACGTCATACTTATCTCAAGGGTGGAAAAAAATGCGTTCAGTTTGACTTTCAAGTGAATAAAATTAAATGCGGCAAAAACAAACGAAAAAGCAAAAGATCAGTAACATTGCAAGATAGGTTTATCAAGTCTCGGTTTTGTGTTTTGCGTACAGATGTATCTGCAGCCGTCTTGAACAACTTTGCGGCTGGCGATGTTGAAGAACTAGATCCTCCTCTGATAATGAAACACTTTACTGTTGATGTAGACAAGCTAAGCAGCTTGGAGGTATGATGGCATCAAATAAATGTATACGTTTAACCCTAACTACCCCAAACCTATAAACTCCAACTGCAGGTTTTGGCAGGTTTGGTACCAAACATTAGCAACTAGTTGTTGGACTTTGTTTGACTCGGTACCAAAGGCCCATGAAGACCCTGTTGAATTATGTGAGGTTTAGGAGGGAAAGGCATGAGACGGGTAACGTTTTTTGGAGTTTGGGGAAATGCACAGGCATTTATTATTTGTATGGGTGACCCACGGTTGTTCACGGCACAGTTCCTGACTTCCTGGTCAACTGCTTGTACACCCTTCGTGTGTCCTCACTCAATAACATATATACTATTAGCCAGTCATTACTGCAGAGATCTCACACTGAACAATGAATTGACCCATCTGTATCAAGTCAATCAAACTGTTGGAGTTTGGTAGGTTTAGTACTGTTAGGTTCAGTTTAGGTTCATTTACTGAATCTGTGTGAGCTGTTGAAGTTTGTTAGAGAGGCTTTTTAGTGCGAGAGCCTTTGAAAAAACAGACGCAACTCAAAAATATACAGAAGACCTCGAATAGATTTTCAAACAATTTTTTACCTATGCCAAACCTTAGGTGCCGATTACTTGAAACAAGGTAATTCTGGGGGACATTCCTCATTTAGCCTCAGTAGATCACAAATGTTGTGATTCTTCGACCAACTTGCCGCGTCTTTTTTCTACTCTTCCTGTTGAACGGTGTTTGATTTGTTTATGTATGGTTTGTATAGGAGCAGGAAGAAATGTTATGCACCTACAGAAACTCCCGACCGATCACGTTGAGGTATCACACTAACTGCAATCTCCTTCAGTTGAACCTGACGTGAGTATGAACATATTTATTTTCTTTGTATGAGAAACATTTTGCAACTCTACTGGTTATTCGTTGATACCCAACAGTTTTTGCTGTGTTTGTTCCTAATGTTGGTAGGGGTATACTTGTGTATTTCTCACAGTGGATCACTAGCCAGTCGCATGTATTTCAGGATCATTAATTTGTGGAGTGCTTTGATCTCATAGTCTGCAGCATTGAATTTGTGATTTGCAGGGAATTCTACAGGAAGTGTGTTCGAGTCCAGCCTTTGGAATATGGTGCGTGTGCCCTTGGGCAAGGCGCTTTGTCATTCATTGCTTCTCTCCACCCAGGAGTAAATGAGTACCTGTTAGGGCAGAGAATGTTATTGCGGTTGATTTTAGCTGTTTTGCACCAAAATGGTGGCATCGAGCTGTATACTCCCCAAGGATCTTAGATGGAATTTGGAATATTTCTTTGACCCAATGAGCAGGGGTAATAATGCACCCATGCCACCCTGCTTTACAATGCAGCATCCTAATTGGTACAAGGGTAGATATCAAAAATAGGTTGAGCCCTGCGTCATAGGTCGATTTGACAATTTTTGTACTGGCCAGACTTGTACTTGTTCGGGTTTCCAAAGGTTAAAGTTGCCTCAAGGAGTGTTTGTAGGTCTTGTCACTATCTGGTTTGTAAATCACTTTGTCATACAGACGAACGTACCATTGATTACAAGCGCTCATTGGCTAAATGCACAGTAGCGCGTTAATTACTTCCAGCTCCACTTCGTGTGAAATGTATGCGCGTTCAAGTTTAAGTGTCGTCACACTAACGAACCGGATACTAATGAATTCAGTTTGAAAACCTAAATGATTCGGGTCTCTTTACGTCACTTTTATTAGAAAAAAAATTTCCCTGCCGTTTTGATACATTTGTGTGATAAAAGTAGTTATTAAATATACATTAAACTCTCTGTGTGTTTTTTCAGGAAACTACTGAATGAGTTGATTTATGACGTGACACTGGTAACCTCCTTCCATCAGTCTCCAGGCTTTTGGTCCACTTTGGTCCAACAGTTTGATGCCGGCCAGTACGAAGTCAAACAGGTAACTTCAACTTCTGCTTTATTTAGGCCGCTTACTGAAATTGACTAGCCGTGATTCTGCAGTCCGTATGCGTTCTGGCCGACAAGTCTGCAGTTGCTAAGGGAGGCGGGAATCTGCAAACTAGAGGGTGTGTGCATTCAAGCGCCGCAGGTTTAATGAGCTCCACCAGCCATGCGCTATTGTCTTCTCAACAATGATATAATGAATAAACATGAGTCACTAGAGACCTCATGAATCCCGACGGCCGGTACGCAGAAAGACGTACTACAAAAATAGTACATGAATTAGGATACGGTCGTTTTACGAGTTCCGAATCGCAAAATAAATCAGGCTGCTTTCGGCTAGACCAAACCTCGAGTGTTGGACATACTAGAAATGTTGCTTTTCCTAATTTGAGCTCTTCTTTTTTTGAAAATACGACTGTCAACCCATGCGTCAACAGAGCCAACATCTCTATTCCTAGTTCCGGATCGTTTTAACCATTAACCAGTTCCAGATTTTTAGATATGGATCGGGTCAAACAAATTTCGTAAATAACGAAAAATTATTGCGCGAAAATCTATTTTCAGCTACTAGGATCACCCTGAATAAAGCAGATTTTCTGAAAACGTATTAAATAATTAATATAAATAAAGTTCATTTTAAATACTTACAATAAAGTTTAAAAAGAGGACTTTTGAAATGATTATCGTTTAACGTTAGACAGAGCAACAAGCCTGCCTGCCTGCCTGCATAGCCGGCGGCCTGGCGCGGCAAAACGAAAACTGCCTGGCACAAAACACGTCACATAAATCGCTTAATTGCTCGCGTGTAGTTGGTACCTTATGGTAAGGTATACACTTTACACGCAATCCGAACTACATGTACATGTACATGGCCTAGGCACGTGGTGTTCTCATAAATTGTTATCCCTCCCACGTAAAAAATAAAATTAATCGGAACAATTGTAGAAACTATAGAACGTTAAATAAAGCTTTGCTATTATATATTATACAGAATAAGAAACATAAAAGACTGAAAAGCTACGTAAATGCCAATAAAATTAAGTATAGGTGGTAGAAATTTACTAGGGGTGGACGTTCGATTGGCCAACTTGTTTAATGGTTGCTGCGAATGCCCGTGGCCAGCTCTGCGTTGCTCAGGATGTAATTTTGCGGCTCTTGTGAGTTTCTACAAATCGTCCAAACCTATTCAAAGTGCGAGTCGGAAATCTAGCCAATTTTGTTTTCTAGATTTGTCATTGACAAAAAAGTGTTTATCAAAAATCGTTAACGCTACCTTTTAAATTGTACTTCATCAAAGAAATAAAGAGTCCGAGTCCACCCCCCCCCCCCCCCCCCCCCCCCCCCCCCGCCCCAGGGACTAAACAAAAAATTACCAAGAGCAAAAGTCATTTAACATTTTAACACTGGTTTCCTTCACAACACTGTTCCTATGCAACCATCCTTGTTTTGGGCGGCCCTAGTATTTGGGCCTTAATAGCGTCTTCAGGCCGATAATCTCATTGGTGCTAGAATTCCGAATCTGCTGTCTTGCACTTTAGTTCCCACGGTCATTACTTGGCGATGGGCCAAGAAGTTAACCGCGCAAAGCATCAGTTTAAGTTGTGGACGGCTATTTACTGTGCAAGTAGTAGACCTGAATGTGTTCGTCAATGTTCCTACATGGAGGTCTGCAAGCGCCGTCATCCCCGACGATTTAAGCTGCTTGTTTAAGTATTTAAAAAAAAACACATTTAATTGAATTGATATAAATCTGCCTAGGATTTTCTAATAGTTTACCTGTCCCAAAACAACTCCAAATGATGTCACACTCACAAGACACCGTGTGTAAAAACAAAACCAAAGTTATACTGTATCATAAAACAAAACCTAATTTGTTCACCCCAAACATTTTACATTTATAAATTATCAGAGTGTATGGTCTAGTAGGGCTGAATGACCATGGGATTGTAGTCCAGCAGCCAGCTGGATTAGCCTTGTTTTGTTCACTATAGTTAGTTTTTTGATGGATTTTGATTCTTAAGACACTCAAGATGCGCAAACCACCTGCTGACACTCTGTTAGCATTGAGCAATTTGAGATATCCAGCAAAAACAAAATTTGCCTAAATTAAGTTAAGAAGCATACCAAATTGTTCGCCTGAGTACAGGGATTCCGAAAATGTATAGTTTGCCCCACTTCCGATGTTTGGTTAACGAGTTATCGGGTAAAACGTAAAAAGGTCGTTGACCTTTACATATGGGGTCAAAATTTAAACATGCTCCGATTTTGAAAAACAATATCTCAAATTGCTCGTATGATCACAAGGATTCCAGAAATGGTTGTTTTTACTATATAGAGTGTCTTTGGTACCTTATAAAGGGGTCAAATGGTCAGGTTCCATATTGATCGACCTACATGTATACGGAACCTGACCTTTAGACCCCTTTATAAGGTACCACAGACACTCTAGATGGTAAAAACTACCATTTCTGGAATCCTTGCAATTAGACGATATCATTTGGGATATCATTTTTCAAAATCGGAGCACGTTTAAATTTTGACCCCATATGCAAAGGTCAACGACCTTTTTACGTTTTACCCGATAACTCGTTAACCAAACATCGGAACTGGGGCAAACTATACATTTTCGGAATCCCTGTACTCAGGCAAACAATTCGGTATGCTTCTAAACTTAATTTAGGCAAATTGAATTTTGGAGCCCCTGTTTGGCGGCCATTTTGTTTTTGCTGGATATCTCAAATTGCTCAATGCTAACAGAGTGTCAGCAGGTGGTTTGCGCATCTTGAGTGTCTTAAGAATCAAAATCCATCAACAAACTTACTATAGTGAACAAAACAAGGTCAGAGCAAAAAAATTGAAATGGCTGCCGGACTATTGGAAGTTATTCGCCAGATGCAGACAACATGGTCCCGGGAACAGGGAGTTTATGAAGAGCTCACTGGAATTACTTTTGTCGACTGGTAACAATTATATAATTGAGAGATACCTTTCCTACCTGATACAGCATTGACGCCATGTTGTTTTTTCTAATCATCCTAAAAAATAATATTTCCTTGCCTGTCTAAATTATAAAATAAACATGTATTTCTAAAATCCCTATAAACATTATTAAACAACGGATGTTCACAATGAATATCAGGCCTAACGTGGCATACTTTCGGATTGTGCGAATGTAAACAATTCGTCAGACCATGTATAATAAATGTCAGACAATCCTGCATGCAGCTAGTAATAGTATGTTGTCGCCAGCCCAGGAACACCGTGGACGAAAGAATAAGCAACCGTTGATTATCCGTCCAGAGGCCTGCTACAGTGTAAAAAAAAACACGACGATTTGCACCGTACCATCAGCATTGGGAAGAATTAATTTGCTTTAATTTATCAACTTGGAGAGGAAACTTCTGTACTGGAAGTTGTGCCACACAAACAATGTCCATACTTAAAATTACTTGTGCGTCCCATATCTGCATACATAAAGTGCATACATAAACTGTCGTCGTGTTTCCCGTAGCTAGCTACATGTAGCAACTTGAATTATTGCGTGCCAGCGGGGATTTCCCGAGGCCGTTTTCCAAACCCCAACTTCGTCTCCACTGAGGCTTCGTTCCTGTAGTTTGGCAATGGTGATGGAGCCCGTATAGCGTCTAGGCTGGGGTTTGGAAAACGGCCCGCGTGCTTTTAGTTCCGAGTTGTGCAATATGCATGCGTGCGAAGATCGCTGGAAAGTTCGAATCGTGTAAATAGGCTGTTGCGTGTATAATGTCGCGTAAAGTTTTTTCTTTTCGTTTAGCAGTTTGAAACATAAAGATGAATAGAATATGCAAGATAAAGGTATATGAGAAAATAAGAGATTCTAATCTTTGTTTAAATGATGCAAACTTTAAGAATCTTTGTGATTAATTTTGCAGTGTCTGTTCGTGAAAACAGAAAAAGGCCATGTATCAAATTAATACCCTTTAAAAAGAATAAAAAATATCTCTCAGATTTTTTAAACCATTAAGATGAACAAATAAAAAGGTTATATTCCTAAGGTTAATTATGTTATTGTCCTTGTTTTTAAAGAAGAAAAAAAGAGAAAGGATACTTAAAGACTTATTTGAATTTCCCAACGGATTTCAGGGGTAAATAATAATACGATATATTCTTGGTTTTTCTGATATCTAAGAAAATCGACATACAGGTACACCTGACAACTACGAGGCTAGCGAAATAAATTCCAGGTTTATTTAATAACATTTATTTCTGGTTTCATTGTTTAAAAAAAAGAATAAACGGAACCTTAACACCTAAATATTTTGAGCTCCTAAACATTTTTTCAACAAATTTAAGGGCAAAATTTAATACGATTTATTTTCCGTTTTTCTTGTCTTTAACAAAAACGATCTATTTCGTAAAAGTTGTAAGAGCTTGTCACATTTTTTAATTTATAATGGTTCCGTGGTGTAATTTTACCTAATAAACGCTTTGTAGTGCAAGAGGAATAAAGTAAAACCACAGGAGAATTATTCGGGAGTATTTTCCAAATATATTCAAAGTAGGGGTAAGAAATCCAGACAATGATTGACAGCTGACCTACAAAATGTACTACATTGTATCAGCCAGTAGGCAAACACGTGGCCTACCATTACTTTGGTATTTCAATAGGCTGTGAAATGTCACTTTGTGGCATATAATTACACCCAATGAAAAGAAGAGATTGTTAGAAGGAAGAACAAGATTGGACGTTTCTTTTTTATGGGTTGGTTTATTTTTTATGTGGGTAGGAAGGGGGGAACACACAGTCAATAACGAGACCGCGCTATATGTGACACTATTGTATTACATGTACTTTGCGTTTGAGTGCAGTTCTGGGCCGCCGCTGCTTGCTTACAAACAAAGTGAAAAAACATGCGGACCAGGGGAAATGCTGGCGGGCTAGTAAAATTTCAACATTACTGGTCCGGCCGGCTAGTGAAAAAAAAGTTAAGGGGAAACCCTCCTGGCTTTGGCTGTGTATTAGGCTAAAAGCCCATTGCCAAAAACTGCATGAACGAAGACAAATTAAAGTTGATGTTTGAAAAACAGCCGTGTTCGTGAACTGGGGCCAAACAAATTAAAATAGTTGCGGTTTTGCAAGTCGGTATTCTGCAGACTGACCGGCCATCGTCGTAACTATTCATATTTAAATTAACTCCCTAGCGCTCCAGCTGGCCCGGCGGGTCTGCAGAAGATCGGGTATATTCACGTTGTTTGTTATTTAAATGAAGCGTTCTGGCCCGTGCTAGGACGGGTAACTAAGGGCTTTTTTGTTAAAAAAGTCTGCAGGAGTCTGCAGAAAGAACGCAGCCGGCACGGTTAGTCATTTTCAGTAAGCGGCCTTACCAATATGAAAATAACAGGCAGGCTAATTTACCTGGACCAGTCAAAAAGTAACCAATTCAAAAACTATTAGAAATCTTACTTGTCAAGATATTAGTGACCAGCGAGTGCATTGTTCGAATGCTTGCGCACACCATTCACAGGTAAACCAATTTAAATTTGGACTCGGCAAATTTAAATTTAAATCAAAATCTTACAATATTGTTTTATTTGGAGCAATGAGCTAAAACTTCATCAGGTTGAGTTGCCAAGCACCTTTCTTTATATTTTGAACACTTTTGTTGCTTCAAACAATAAAAATGCACAACTGACAAATGGTACGCCATCTCTTAACCAGTTCGCGCCTGGATTATTTTAACATCACCGAGCCGAGGGGCGTGATTATTTTTAACGAAACTCGATCCGAAGCAGGTTCAGGCCGATAGTGCCGG
Source organism: Crossaster papposus (assembly GCA_037893245.1). Classification (NCBI taxonomy): domain Eukaryota; kingdom Metazoa; phylum Echinodermata; class Asteroidea; order Velatida; family Solasteridae; genus Crossaster; species Crossaster papposus. Next base: position 415,045 of record JBAIAA010000911.1, on the reverse strand, counting down.
GAAGCACACCCATGCATTTTCGGCCTTACTCGCTGCTGACAGACATTTCCGAACTTGAACTTGGTGTGTTTATGCTTCATCCGTTTTGAATTTGGGGAAAACTTTGCGTTTATATACGTCATCTGGCGCGAACTGGTTAAATCATTGGTAATTATATCATTATAACAGGCGACCCTAGATGTCATAACCAAGTTACTTCCTCTGAACGGACTACCAACGACGGACATTCTGAACAAGCTGATGCAACTCATGCTGTTCTTCCTGACGTTGTTCCTCTCTGGAGATGACCTGGAGGGATACGGGTGAGTTGAATCCAAAGTAAGACTGTGCATCGGAACAAGGTACCCGAGTACCCGACCGTGGATGTCAGGAACCGGTTCCAGATTATGGAATAGAGTACCCGTAACCAACTTTACAAATGACATCTCAGACAATGAAATAGAATGGTTTTGAATGTCTTTTGTTTATTATTTTTAACGTGAAACCAGGCTACAAAATATGAGGCGATAGTGTAGTTACGGGCCCCTCTCTAGTTTCGATCAAATTAGAGTCAAGGGTGTTTTGTTATCATTCCAAAATGACTTCATCAACTTCGAATATAATTCTCTTGATTCTAATGACACAATTTTTTTTTAATTTGAACAGTTTCTTGCTGGAAAAAACGTGTTTTTTTGTTTTTGTCTTGCGAAGCAATGCGGTTTTGTCTATTCAATGTTTTGGGTGTCACCATCTTTATGCAGAAATAACTCTTTAACCCTAACCCTCCAGGTTATTTTTGATAGACAGCCTCCTACACCCAACAAAGTGCAGTGCAGAAACATCCATCAGGTCAAAAATCTCAAGGTCAAACTGCCCTAGAGTCACTGATCACCGAACGCAGCCGATTCATCTCTGGCATTGTTCAATGGGGACTAGCTCTCAATAGTCTTATACTGTGGTATTAATACACTGGTGTCGACAGCAGAATGCATCAAAGTGCCCCCAGGCTTTTTTTTTCTGATGCGCACTGTGCTGCGTGTAGCAGGGTTAGGGTTAAGAAGAAAACAATTTAAATTTGTTTGAACCCCCAAAGGGACATGGTGGGCTTGGAGAAAAGTCTAGCTTCCTGCCTCAAGGAGTTGTTCTCCCTTGATCAAACCTACCACCTACGTCATCTACCAGTCTCGGTTCTTAACGTTACCATGGAGACCATGGCAAGCTATCTACCAATCCGAGGCCTTGGAGTGATTCAAACAGGTGGGTCACTTTTTCTTGCCGTAATTAAGTCTTTATTACAAACTGGCTCGGGAGGGACGCGAACCCACAGTCAATAATGAGTTGAAGCTTTCACGCAAAATGTACATATTGCCCATGCAAATTCCATTTCTTAAAAGATTTTGGCTGTGGTTCCTGTTGCTTTGTCAGACTTCAACCACTCATCTGACCCCGGCTAGCTTGGTGGTGGAGTGGTAAGACATCTGCACTAGAAAGCAAAAGGTAGTGGGTTCGAGTCCGTCCTGAGTAGTTTGTAGCAATTTTCTCACAAGACGTCTGAGTATACAATCTTTAAAAAATACTTCAGGAAAGTGCAAATCCAAAATTAAAATCTTTTCTGATGCAAAATCAACATTTTGGCAACTTTAGAATTTCATTAAAATCTTATGAATAATTTACTTCAGCGTGAGGAAAGTTAGCAGTATCCTGACGCCACTTCAGTGGTTGTTGTAAAAAGGTTACAGAGATTCTAAACAAATTCTAATTATTTCCTAACAAAATTGACAATGTTTCTCAGTCCCAAATTCAACATTTTTGCACTGATTGACCTTCATTACGTACCGTATGTTCATATTGTACCGCCTGTGTATCAGCTTAGTTTTATTTGAATAGACTTACTTGCTGCGCCTAGTCTCCGGTAATTTTACCTAGGGATGGGGTTGGTCTGTGCAATACCTTAACCCTGCGAGCAGCCATGGGGCGGATTCGGTAGGCACATTTGTTACTCTTTCTAACTTCCATATGAAGCCGTCGGCGTATTCCATTCCAATTTTTCGTATTCCTCATTGACACACACAAATTTAAAGTGGTATAGTCACTTTTGAGGAAGGAGTCCACTAGGGGTCTCTCGAGTCGCGAGAAACCTGGGCCCCAGCGAAAAACCCATTCACTTGTGCACAAAATGGGCCCCATTAACTTGTGCACAAAATGGGCTCTTTTTGCTCGCGCAGCTCGGAGGGTTAAGACAATAGAAACAACTAAAGTTCGCATTACTAACATACGTGTCATTTAGATGATATATGAAGGAAAAAACTGCGTCAGGTTGCAACATTATTTCCCCGCAGGACTTCAAAACAGCAGTCTGGAACAGTCTTAACAGAATTGTTACTATGTTTTTTTTTCCTATAGATGAGTTGAGAGATGCAATATGCCGTATGTTTCTATACATTTACAGCCAGACACCCAGTGACTCAGAGCCAGCCACAGCCGTCAGGCAGAAACACACTAAGGCTATCAATACCGCTCTCATTGTCGACTTGGGAAAGATCTCGAAGCTACAGGTCAGAAAAATGAATTCTTAACAGGCCTCGAAATAGTACTAGCCCGGCGTACAAAGTCTAGCGAAAACTGCTCCGGGCTACCCAGACCCACTTCCTTGGTTGCCCGGTGGGCTAGTGAAAAATTCAGTAACCTACCTGTAAATGTTTAGATCAAAATACATGTTAAAATTTGTATTGTTTTTTTGTGTATTAAATAAATATCGGATCAAAATAAACCGAGTATAAACTGTCTTTTGTTTGTGTTTTTCGGCATGATTATTGATAGCCTGGGAGCGCTCGATCCACGCGTGCATGCAGTGCATTGCGATCTCACGAATAGAGAAGACTGGTGGGCTTCAGTGAGATTAGTATAGTATAAACTACGGCGCAGGGTACCGCACATTATGTGCATTATTGTACGTACCGCGCCGGTACGTGTACGTGCCCGCGCCGAACGAATAGTTTTGTGCATTTTATACGGGCTAGCGAAAATGTAAACGGGCTAGTAAAATCTGCAGTTTGCTAGAGTTTGCTAGCCCGGTGGGCTATCCAGGAAAAAAAGTTAGCGCAAGGCCTGCTTAATAAAGGGAATATGCATCATTTGCTTTTGTTGTCATTTTCAGAAATGGATGAATTTGAATTGGGGGGTTAGTATTGTATAGCAAATATTATTACACTGTCTTGTTTGAAGGTTTGTATTTGTCTATGCTGAAAAAAAAAAAAAAACAATCATGTTCTTGTAGTCTTGTTCCCTGATCCCACTTAAGATGAAACGGAGCAATTGATAAACGTCGGGGAATTGTACGGATGGGAAACTGGTGTAGCTGGCTTGCACCCATTCATATCGATTTAAAAAAACAACGTACACACTATACATGGTAAATTCCAGGTAGTATTTCCAAGAAACTAGTTTTTTCCCAACGCTGGTCAGCCGACCAGAAAATGATATAAAAATACCACTTTTCTAAAAAATGTCGGTACACCAGGTGCCATAATTTCACAGAATGCTTTACACTGTAAAGTTTACTTTTACATAGTTTTTCAGAATGTTTTACACTGAGCCAAATCGAGAGATTTTGGTTAAAAAAATCTAGAAAGATTCCCTATCTATCCAAACTTTTTTTTCTGCTTAGATTTTTTTCTTCTATTTTTTTATATCTTTTTGACCACCCTGTAGATTGGTTAAAACATTGGCTTGGTGTTGACAAAGATTTTAGGCAATTTAAAACAAAATTACCTCGATTTCTCCTCAGTTTGTTGTAGCACCTCTCCTGAGGACAATCCAGAATGAATTCACCTCCTGCCAAACCCACAAATCGGCACCCCAGCCGTCAATGCGCCTCTCTACCCTTACGACAACATCCTCATCGTCACTCAGCTCCGTCAGCAGAAAGGATGTCCTCATCTCCATGGCGACCGTCGCCATGGATACCAGCAGCTCCTGCACAAGCAGCGGTGACGAAAGACAAGACAAGAGGAGACGCCTGGCATTGCACAGGACACCGGGCAAGAAGGGAGGCAAAACGGGAGGCAAAACAGGGTGTGAATAAAAAACCAAAACGTTTGCATCACTCTTAACCTAAATCTTATGAATAGTTTGATTATTATTTATTATTATTAATTCTTTCTGGCTATAAAACCAAAGATCCCTTAAAAGTGCTCTATGCACTGTAGCTCACAAGCCTGAAGAAACATAAAGAGAACGCAGGTCCCAGCGGTGGAAGGCGAGGAAAGAACTGCTGCGCCAACCTAACTCTGCTATTGTGGTGCCTGCTCCTATATCAAGCTTGGTGTTCGAGTAGTAGGACTTCTGCACTAGTAAGCACGAGTGCGTGAGTTTGAGTCCCACTCGAGTAGCTTTTCAGTATTGCCAATTTAAATTGCAGCCACAATCAGCATTCGGGGTGCAGGTCACTCACTGAACTGACAAATAATTGCGACCTCGAGCGCATGCATTGTTTTAACACTTGCGCACACTATTTGCATATTACAAACTAACTACTAAAGAAAATGTCCATGAATGCCCCTCTGTTATGCATCTTTGGAAATGACCTTCTTTTAGAGCATCGGATTGCAAGGTTCGAGGTACAAATCAGCCCCCGCTCACCCACCATATGGGTAGCACTTCGGTGCGGTATTAGGTGAACTGGGAGTTGAAGACAGATGTGGCGCTCCGTCTCAACAATTGATCTTCCTGGTCTAGCACTAACAAAAAGGGGATACACTCTCTTGTTGTGTGGCTCAGTCGATAGAGCATCAGACCAAGGATTGCAAGGTCCGCGGTTCAAATCTGCCTTCACTCACCCAGCGTATGGGTAGTACTTCGGTGCGGTAAGTGAACTGGGAGTTGAAAATAGGTGTGGCGCTCTGTCTCAACAATTGATCTTCCTGGTCTAGCACTAACAAAAAGAGGGATAGACTCCCTTGCTGTGTTGCTGATACTGACAATAGGCCCTCCTCAACCTACCTACCCACCTACCTTCTTTTAGTGTTTTCTTCAAAATGAAAGCATGCCAGAAGGAATAATTTCACATGGAGTATAGTGTCAATAATCTTTACAAGCTATCAAAAGGTATAATTCAGCTTGAACTTCTCTTGCTTATATTTTTGGACATCGGGGAAGTGGCCAGCAGTAGTGATGAGGATTCCGCTTTTGTCGTTGAGAAATCACTAACTGTCAAGGAAATCGTTGAGAAGTTGAGCAACTTGTACGGCAGTGTCTCCACAGCGCAAACCGTGAGTTTAGAAACTTGGAAGTTTTCTTGTTTGAAATTAAGCAAGTAGAAAGATCTTTTGCATGAAACAACTGGAAATATTTTCTATTTCCCCTGGATAGGATGCTAGTTCATCACAGAATAGTCTTCAGATACTAATTGTGACCCACTCCACAAAAAAAAGTTATTATGAAATTGAGTAAATATACTTGCTCAAAGACACAATGTAGAACTAGCAGGAGGATTTGAACCCCTAACCCTCTGGTAATGAGCCACAATCCGTAAAGTAGGTCACACTTCCCATTTTGTTACCAGAGATGAAACTTTTCAGATTTTAATTTTAAAGCAGACTTTTTCAAAAAAAATTCAATTTTTCTGACGATCTTTTCCAAATATGATTTAAAAAATAAATCTCAACATGGTGAAAAGCAAACGCAATTTCATTCTGTTTTACCAGTCGTCGGTGCACAAATTATATTGTAGATGCACACAAGTAGGCCAAGATTGAAGTAGTTTACGGCTGGAAATAAGTGTAATTGGGCGGTGGGTGGGTTTTACTGTACATATACATTGTGCGCGCGCCCAAGATTTTGGACACCTTTTTTTTGGTCAGTTTGGGCTAGTTTCATCTCTGCATCACTACAGTCATGTTTTCATTCTTCTTTCTTTTCTTTCCTTTTCTTAACGACTCTAGGACAGTCTTAAAGACATTTTGGAAGGAATCCGCTGTTCCCTGGAGGTCCTCCTCCGATCCTGCTGTTACCTGCAGGTCCTCCTCCGATCCTGCTGTTACCTGCTTGCTAAGACCCCACCCAAGGACATGCAGGCCAACCCACCGGACAGAACTCCGCGGTCGTCCAAAACACGCAGCAAAGGTTCACCGTTTACCAAAAACGTTTTTGCTGCATGGATGCCTCCAGAACAAATAAGAGAGCTCTGCTCCACCCTTGTGGCTGTCGTACGCAATCTGGCCAAATGCCAAGAGGTCCGAGTCGTCAAACCGTGTTACAAGAAACTCATTGAGATTACCGGCTCTCTATTGGCTACCCAAGGTGAGCGTTGTTACTCAAGATCATAATCAATCAACCACAAAGCTCGGGATATTTTGGAATGTAAAAATAATACTTATTATTTTCACAAAAATTTATTAAAATACTAATGTAACTACATTTAAAGTGCTGTGTTTTCTTTTCAGATTTGATCAAGTTACCTCTTTCCCAGCTACATACATTTGTTTGGATGCTGTCGTTGCCATGGCTACCTGTAAGTTTTTCTTTTCTATTTTAAATAATGTGAAATGTGGAAGGCACTTTTTAGCCAATACTGTCACTAATGCCAGGATCACCTAAGTCATGGAAACATTCCTGGAAAACCCTGGAATTGTTAAGGCTATTATAGAAAATCATGGAAAGGTCATGGAATTTTGTTTCCCACTGAACGTGGATTCTCCAAGAAAAAGTGTAAGGGAACTCTGCAATGTAATTGCAGGGCACATACAGGGTTTATAAACCTAGGGTTTGAGTTGATTTTGTAATGTTGTTTTTTTGCCTTCAGATGGATTCTAACTGGCTTGATCTGAGGGTCCAAGGAGATATGACATCTCGGGAGATCGCTGAGCTGAGTTCTGCCTTGGCTGATAAGATTGGTAAGCAAGCAAGCGTACCATCTTTAACATATGATGGCATTATTAACAGAACATTGAAAATTCTATCGCAAAATTCCATCTTATGAAACATTTAGGTGTGGTACCCGCTGCTAAACAGATTTGATCCAGCCCGCCGACCCTGGCTAGTTCGGTGGTCGAGTGGTTCGAGTCCCACTCAAATGATTTTTGTTCTAATAATCAGTCGGGACTACACTTTGTATTGTGTTTATAAAATATGTTATCAACATTGTAAGTCCACCAGGTTCAGTGTTTTTTACGGCTTTAAATTTAAGCAGTGCGGCAGAAAATGCAAGCGTGGAGCTATACACAGTGTTTTGGATTCTAGATGCTCTGTGGTGCATTCTGAGCATTTTCTGGCTGCTTTCCCCTGAATTTTGAGCTGAAAATGCGTGGAAACGTTTCCGACCCTGCCCCCATGCCACTATGGTAGTTAAACGGGTACTCAAGATGAATTAATCATGGCCAAACACGAAAATTAATGAATAACAGGAACAACTTAAATGCAGCGAATAACGAAAGTGTTGAAACAATATGTCAGCGCCCATGGGCACATAACAACAGTTTTGTAGTTATAGCCATCCGACGATGAGATTTTTTTTATATACTTCAATTTACAGGATATCTAGCGCAATCATTTTGATAGATGCCTGAAATCGTTTTAAATAAGTAAGATATTTCTTGACCAGTTTGCGCCGGGATTATTGTAACATTCACCGAGCCGAGGCTCGAAACTCGATCCGACGCAGGTTCAGGCCGATTGTAACGGGAAGCACAACCATGACATTTCCGGCCTTGCTCGGTGCTGACAGACATTCGTGGCCTTACTCGTTGCGTGTTTATGCGTCATCTGTGAATCTTGGAAAAACTTTGCGTGTATGTACGTCCTCCGGCCCAAACTGGTTAATAATTTGGTAGTAAAACTTGTCGATATTTGCAAATGGTGCATTCTACCTTTAAAAGGGTGCATGTCTTATCAGTCCCTTTGGTCCATTTTTAGATGGCCATCGTTTGTTTCGTTGGTGGTGTCTCACTAAAAATCTCCTGAAATTTACGTGTCATTTTTCAGATGAGGACATGGAGTGTCTTTTTCTTCACAATCTTGCGCTGTTTCCAAAGGAAATTGCATCCAAGTGGAGAACACATGTCTTCAAAGACGCTGTTGTAAGTAACTAAACAATTACTGAAAAATTTGAACGAATTCGCTGTTCAAATTCGCAGGTTGAGAGGGTGACATTTTTTGTCAAAATTAGACCAGTTTTTGTTTCATCTTTTCCTTGGAATGGTAAGACATTAGGTTGATTTTCTATCAACCATATGTTTGAAATAGGATAAATAAACAGTCAAAAACATAATATTTGGGGGCATTTTAGGACATAGACATAGTGCCCCTTTAAGACCACCTACGTGACAGGATTTCAACCAATTGGTAAATTGTCTCAAAACCGCAAAATTGCGCCCCAACCGAAGAATGGTGTTAGTTGGCCCTGTCACATACCGCGCTTCGTAACGTCGCCCTATCTCAGGCTCTCAATGTTAACAAATCATTTAAAGTGATTCCAAGTGATCCCTGACCCATAAGCTGTCTACCCACTAATACCTCCTTCACATACACAGGGTTTTTTTTAGGAGTTCTTACGGATCGCACTAATTCACAGAACTTTCACAAATCCTTACGATTTGGCCACTTTTACGACTGATTTAAAAGTTGTTACGAGTTATTTACGGTTTATTACGAGTTATTGCGATGTATTTACGTCAAAATTCCACGGGTTGTTACGAGTTGTCACAGATAACTACAAGCAACTTGGGCATAAAAAAAAATAATGTTATGTTGGCGTAACCCGACCGACCCAAAAAATACGGCCGACCCTGGATATTTTTTTTTTCAAGGGATAAAATTTAATGATTAAAATCTATATAAATCTAGTTATAAATACGTTTGAAACCATTTCTGACCGTTTCTCATTGTTGTGTGTGTGGATTGTGTATATATTGAACCTGGACACGTTATCGTGTATCACTACCAGCTTAACCCTAACGCTCCTCAATCCTCAAAAATCCTCATTGCAGTTTTGGAGGATTTTTGAGGATTGAGGCTGTATGGGGTTTTAAAAAAATGAGGATTTTGGAGGATTGAGGCACAATGTTATTAATGGGGTTTTAAAAAAATGAGGATTTTTGAGGATTGAGGCTGAATGGGGTTTTTAAAAAATGAGGATTTTTGAGGATTGAGGCTGAATGGGGTTTATGTGGTTCTTTGTTGGTTACCTAAAACAATTAGGAACACTCAAAATGTCGTCTATTCCGAAAGCAGCCTCACAAAAATAATGCCTCTCAAAAAGCACATACATGCCTCATTAAAAGTGTACTGTCTTCAAATGCCCAAACGATCTAACACCTTGACCAAACATGCGTTGCTATACTAAACTCAAAGGCAATTCGCATGTCAGAAGGGCCCCTGCTCCATACCAGAGCAAAGGCGCCCAACCAGAACATGTGGCACTCTGACTATCGTAAACAAACATCACATGCAAAACGTGAGCATAAAGCAAAGTTATGTAACAGGTACGTGTTATGCATTATAATTCACGTGAATTATGTCATTTTAAAACAGACAATTTACGATTCAATTTTCCCCCCATTTTTTTTCTTCAAAATATCCCGAAACAGTCAGAGTCACCATGTTGGCCCAACACTACTGCCAAAAAAAGAACATTAATTTTCTGTGGGGCACACAAAACCTCAGCCGTCAACCCGCTCAAGACTTCGCTGCGTACTGACTACGCTGCAATCTGACTGGCCATATACAATGCGAGAGCACCCACCAGCCTCCATGATATTTCATTCCCATAGTATGAATTGGCACCGAAGTCCCAACATTTAGATTATACGGGCTTTCCTAAAGATATGTAGCGGAAATATAATATTTCAACACAGCCTTCCAATAAAACTCAACCTATAATCAGCTGGGTAAGGGTTTATAAAGGGAATGCCTGCCGCCCTAGTAAATAAACGTGTACCATACCCACTTATCACCTGAAGAGGCTCAATTATATTGCTATCCTCGCTAGGTCTCAATTAAACCTAAAAATCAGATTTGTAGAAACCACCCCCCCCCCCCCCCCACACACCCGAAATAGAGCAATCAACGAAGATCACCGATTACACCAAGAGCACTATATATACGACATTAATTTTGAATACGGAGAAACAGACCCGTTCAACCCCAAACCAGAAACTAAATACGCGAATTTATCGGGAACATTCATTTTGGGAACAAAAGCCGACGGGCGTCCGGCGGGACATCATATAAAAGAAAGACGGCTGCACAAACATGCGTGCTATAGGGTTGCCCCTACACCAGCATATGCCTGTTATGTAACTAACTGCGTTATACTATACACCTCGCATGGTCAATTAAGATGCATTATTATGCATTCAATACAAATGTGAATTTTAAAAATGCGATAGGAGATGTACCTCTTACTGGTGATTATTTTGTATTTATTTAAGTAGCATAAATGGACGTAAGTTTCCTTCAATGCGGACTATTTCAATTGAGGCTGAAGGTGTACTCAAACAACTCAGGGGATTAAATGAAAATAAAGCATCTGGACCAGATGGGATCTCTTCCAAAATATTGAAGCTGGCTGCAGAGGAATTGGCTCCGGCATTGACGGTGATTTTCAACACATCTTTGCGCACAGGAATCGTCCCGGCAGACTGGCTTACTGCCAATATTTCCCCCATCTTCAAAAAGGGAGACAAGGCTACAGCGAGCAACTACCGCCCTGTATCTCTTACTTCGGTGTGCTGTAAGCTGCTAGAGCACATCCTCCATAGTAACATCATGAAGCATCTGAATCAACAGAAGATCTTAACTGATAATCAACACGGATTTCGTGCTCAGCACTCATGCGAGACACAGCTCATTCAGACGATTCACGACTTGGGAAAGTCATTGGACGCACCAGAAGCCAAACCGACATGGTGACCATGGATTTCTCCAAGGCGTTTGACACTGTACCGCACAAGCGTCTACTTCATAAAATTAACAGCTATGGAATCAACAGTAACACCTTCAACTGGATCTCCAATTTCCTCACTCAAAGAAAACAACGGGTTGTCATCAATGGTGAGTGCTCTGAATGGACTCGCGTCAAATCCGGGGTGCCACAAGGGACGGTGCTGGGCCCTCTACTCTTTTTACTTTACATCAACGACTTGCCAGATAACCTCAACTCCACCGTACGACTGTTTGCGGATGATTGTGTCTTGTATACTACCATCAAAGACCAGTCAGACTCTTCCAAGCTCCAGCTGGACCTTGACACTCTCTCCAAGTGGCAGATGAGATTTAATGCTTCCAAATGCTTTGTCCTCCGCCTCTCACATGCCAGATCAACCAAACAGTTCAATTACACTCTAGGGGGCATAACACTACAAGAGACAACATCACATTCATACTTGGGGGTTGAGATAACCAATGACCTTAAATGGGGCAACCATATAAAATCCATCTCTGCCAAAGCAAACAGAGCCCTTGGCTTTATTAGACGCAACCTACACTGCTGCCCTAAGGATCTTAAGTCCATCGCGTACCAGACCCTGGTTCGCCCGCTTCTGGAGTACTCAGCAATCATTTGGGATCCCTACACGCAGGAACAAAAAGACAAACTTGAGATAATACAGAGAAGAGCAGCCCGCTTCGTCTGCAGAGACTACAACCGCACAAGCAGTGTTACAACTATGCTAAAATCTCTCCAGTGGGACACCTTGGAAAGCAGACGGAAAGTGGCACAAATCTCAATGCTCCACAAAATTCACCATGGCCAAGCTGCCGTCCCGGCAGGAAACTTTTTACAGCCGGTCACACGCCAATCCAGACACAATCACAGCAAGGCCTACCAACTGTTCTCTGCAAACAAAGACTGCTTTAAATACTCATATTTCCCCCAAACAGTAAAAGACTGGAACACATTACCACCAGACGTCATAGCCATCACGGACAATAAGACCTTTAAAGGAGCCGTCATATCTCACCTTGGAAGCAACTAAAAACTATACTGCGCATACTCACTCTTCTCGTTTGGCTCTAGTAAGAGCGTTGAGAATATTGATCCAGATCCAGATCCAGAAATGAAATAACTTTATTTATTAAAACCTACATTCCTGGCCCTAATTGTTAAACAAGTAGGCCAGCCAGGACGTTGCAGACCATTGTGGTGCTCTCACATTCCATTGCCACGCACCAGCGCTGCCACTCCCTACCGCGCAAATTGTTGTCTTCAGCACGAATGCTATTATGCCACCAAGCATGGCAAGATTCAAACCTATACGCTGGCGCCCTCTGGAGACATTTGACAAACTCTGCCGAAGCAAACGCAAAACGTGAGGTAAAACAAGAATACCTGCACTTTTATAAGAATGCAATTGTCTCAGAGCTCGGCTCCATAAATCAGTGGTTTGATCCTACCTCATTTCTCCATATAATTCAAACTAGCACGGGTGTCCAATCTCGCAACCACAAGCGTGATTGACTTTTACTGGGATATAAAACCTTCCCAGAAATGACTTGAATCTTGAATCCTGAATCCTGGGATACTGCCATGCCGCGGTGAAAACACGGCCCGAGGCTGGCTATCGGTCCGGATCACTGACCTCTACACCTGGACGGACCATTGTCCATATTCTGCTGTGCTAACTGGAAGTGCAACATGGCGGACCTAAGACGTCACTTCTGTGAGCCAATGAAATGTCCAGGTGTAGAGGTCAGTGGATTTACTCTGTACATTTTTTATTTATAAACATTACGTCATACGTACCGTACCCACTGAACTCTACACCTGGACATTTCATTGGCTCACAGAGTGACGTCGTGGGTCCGCCATGTTGCACTTCCAGTTCGCGCCGACTTAGTGTGAAACAACTAGCGAGATGCCGCGCTTCGCGCGGCACCCGCTAGCTGGGTGGAATCGTAACTTATAGATACACCTTGTTGACGTCCTAAAAACATAATGGATTGTATGACGAACAAACCGAGACAATTTCGAGCTCACGAAAATATTTTTTTTCGAGCGCACAAAATCGTTTAGTGGGCACGAAATCATTTCGAGCTCACGAAATAAGTTATTTCGATTGCACGAAATGATTTCGTGGGCACGAAATGGTTTCGAGCGCACAAAATGAAATAATCAAATGATTTCGTCACGGTGATTTGTATTCGTCATAGGCCCTATGTCCCTTTAGGGGCTCCGTAGTATACCATTGACTCTAAATAAAAAAAATCTGCGTAATGCAGTCACGTTTCTAAATTGAATATTCATATCCACGATCCCATACAATTTCGCTTTTGTTTTTAGAGAGATAATGTTGTAATATTTGAGTATTGACAATGTGAAAGGAAGAAATATGCCCAGAAGGCAACACGAAAGGAATAAATCATTGTTTTTACGTTCCAAAACTGTGACTGTGACTTTCGAGCGCACGAAATTATTTTGAGCTCACGAACATATTTTTTTGAGCGCACGAAGTCATTTCGTGGCCACGAAAACATTTCGAGCTCACGAAATAAGTTATTTTGAGTGCACGAAATAAAAAACTCAAATTATTTCGTAACGGTGATTTGTATTCGTCATAATTATTATGTCCCTTTAGGGGCTCTTACCATTGACTCTGAATAAAAACAATCTTTGTAAAAATACTTTCCGACTTTCGAACTAATAATAGGCCTACTCAATAGCATGGAGGAATAAGAAGGCTTATTCCTCCATGTCAATAGGCAGTCCATCTTCGCTTGCATGCTGCCTGCGTCTCATGATTTTTAACAAGAATCGTACTGTAAACAATACGAACCACTTCGGGATTTCTGATTTTATCATCGTGAAAATCATGATTAAAAAAAACCAACAGGCCGGCCATCTGACAGTGCGCCCTCAACTGACGTAATGCGGTCACGTTTCTAAATTGCATATTCATATCCACGATCGACATACAATTTTGCGACATTTTTGCACGATCAAAGTTGAAATTAAGGCAAAAGCGATATGTTTCAGAGTGTTTTTATATAGATAATGTTGTAATATTTAAGTATTTACAATGTGAAAGAAAGAAATTTGTCCAAAAGGCAACACGAAGGGACTAAATGTGGAGTGGAGTGTCGTGGCCGAGCGGTTAAGAGCTTGGTTTTCTGTTCCGCAGCTGCGCGAGTTCGAGTCCCGGTGTCGACACGTGTGTCCTTAAGCAAGGCAATTAAACCACTATTGCTTCGTCCTTCGGATGGGACGTAAAGTTGTAGGTCCCGTGTGTTGTATAATTTATAATGTGTGTATATATCTTTCCCATTATAACATTATAAAATTGTATAATGCACGTAAAAGAACCCAGAACACTTATCGCTAAGAGAAGGGGTTTGCCCCGGTGTTCCTGGCTGACACAGCCTCTGTCTACGGGTTTCTTCTGGCTTACGAGCTACAGTGCCTTGAGCGCTTTTGAAGGATCATTGGTTTCATTACCAGAAAATAATAATAATAATAATAATAAAATCATTGTTTTTACGTTCCGAAACTGTGACCGTAAAGTGGTCGACGCGCACAGAAACGAAGCTGGCGCTCAACTGGTACTATGTTTCTCCGCAATAACCAAGGAAGTATAAATCGGGGCACAGTCAATCCGCAGCGCACGCGTTAATGAGGTCATATCCCGAACTTTATTTGCACGGCCGGCGTCGCAAATCGGCCACGAGATTTACGCGAGTAATTGCGAGAGTTCGGCAGCTTTGTTTTAACGAGCAACACGTTGCAAACGGAGCAGTTATTCTCCAAGATGGCGTGGTAAGTGAAAAGCGAACGTTTTTCTGAATCGAATGATATATAATATAACGAGATCCAGTATGTTTTTGGCAGAATTCTGTTCACTCGAACTTAGGGTATGATTTTAAGGAATTTGTTGTCGTGTGTTTAGTTTCTGCGCCCTGACTGGACTAACAATTATTGCCAAAAATGATCACTACACATCGATAAAGGAAGCAATGATCTTTCGTTTGATATACAATTTAGCCTGTGGCGACATGTTTCTCATGTATTCTGCGGCGATTCTCGTGCGCGCGATTTTAACTTTTTCGGCCATGTCTTTTGGCGTGTACTTAATTACGCAGAGCGTGTATTACTGTATTATGCACGCAAGCACATGTACATTTTCATGAACATGTACATTGTTTTGTTTTGTGTGGCTTATTTATATGCTAAAGTTAGGTTTCTGCCTTCATGTCATGCATACAAAATTGATTTGTCTTGCATGTATAAAAACGACTTAGGCCTATGTTTTGTTCAAAGTTATAAAACGTGTTTAATAGTTACTGCTAAACTTCACAGTTCCCTTTTCTGTCTTCCAATATGTTTCTTATTCTTGGTAGTAGGTCATGCCGTCCACCACCATGGTCATGCCCACCGCAGCCATCGCAGCCACGCTAGCATGTCGGCCGCCTCTCTCTACGCTACGGGTTTTACTATCACCCACTGACCTCTAAACCACCTATCATCACGAAGCCCTTTTCAATGACGTCATTTTCGACCAATGAGGGCGCAGGAAGACTATGGACTGTCATGGCGGGATGCGTAATTTTTTTTCCTAGGAGGGTTAGGGGTAATTATCATAAATGGGCGGCTCTAGACCCCACGTCATGATTATTCAGTAGTTTTAACAATGACGCTAATACATTGTTATTGCTCAATCAACTAGTTACATATAGCCCAGAGCTAGAGGTACATTAAAGCACTTTGAAAAACGGCTTCTGTCGACCTCTCCCAGTAGCTATAGTGGATAATGGGTTAGGTTATAGATCGTTCGACTGGGGTTCGAATTCGCTCTCTGTCTATTTTTCATTGACTATTTTGGTCTACAAGTTTGTTGTTGGAGTGAGTTTAATTTAGGGGAAAATAAGGATCTGGGAACCTAAGTGTCTTCTACTCAGTGTGGTGTAGAAACGCCCATTTATGATAATTACCCCTAACCCTCATAGGAAACAAAATTACGCTGGCGGGATATTCCGTTCGTTACTTTCTTGTGAACGTTAGAATTTTCTGCGCCCTGACTGGACTAAGTTAAAATCAACCCCAAATCGACAGTTTTTTGATAGAATATGAAATTATCTTTAACATCAGTGTGAAATTGGGTTGTGGCCACCGCCAGAAAATGGGAAAATCTCGTCGTTTTTTGAAGGTCAATTTGTTGTTTCGGAAGCTTTTTTTACGTTATAAATTTCACCCTCTAAATGTCATATAATTTCTAATATAATTGTATAATATACAAGAATGTTTTCTTATCCAAAAGAAAATATACATAATATTGACAGTCGGTAAATAAAACGAATGTTTCGGACCAAATTCCAGGCGTCGTCGCCACCTCATTAAGTATTCAAAAACGAGGTCATGCACAAAGTGTCATGCATAAAGCGCACATGAACGGCTTTTCAGTGCGCTGCGGACTGTACTGACTGGGGCACCAGCTCAAATAACACGGGATGCGCCACCCAATCGCGAACAACAAACTCGGCAACAACTCGGCCACCGAGCGAGCAAGGCGGATACAATTAATTTGCGAAGGCTTCGTGTAACGCAGTAGCTGCCGCTTATTCGCGAACAGCCAACAATTTGGCAACCGAGTTACGGTAGTACGATTTCGGGAAGGCTTCGGCCCGAACTCCGGCAAGGACAATGCAAAAATAATGCAATAGTTTACGCAAAAAGGCCCACACACATCAACAGGCAATCGAAAAGCGACTGCACGTTTATCAGTAACGTCTGTTTCTCCAAATCTCACCACGGACGAATACGAGGTTTAAAAAAAAATATCTTATTCCCCGGGGGATTCGCCGTCGCGAACGATCTGGCACCGACGCCGGCGGCACACACGCATGGCGACGAGTCGCCCGACCAAAAGCGCCGCGCCTTTTCAACTTGGCGCCAACCATGCGCCAAGATGGCGCGGCCCTGTGTTCCAAGATGGCGGCGCCCAGGGACAAGGTGGCGCATTTTTCATCTTTTATAGTATAGATAGATAGATAGATGATGATCTGTCCATGTGTAGAGTGGTACCACTGACCTCAACACCTGGACGGATAATTGTCCATATTCTGCTGTGCTAACACTTGAAGTCGGCGCGAACTGGAAGTGCAACATGGCGTCACTGCTGTGAGCCAATGAAATGTCCAGTTGTAGAGGTCAGTGGATTTACCAACCAACTGAACTCTGCACCTGGACATTTCATTGGCTCAAAGCAGTGACGCCATGTTGCACTTCTCTGCATGCCGACTTCAAAATGAAACAATGGATGATCTGTCCATGTATAGAGGTCAGTGAGTGGTACGGATGCGAAGACGGGAACGTCCAGCCATGACGAAACCAGACTTAACACTGACAGTACTAGCAGGATGCCGCGCTTCGCGCGGCACCTGGGCCCAATTTCTTGGCTCTGTTAACCGCAGAATTCCTCGCTTACAGTCACCATTTTCCGCTAACCGCGGTAGCAGAAAAATTATTTGCTTACCCTGTAAGCACAGAATCCTTAGTTACGGGTTCTACGCATGCTCAGAGACCAAAATTCCTCGCTAACGTGTGAAATACGTTTACCGTAAGCACCGAATTTTCTGCTATAGTAAGCAGGGATTTTTCGCTAACGGTAAGCAGAGCCAAGAAATTGGGCCCTGTTAGCTGGGTGAAATCGTAACTTATAGATACACCTTGTTGACGTCTTAAAAACATAATGGATTGTATGACAAACAAATCGCGAAACTTAGCGAGTAGAGTACCAGCTAGAAAGTATTTCGAGCGCACGAAATTATTTCGAGCTCACGAACAGATATTCTTGGAGCGCAAGAAGTCATTTCGTGGCCACGACAACATTTCGAGCTCACGAAATAAGTTATTTTGAGTGCACGAAATAAAATACTCAAATTATTTCGTAACGATGATTTTTATTCGTCATATGTCCCTTTAGGGGCTCCGTAGAATACCATCGACTCTGAATAACAAACAATCTTTGTAAAAATACTTCCCGACTTTCGAACTAATAATACTCAATAGGCAGTCCATCTTCGCTTGCATGCTGCCTGCGTCTCGTGATTTTTTAACAGGAATCGTACGGGAAACAATACGAACCACTTCGGGATTTCTGAGTTTACATCATCGTGAAAATCCTGATTAAAAAACCCAACAGGCCATCTGACAGTGCGCCCTCAACTGACGTAATGCAGTCACGTTTCTAAATTGCATATTCATATCCACCATCGCCATACAATTTCGCGACATTTTTGCACGATCAAAGTTGAAATTGAGGCAATAGCGATATGTTTCGGAGTGTTTTAAGACAGATAATGTTGTAATATTTAAGTATCGACAATGTGAAGCAAAGAAATTTTCCCAAAAGGCAACACGAAAGGAAGTAAAATCATTTTTTAACGTTCCCAAGCTGTGACTGAAACGTGGTCGACGCGCACGAATTCGAACCCGAAAACGAAGCCGGCGCTCAACTGGTACTATGTTTACTCCGCAATAACCAAGGAAGTATAAATCGGGGCACCAGCTCAAATAACACGGGATGGGCCGCCCAATCGCGAACAACAAACTCGGCACCAACTCGGCCACCGCGCAAGCAAGGCGGATACAATTAATTGCGAAGGCTTCGCGTAAACGCCACTGATCTCTATAACTGGATAGGTCGAGCGTACATTGATGGGATAGCGAGCCGTGAAGTCACCGGCGGCCATGATGGGATATTCAAAACATTGCCTTCGTGCATGCAACAGACGCGTAGACACGTCGAGAGTGAGACAGTACTAGTGGCAGCAGCGATGGTGGGTAAAAATGCATTAAAATCATTTGTAAATAAGTAAATTTATTAAATAAACTCGCAGACTGTGCGATCAGTATCTATCTTTGTAAAAAATGTCAGGACTACGGTTTTAAGAGAGATTTAGGAGAACATTGTTGGGCGAAAACGATATTTTTGTTTCCACATGAATTCCAGCGGGATTTTTATATATTGTGGTCCTATCCATCATTTTATCTGAAAGAAAAACTGGGATATTTCGAAAGAACAGTAGATTTATAGAATCAGTTGGTCTAGGATACCTTACAATATGATTGAATTCCACAATACAGGTATTTTCAGACCAATTTTGTACCCATTCCATGGACTGTCCCGTTTACTTGCACGTCAAACAGTTCATGGTGGTAATTTGTGTACACATTCGTACACAACATATTGTGTCATGAACTATTTGACGTGCATAAATTTAATGTTCTGTAGAATTATCCCAATATCGCAATGATCACAGTTTTTTCTCTCACAATTCTGGAAGTGTAGAGCCACCTATTAATAATAATAATAGTATTATTAAATGCATGGTGTATGCCAAGGCTATCATGGTGAAACTTGGATGTAGACACGTATTTCCAATACTTCAGAACAATTTCATTTTCGCCCACAAATCTCTCTTAAAAAAGTATTCCTGATGACATTCCTTACAGTGCTCAAATGAAATTTCACTCTCTGAAGAAATGGGTATGCCAAATAAATTGAGAATTTTGTGTTTTTAAAATAGCGTCATGTTACAACATTCTTTCCTTGGCATTTAATTTATACCTGTATATTTTCTTTCTTTGTTCACTACAGCTAATTGGTTTACCCAAGTCCACTTCTTGCTACTAAGATGTCAGTCTGTACAGCTTATTACGGCTGGACAAGTCATAGGACGAACTGCTCCCATTATGACAGAGGGACAACAGATGACAGCGAATGTCATAACTTATTTTGTTTAACCATCAGTAAATACGGAAGCTTAATTGACCAACTACGTTTTCCAAGCTAAGCTATCTCGGTGTTCCACATCCCTATAGATGTGCTGCAAATATATTGCAGAACTCTGCATCTTGGCATTTCATGTTTCAACAATATAAGTACAGATAATAAAACAGTCGCAACAGTCACAAACCTATCTTTGTAACATGGAAATATATTGAACATGTGTTTTATGAAAACTGACAAATCTGGTTAAAATTGTATTGTTAATATTCAAAGCAAATTATACAGATGTTAAAATGACATGGATTTACCCAGTCAGTGTTCTCCACAATCACTGGGTAGCAGCCGCCCTAGGTACATGTTACGCTGTCATATTTTTATGCTGTCAAATTTTGCTTTTCAATCATGGTTTTATTTTGCTTTCCTACAAAACAAATATTGTGTTCATATCGCACAAATATCTAGAAACACTCACAATTCAAAGTTAAAGCCGTACAAGGGTGTCCTATTAAAATTTGGCCTGTGAAGAATGCTGTCAAATGTATCTTTGCATAGTATCAACAATTATTATTCTAAAATGACATCGCAAGTTTTGTTTTGGTTTTCAATTCATAAACAGTCGGGGGTTAATTGTTTTTTATTTGGTTTTCCAACATCAGTAAACAATACATAATAAGCATATTGTTACTATGGCAGTAGTTATTACATGTTATATGTAATGTATCAATGTAAAATAAAAGCATTAAGCAAAATTGAATCCATTGTGTGACTTATGTCATTATTTACACATGTGATTGATATTTTTAATTGTGATTTATTTCAAGTTTCTCAAGTTCATAGTTTAAGCCATAGAGCTGTATCTTTATTATACAGCTCTATGGTTTAAGCTCAAAACCACATAATTAATTTTTTCTGTCCACTTGTCCAGCAAGAATTTTTGGGACCCTTTCTAAAAAATTTACTAAACATTAGGTTGATTCCAAATCTGGACACTGCCTTAAAACCCCACGAACAAACCATGATGTGCCAATTAAATTTTCCTGAAACACACTGACATTTGTTCAATTTTTTCAACATTTTTTTATTTTATTATAAAATGCACTTTTTAGTGTCTGGATATAAAATTAAACCAACAATTTCAAGAATTTCCTTAATCCAAAAAAACTCGTTTTGCCTTTTCCTTGTTCCGGTTTGTGCATAAGGTTATGATGTGGATTTCTTCCCCCCCCCAAAAAAAAAAAAAATAAAAAAAATAAAAATAATTTAGAAGTTGGAAATTCTTGAAAATACTTGTCCGACATATCCCATAGACTTTGCACTGCATTGCATCGTCTCGCACGAATGTCTCATATCTTTTCCAAAAAATAGGCCTATTTAACATTGAAACTTGGCGTATACAGGTAATTCTTGGGTGTTATTATGTTTAACTTGATTTTCCTGATCAAACTGGATCGTTTTTGCGACGTTAACTTCGTTTCCTGTGATATTAAATGAGTTTTCTCGGTCGTGCGCTATACAAACGTGTGTACGCCTGCAATGTTTTGAATATCCCAATATGGCCGCTGATGGCTTCACGTGCAGAGCCGCTCGACCTATCCAGTTATAGAGATCAGTGGTTAACCCTAGCTAAACGAACGCACCCAGTATAGATCTTATCTTGCGCCCTCACACGCTGCAGTGCAAATAGCACGGCGTTTAGAACGAATTCGGCTCGGCAAATAATTCGGCACGGCAAAGCCCTTTAGCTCGACAGTATAGAACGCCAAAGAGGCATAAACCCCGTTCAACGCATCGATTGGTCTTGTACATCGATCGATCGTTTTTTTACATCGACCGATCGGTCTTTCTACCGATCGGTCTTTTACATCGACCGATCGGTCTTTTACATCGACCGATCGGTCTTTTACATCGACCGATCGGTCTTTTACATCGACCGATCGGTCTTTGTAAAACCATTAGACATTACCCTCCTAAAACCACCCCGAAAACGGTCGTCAATCTCATTTACACAAATGAATGTTATTTGTCAAGACAACATATACAATTATTTATTGGTCCGAATAAGGATGAGCCTATTGACTGTTGACATTATTTTATTACAGTAACTTGACCTTTGACTCAAAATATTTTGGTTTGATATTTTATTGTCAAATATTAAGTAAATTAACAATCAAATATTATCTATAACTGCAAGGTTATTATGAAACCTAACTTATAATAATTAAATTCAAACTAAACAAAAATCACAAATAATGAATGTTTGTTCGGAGCCTCTAAAAGGACATTCTACCAAAAAATATTCGTGCGACCTCGTGCGCACGACATACATCTCGTGCGCACGACCTAATTTATGTTGTGCGCACGACTCAATTAAGCAATTAAGGGGCTCCGTATGTTTGTGAGTGGGATGGTAAGAATAAGTTCACGAGGCGACAGATGTAATGTCGCTGGGTGGAATGAAACATTTCATCTGTCACCGAATGAAATTATTCTTTCCATCGCCCGAATGTGAAACATTCATTCTACCTCACCATTACCTCCATTCGGACTCACGTGAGAATGTATTGTTCAGTAGCTAGCGGTATGCCACAATTGAAAGAAAAGAATGCAACCCTGCCTGTGTGGCCCACCCACAGGCACGCTCACCAGTGTATTTTTAGTGGCTATCGCGTGTACGTCGTGCGTTTTCTCGCAGCGCTCTAGCCAGCCACGTTGAAAGTTGGACCACGAGCGTGGCCAGTTAAACATTATATTATGGCAAATAAAGCGGCTATTTTGCACATTAGTCCTTCAGAAGACGAAGGACTCATGGGTCAACTGGATGAAGAAATGTCTTTTCTCACCCAGGTACCAATGACAAGCAAACAAGCAACGCCGCCAGCAGCTAAACCAAAGAAGCGAACTGCTAAGCGCAAAAATATAGACCAAACAAATGCGTTGAACAAGCCGGCCTGCGATACTAAGCTAATGAAAACTAGCGGGGACGCGTCGGACCTGCACAAAGCAGTTCACAGCTTGCAGCAAACAGTTGCTACTTTGACAAGCGCTTTCTTGCAGCGCAGCGAATCCAGTTCTAGCAATTTTCAGGCCAACCGTTTTCAAACTGAGGACATTTTGAGTGAGGGTAAAATTCCCGATGATAATTTGGTTGCATTAAACCTTGCACCGGAGACGGGCAGGGACAACGCAGTTGCACCTGAAAGGGGCTTCGACTATTTCACTGAAGGTGATATAGATAATTTGTTGCGTGATACCAGCAGCCAGGATGATTTGCTGACCGAAATGGCAGCATTAATAGTTCGGCACTAAATGACCAATATTGGCTAAAACAGTCAATGCGCTTGCTCAAGGCAAAATCAAACCAGAAAAAAATGGAAGAAAAAATTGGCAAATATAATAAACCGAACAACTGCGGTAATCTTTGCCTAACTAGAGTGAACCCTGAGATATGGTCAATCTTAAAACCCACAACACGTGCAAGGGATGTCAAATTCCAAAAGGTACAAAGCTCCTTTGTACGGGCATCAATAGCCATCGCAATGGTCACTGATCAATTGCTAAAGGCCAAAAACAACAATGCGACAACTGACACAGCTCAGCTTATTAGAATGCTGATTGATGCAATTGCCATACTTGGCTCTGGTAACGCACAACTAAACTTGCGTAGAAGAGACGGCATCCGACCCGACCTAAACCAAAAATATGCGGCTTTGTGCTCATCACAAGTCCCGTGTACTAGTCTCCTTTTTGGAGATGACCTGGCTCAGTCATGCAAGACTTTGATTATGACTCAAAACGTCGTAATAATAGACAGTTCTCAGGCCGTGGTTCGTCTCGTCGATCTGGGGGTTTTCACTCACGGGGTTTCCAAAAGCAGCATTTCGGCGGCCACCAGACATATTACCCGAGAGGTCGAGGCTACTACCGCCGACCACTGAGTCACGGGTACTACCGTGCCAGCAGCAGTCATGGCAGTGGCAATTACCGCCAAACCCCAGCCCAATCTGGGGCCTCGACAGTCAGGAAGCCAGTAAACTAGTCGCACCACTAGAGTTGGTAAGTGAGTGCACATCACCCATTGCTGGAAGATTGAAACAGTTTATCCCTGCGTGGGAAAACATAACCTCTGATAAATGGGTATTAGACACAGTGGCACATTGCCATATCGAATTTAATTTCGCTCCAGTTCAAGCAATTCATCTTAAGCCTATTCAATACTCTGCCGCAGAGGCACAACTTATTGATGTAGAAATTGAAAAATTACAAGAAAAAGGAGCAATTATCGGGGTCACCCCTTGTCAGGGACAATTTTTGTCCAATGTCTTTCTTCGGTCAAAGAAGGATGGCTCAATGAGACCAATTATTAATCTGAAAGCTTTGAACAAATTCGTCACTTACCACCATTTTAAAATGGAGACTTTTGAATTTGCAGTGGCATTAATTCGGCCATATTGCTATTTTGCATCTATAGATTTGAAGGACGCATATTTCACGATACCCATTGCTCAAGAACATCAGAAGTTTTTACGATTTCAGTGGCGAGATAAACTGTTCCAATTTACGTGTTTATGTTTTGGCCTTGCTAGTGCACCTCGTATCTTTACAAAGGTCATGAAACCACTCGTATCAACTCTACGTAATGCTGGTCATATTTCAGCAAATTACATGGATGACTCGTTACTTATTGGTGACACATTAGAAGAATGTACCAGAAACATTGCAGCTCGTTGTGCACTGACAAATAAATTGGGGTTTGTTATTAATCAATCTAAATCGCACTTTACCCCAGTCCAAGAATTTGATTTTTTGGGATTCACCATTAATTCAATACAAATGACGGTACGTTTACCGCCCCTCAAAGTATCAGCCACGGTTGAGGCATGCCTTGATCTCGCAAAACAATCAAACCCGCTAATTCATCGGGTGTCACAGGTTATAGGGAAACTTGTATCGTGTTTTCCTGCAGTCCCACTCGGACCTTTACATTACCGAAGTTTAGAAATGAACAAAGACGTTGCTTTGAAAAAGCATCATGGAAATTACCAGGCCAAAATGCCTCTCTCTCTGGACGCCAAGTCTGATTTGCAATGGTGGATACAGAATTTACTATGCACTTTTCGACCCATACAACCCCGTGTAACTGACATTGAAGTATTTACTGATGCTTCCCTTAGGGGTTGGGGAGCCTCTTGTCCGAAGGCTAATATTCAAACTAATGGCCGTTGGAATTGGCATGAAGCAAAGTTTCATATTAACTTTTTAGAACTCCTTGCGGTATTTTATGCTCTAAGGTCATTTAAAACTGACATTCAAAACAGAACTGTGTCCATCGCAATGGACAATACCACAGGAGTCTCGTACATAAATCACATGGGAGGGAGGCTGTCATTCTGCTGAACTAAATGATTTAGCCAGACAAATTTGGTTTTGGTGCATCCAAAATGACATTTGGTTGATTGCACGCCATGTACCAGGTGTACAAAATACTTGTGCGGACGTTTTGTCACGATCATTTAAGGACCATCTTGAATGGAAACTAGATGCCAATATTTTTAAGGAAATTACATTAACGTTGGGTGTCGAACCAAGTATTGATTTATTTGCGTCTAGAAACAATTATCAATTTAAGCCTTTTGTGTCATGGCTACCTGACCCAGACGCAGTTGCATGTGATGCTTTTACAATGTCTTGGACATGAAGTTTTTTATGCATTTCCCCCTTTTGCTGTAATTGACAGGGTATTGCAGAAAATCGAGAGAGACGGAGCCATGGGTATACTTATATTCCCATTGTGGCAAACCCAACACTGGTTCCCCAGAATGCTGCGTCTGTTGGTAGCTACCCCGGTAACACTTCCAAAGATATCCGGGCTGTTGAGTCTACCACACGCCCCACAATATCACCATCCACTAGAGGACCGAATGACAATGTGTGCTTCACTTTTATCCAGCGATCGCTCAGCTCAAGAGGCCTTTCGAACAAAGCTGTTGACATTATCCTCCAGTCATGGAGACCTAGCACCAAGAAGCAATACGCATCATCAATCGAGAAATAGGTACGTTTCTGCACTGAACGGGCTGTCGATCCAGTTCAGGCGTCTGTAAACTCGGCACTGGAATTTCTTACCAATTTATTTCAATCTGGGGCAGGATACAGCACTGTAAACACAGCACGGTGTGCGTTGTCATCACTGCTTTGGTCAACGGCCGACATTAAAACCAAGTTTGGTAGTTATCCTTTGGTCATTCGTTTTATGCGAGGAGTATATAATTTAAGACCTCAATATCCTCGATATTCCCATACATGGGACGTTGGTATTTTACTTCGTTATGTTAGCAAGATGGAGCCATTACAGTCTATTACGTTGAAACAGTTGACTTACAAACTGGTTTGCTTGTGTGCACTTACCACTGGACAGCGGGCTCAGACATTAAGCCTATATCTAACATGAAGGTTAGAAACAAACGGGTTTTCATTAAAATAACTGATTTGGTTAAAACATCTAAACCGGGCAAACCTCAACCACAGGTTGTACTGTCAGCATACCCACATGATAAAAGTGTATGTGTTATGCGAACCCTTTTAGAATATTTCAAAAGAACAAGAAGTTTTAGAGGTTCTAAGTCGAAATTATTTTTAAGCCATACAGTGCCGCATAAAGAGAGATAGGCACTGCCACATTTTTCCGTTGGTTAAAACAATCCTTGACTGAAGCGGGTGTAGACGTGTCAGAGTTCAAAGCACATAGCTTCAGAGCTGCCTCAACTTCGGCAGCAGCTAAAAAAGGTGTACCGATTAACTTAATTTTGCAGACGGCGGGTTGGACAAACTCGACAACTTTCGCCAAGTTTTATAACAGAAGTGACAGCATTTAAAGCCCGGGGGCACAAGATCAGTTCTCCCAAGCTGTCTTAAATAATAACGATTCTACCTCACAATTACCTCAATTCGGAACACGTGAGATTGCATTCTCTGGTAGGAAACATACCACGCATTCAAAGTATAACAAAGAGAAGTGAATAGGAGTCCCTGCTATATAAGAGCCCTCCCCACGCAACCTCGTCAGTGTATTTTTGGTGGCATACCACGTCGGCTACGCTTCACAACGCAGCGCGTTTTTGCATAGGCAGCTTTTTTGCTCCTTCAATTTTTTGCTATAAGCGTGGCCATTATGGCCGATGAGGCCGTTATTCAAGTGAACCCGTCAGAAGACGAGAGCACTTTTATGCATTTAGAGAAGGAAATTGCAGGAGCACAACATGTGAGTAGTGCTATTCAGGTGCCTGCTGTGCCAGCTAAAAAGCGAGCCTGCAAGCGCAAGAATGTTGCCCCTGCGACCCCTGCTCTCTCGAGCAAGGCCACTTCGTCCGCGTCCGTGCCCGCGCCCGACTCGAACCTGCACGCTGCTGTAGCCCAGCTGCAAAACACGGTTGCGACTCTAGCAAGTGCATTCAGTAGCTTTTCTAATGAATCTGTTGCTATCGGCCATGGTGCGACTCCTGTAGACGAGGGCACTGAAGAAGGCGAAATTGTAGATTTTGATTCATTTTATGACAGGCCTGCACCCGACAGGGGCAATAATTTGGCTGACAGTGGTCTTGTACCCGAGAGGGACAGTTTTTCAGACCGTGACATAGACACACTCCTCCACGGGCAAGAAAATGACCCATTATTCTTGGAGTTGGCGGCCCTTGTCGAAAACGACGACAAAGAGGGTCCAGCCATTAATGATCAGTTGGCTCAAACAGTTAATGCTTTGGTTAGAGGCAAGATTCAAACCGAAAAGCTCAATGAAAAATTGAAGCTTTACAATAAGCCAATAAATTGCGCTAACATGTGCTTGACACGTGTTAATCCAGAAATTTGGTCAATTCTGAAACCGACAACGCGGTCACACGATGCCAAATTACAGAAGATCCAGAACTGCTTCGTTCATGGATCAATTGCCGTTGCTCTGGTAACTGACGAGCTCCTTAAAGCACGAGCCAACAACTTAGACCGAAACCAATCTTGATTCGGCTAAATTAATTCGCAATCTAATAGATGCGATGGCAATTTTGGGGCATGGCAATTCATTGCTAAATTTGCGTCGCCGAGACGCTATTCGACCTGATTTGAGTCAAAATTACACCCCACTGTGTTCTTCACAGGTTCCATGCACAAGCCTTTTGTTTGGCGATGACCTTGCTCAGTCCTGTAAGAGCATTCAAGATTCCAATAGAATTGGATCAAAAGTACAGGTGCGATCTAACAATGTGGCCCAACACAAAAGAAATTACCCATCCACCTGGACACGCCCATCGTCTGTGGACTGGCGTTATTACAGACCCTCTTTCAACAGAGGAGGTTGTAACCGCCGAGTGAGGGCGTCTAACTACCGAGGTCGGGGGTCATATCGTTCATCCCCATACCCGTACCCGTACCCAGCGCGCTCATACAACAAAGCTGAAATGGCCTCGGAATCATCGTCCTCGACTAAGCAACCAACAGCATGACTAAGTCAAGCTGGAGCATCCCACCTTGTGAGTAAGTGCTTAACTCAAACCTTTACCCCTAGTGCGGGAAGATTGAAACAGTTCATCTCAGCCTGGTCCAATATTACTAATGATCAGTGGGTTCTGGACACAGTGGCACATTGCCACATTGAATTTGATAAAGAACCAGTGCAGTATGCTGCTCCAAACCAAATCCGGTTTTCAGACACCGAAGCAGCCATGATGGATAAAGAAGTTGTCTCTTTGTTTAAAAAAGGTGCCATTATTGAAGTGCAACCCTGTCATGGACAGTTTCTTTCGGTCCTATTTTTGACCCCTAAAAAAGACGGCACTAGTATGCGACCTATTATCAATTTGAAGCAATTGAACAAATTTGTTAAATATCACCATTTCAAAATGGAAACTCTAGAATTTGCTTTAACGCTTATTCGACCAAACTGTTATCTTGCATCTGTAAATCTCAAAGATGCATATTTTACTATCCCTATGGCCAAAGAACACCAAAAATATCTCAGATTTGCTTGGCGAGATAAATTGTGGCAATTTACTTGCTTGTGTTTTGGTCTAGCTAGCGCGCCGCGCATTTTCACTAAAGTCATGAAACCAGCAATTGCAACTTTACGCAATTATGGTCACATTTCTGCCAATTATATCGATGACTCCCTCCTTATTGGGGACACGGTAATAGAATGCACAGAGAATTTCGAATCCAGATGTACTCTTATGAATGAACTCGGTTTTGTGATCAATCAAACCAAATCACACCCTACCCCATGTCAAACTTTGGAATTTCTGGGTTTTGTGATGAATACGGTAACAATGACAGTGAGCTTACCGATCAAAAAAGTTTCTATCGTTGTTGAAGCATGCCGCCATCTGGCTAACCAGACAAATCCAACCATTTTATTGGTTGCACAGGTAATAGGCAGATTAGTGTCAAGTTTTCCGGCTACACCACTGGGCCCTCTGTTTTACAGAAATTTGGAAATGGCTAAAGATGAAGCTCTAAAGAGAAATGATGGAAATTTTCTGTATAAAATGCCGTTATCTCAAGAAGCCATTCTTGAATTACAATGGTGGATACAAAACCTAGCTGGTACTCGTCGCCCAATAATGCCTCGAGTTGCAAACATTCATATTTATACAGATGCTTCCCTTAGTGGTTGGGGAGCCTATTGCCCTACATTTAACCTCCAAACAAAGGGCAAATGGAATCTGTTTGAGGCAACATTCCACATTAATTACCTTGAATTGTTGGCAGTTTTCTATGCGCTTAAAGCTTTTGTTACTCATGTACAGAATAAAACTGTTGCTGTACACGTAGACAATACTACTGTTATGGCATACATCAATCATATGGGAGGTTGTCACTCCCCGCTACTCAATACATTGACCAAACAATTATGGCTTTGGTGTATACAACATAATTCATGGCTAATTGCCTCCGTATCCCTGGGGTTGATAATGTTGTTGCAGATACCTTATCTAGGTGTACCGATGATTATTTGGAATGGAAATTAAATTGTCGAATCCTTCATGATGTTTTATTAAAACTGAATGTTTTCCCCACAATTGATTTATTTGCATCTAGAACTAACTACCAGTTCAAACCATACGTGTCATGGTATCCTGACCCCGAGGCAATTGCTTGTGATGCTTTCTCGTTGTCATGGTAAGAACATGTAATTTATGCATTTCCTCCATTTTCACTCATTGACAGAATAATACAGAAAATAGAAAGGGACAACACGACCGGAGTCTTGGTTTTCCCGCTGTGGCACACACAACACTGGTTCCCCCGGTTACTGCGTCTACTGATAGCACATCCGATAATCATGTCAAGAGAGCCAGGTCTGCTCCACCTACCACATGCCCCGGAGCGTCGACATCCACTGGAACACCAGTTAGTTATGATAGCAGCGGTTTTATCAGGAAATCGCTTAAAACGAGAGGCCTTTCAGACAGAACTGTCAGTATCGTCATGCAGGCCTGGAAACCAGGTACGCAAAAACAGTACAATTCAGCCGTATCCAAATGGTTACACTTCTGTGCTCAACGGGCGCTCCATCCGGTTCATACCTCTTTGAGTCCTGCATTGGACTTCCTAGCGTCACTGTTCGACCAAGGTGCAGAATACAGCACTATTAACACTGCAAGGAGTGCCTTGTCATCGTTCTTGTGGTTGACAGACGACTCTTGTACTAAATTTGGAACTCATCCAATTGTCGTACGTTTTATGCGTGGGGTCTTTAACACCAGACCTCAATTGCCTAGATACTCCCATACATGGGATGTTAGTCCTTTACTTAGCTACGTCAGTGGCTTAGAACCCATTCAGTCGATAAGCCTGAAAGACTTGACTTTTAAACTAATTTGTTTGTTTGCATTGACTACAGGTCAAAGGACACAGACCCTGTCCTTGTGTGATGTTTCAAATATGGTGCTTACAAATAAACAGGTTAAAATTAACATAACCGAATTAATTAAGACTTCGAAAGTAGGCAAGCCTCAACCAGTCTTGGTTCTTTCGGCTTATCCAGAGAATCGCTCTTTGTGTGTTATCAGAACTCTATTGGAATATTTAAAACGTACTAATCCAATTCGTACGAGTAGTAAACTTTTCATAAGTTATGTTCCTCCTAATAAGAAAGTATGTTCTTCAACCATTGCTCGATGGTTGAAATTATGCTTAACTGAAGCAGGCATTGACTCCTCTGTTTTCAAAGCTCATAGCTTTCGGTCAGCCTCCACATCTGCAGCCGCAAACAAAGGCGTGCCAACAGATGTTATCTTACAGACAGCAGGCTGGTCATCAGCCACTACCTTTGCTCGATTCTATAACAGACCCAGTTCCAGCAAAAATAGTGAAACAGAGGCAGTTTTTGCTAAGGCTGTGCTTGACAGAAACTAATTATTATTACATCTGCGTGTATTTAATGTACATCGTTAATTGAAATACTGAAAGTATCTGTTTTTTATCTTATTTTGATTCCAAATTAATTTTAGGTGCAGAACCACCTTTATGAATTTATTTTCTATACATTGCTCTAGCAAATGGCTACGAAGCTTATGTTTGTACCCAGTATGTGGAATTGGTTTTCGATACACATTACACTGGCCAACTTTGAAATCTCACGTGTTCCGAATTGAGGTAATTGTGAGGTAGAATCCCCCAATTAAACGATTGAAATGATGTTTGATTGGGATTCTGCCGAATCTTTTACCGAAATGAGGAATCACGTGGCACCCTCCCAAACTGTTACCTTTTGTGTGTCATGTTACGCAGCCTTTAAGACATGTATTTTAACTTGTCATTTTGTCCGCCCCTTGGGTGGGCCAGTGTAATGCTTTTTACTTTAAACACTGACGAGGTTGCGTGGGGAGGGCTCTTATATAGCAGGGACTCCTATTCACTTCTCTTTGTTATACTTTGAATGCGTGGTATGTTTCCTACCAGAGAATGCAATCTCACGTGTTCCTCATTTCGGTAAAAGATTCGGCAGAATCCCAATCAAACATCATTTCAATCGTTTAATTGGGGGATTAATCAGCTTAGCATGCCTTTTGAAATAATTATAGGACAAACCACTGTTTTATTTAGTACTGATTCAACTCGTATGAAACTAGTGCCAATTTGGCTATCGTTTCCAACTGTATTATTTTTTGTCAAAGGCGAAATAGCCTTGCTCTGTTTATAATCAGAATCATGCCAGATTAGGTACATTTTTGTCAAAGGACAGAATAATCTGACTTTGCTTATGAGATTCGTATTGTATACTTTGCCATGCTTTACAACTTTTGTTATATGAACCACAGTGTTTTTTTTGTCAGAAGACAATAGTCTTGGCTTTCTTTATACGAATCGTACTGTTACTTTGTCGTAGACAAATGTCTTAATGAGATTTATACTGTATACTGTTGTCAAAGACAAAATAATTTGAGTTGGAAAAAGTTTTATAAGAAGAATGCAAAAATAAATATCATACCTAAATTTGCACTTTATGTGCGGGTTGTTTTCATGGAACTTGGTTGACATTACACTGTCCCGCTTTAAAGTCTCACGTGAGTCCGAATGGAGGTAATGGTGAGGTAGAATCTGTGCCTGAGCACAACCTACGACTTGCGTCGCTATATTACCCACCCTGGTGTGGGGGACCAGTGTAATGTGTTTATATTACTTTAAATACACTGGTGAGCGTGCCTGTGGGTGGGCCTTTTATAGGGGCACACAAGCAGGGTTGCATTCTTTTCTTTCAATTGTGGCATACCGCTAGCTACTGAACAATACATTCTCACGTGACTCCTCATTACGGTAATGGATCGGTAGAATCATAATCAAACTTCGTTTCTCTCGTTTAATTGGAAGATTATTTGTTTTATACAATGCCTGAATAAATCCGCGTCATCTGATTGGTCAGAGGGCGACCGTGTAATGGAGTTCTATTGACCATTGAATAGAACTTTTCGGACGGTGCGGCTGTGCGTACAATAAAACGAATAATTCAATGACCGGAATCAACGATCCACAGATCAGATGACGGGGATTTATTAATTGATACCTCCGTTTTGGATACTGTATTTCGTCACCTTCTTAACCAGTTCGCGCCGGATGACGTATATAAACGTATTTTTTTTTTACAAATTCAAAACGGATGACGCATTAACACGCCAAGTTCAAGTTCGGAAATGTATGTCAGCAGCGAGCAAGGCCGGAAATGCGTGGTTGTGCTTCCCGGCACTATCAGCCTGAACCCGCTTCGGATCGAGTTTCGTTAAAAATAATCCCGCCCGTCGGTTCGGCGATGTTAAAATAATCCCGGCGCGAACTGGTTAAAATAATGGCCTAAGTCATATTTTCAAGTTGAGAAAAACAGAAAACTGAACCAAACATAATAATAAATGAAATGTTTTGCTCAGTTTAAACAAAGATTTGGGGATACAAAACGATCCAAGTCACACGCTTGACTTTAGGCCATTATACTAACTGGGTATAAGCAGCATGAATTATGTTCAATTCAGCACATATGCCATTTAACAAAGGTGGCCAGCCTCATAAAGAGATGACTTGGGCCAAAATATAATTGTTTTCAAAATGTGACTTGGGCCATTATTTTAAGGTGACGAATTTTGTATAACAACGCATGTCACAGAGCTGATGTTCTGTGAACTTTATACCTGCGCAATTTTCACCTACACACCATTGACGATAGTAAACTGTAGTGGAGCAGCAAACGAGTAGACGATCAGCTGTTTTGAGCACGTGTGATGAATTGGAGTTCATTTCGTTTGCGTTTACCACCAGCACTGCAGTTAGTTTGCGTGATTTCTACAGTAAAATAAATGTTTACTTGAACGTTTCGTATTTTTAGTGCTCATAATGTCTGCTGAGTTTCAAGACAGCGGTATAACAAAATAACAGTTGACTGCTATAATGTGGTATAGTTACGTTTTGAACACCCTCGGGGGACGCATAGCACTCTCGGCTTTGCCTCGGATGCTATGCGCCCCTCGGGTGTTCAAAACGGCATATATCACACGGTATAACATGCGTTTCCCCCTCCCCTACTTTTTCCACTTGGTAATATTGCCCCCCCCCCCCTCCACTTTTAGGCGGTTCCGTACAACAACAAACTAGAAAACAAGTCAAAGGTAAAATGCTCTGAGAGCATAATAAAAGGGCCAACGGGTTTCCAGTTAAAGTAAAATGCTGTGCGAGCATTCCAGCTAAAGTAAAATGCTGTCTCAGCACTGCACTCTCGTCAAAAAGGAAGTGGACAAGAGAATGCCAACGGGTTTTACCTCTTACCCCCCCAACAAGCGCAGACCGAGCGAAAGGTCAGCAGGTGTGGGCCACTAGTTCGGTGTGGGCGGGTCGAAACCGTTGCCCTCCCACCTCGCCCCCTCCTCCCATAGCAGCATGGACTCACAATCGGGTAGTCTAAAGCACCGACTCAATGAGCCAATGAGAGAGAGACACACGCATTGGAGGGGAAAGCGCTGCACTCTCTGCGAGAGAGAGAAGGCCGCAACGCAAGAGAGTGGGAAGGCGATCACCGGCTATCTAACGCAGTCGGTGGTCACGTAGCTGAATAACTGGCACGAAATGGACGGCGCGTAAACAATAACTCGTGCTCGCGCGATAGGGCGGATGAGCACGAGCTTATAAATAAGCTTATAATGGGCTTATTAACGGATAATCTCGACGCGTGCTGTGGGCCCACGGTGAAGTTCACTTCTTACCCGCTCTGTGCGCTGTGTATCAAGTAGTAAGTATGCTGCTGTTGGCGCTCACATGTTTCCGTGCACAAGTTGTTGAGTATTGAAGCAAGGTGACATTTTTTTTTTGAATCCGGCACACGTGTCGGATGAATTAGAGAAAGCGTGCGTTCGCTGTGTATTTGCGAGCGTTTGTGAGACAAATGCGCGCAAGGCACAGCTACGTACGGTGGTCTAAAGGCGGAGAAAGAAGGCGGTGCTAAGTAGAATTGTCATTGTCAACGGACGTGATGACCTGTTGCAGTGTATGAAGTGCAACCCTATGCAGGCACAGGCGCTCATGCATTAGGTGTAGCTGACATATGCTGAAAGTACGCCGGCGCAGATGTGCATGCAAAGCGGAGCGAAGGCTGTCAAGTGTCTTGGGCTAGCTGGAGGGTGTAGGTTAGAATTATGGGCGTAGCTAGTATGCGCCAGAGTAGAAGAGCGTGCATAGCGGCACCTAGGACCTCTCAGACAGTGTCGTCAGTGCAGGAGAGCGCGCAGCGTATATCGAACATTGGTGATAGTACTCTTTATAGCAACGCAAAACCAAAATTGAACTCCATCCAAGCCGTAATGGCTATCTTACGATGACCCACCAGCATTAGTGTATGCAAATAAATGCAGTGATTACGGTACGGTGCTAACCAGTTAACATCTACTGCTCGGTGGGAGGGCAACGGTTTCGACCCGCCCACACCGAACTAGTGGCCCACACCTGCTGACCTTTCGCTCGGTCTGCGCTTGTTGGGGGGGTAAGAGGTAAAACCCGTTGGCATTCTCTTGTCCACTTCCTTTTTGACGAGAGTGCAGTGCTGAGACAGCATTTTACTTTAGCTGGAATGCTCGCACAGCATTTTACTTTAACTGGAAACCCGTTGGCCCTTTTATTATGCTCTCAGAGCATTTTACCTTTGACTTGTCCACTTCCTTTTATTTAGTAGCCTGTGTTTGAACAGTAAGAAGTTTTTCGCGCGCCGACAGAATGCAGTCACCGTCCGCCGCCATGGCAACAAGCTCACGCAAGCGCGCTTCGAGCGCGTCACGGTTGTCGGCGCGACTGTCGTAAGCGGCAAACTCGGCGTCGACAGCGGCCGACTGCAACTGCCGCAGACGCTCGCGCTGCTCTTTGCGCTTCGGTTGCGCCCGCTTTTGCGGTGGCGGCGCTGCGCTGCTTGGCTGCGCGGATGTGCTGGTGGCGGCGCGCTTGGGCAGATTTTTCACTGCAACGCTCGCGCGCTTCTTTTTGGCTTTCGCCGTACGAGCGCCAGCGACGTGACCGAGCATCGTCATGTCGGCGCCGGGCGACTGTACGATTTGCATGGCAGGCGTTGGGAGCGACGTCTGCTCGACCGTCACGGGCGGCGCCAGCAGCGCTTTTGCGCCCGTTTGCGCCCACCACTGCGCATCCTCTTTGAAGAGGAGCTCGATGATGGTGGCCGGCGACGGCGGCAGCAGCGCTTTGACGCCCGTGTGCGCCCACCACTGCGCATCCTCTTTGAAGAGGCGGGCGATACGCCGCTTGTGCATTTTCTCGTATGCCGCGTAGAGGCGCGCGCAAATGTACTCGGAGGGTAGACTTGACCCAAGTCGGACTTACCATGGAGTTAAGACTACCAATTTGCTTTCGTCAATCCGGCCGAATAGTTATGTGCTTTGTTGGCCTTAGAAAAAAGGCGCCGTCATCTGGTTGTCGTTCCGCTATCGGCCATCAACGCGATGTCATCATGTCAGTGCAGTAAATCCGACTTGACGGATCGGCCAATCAAACCCCCCGCGGTGATATGTAGTTATTCATAAATTATTTGCATACGCATCACATGGTTATGCGATGTATGCCAAATAAGTCCGCCAATCGGTACGGACTCGCTAGACCGCTAACGGACTATGGAGGAATGGTAGGCAGTACTGTCACTAGATGCTTTTTTCAAATTAAATAACTGCGTCCATACTTCGTTTATTTAGTTAGAGTATGGTATAGTGCAAACTTAACGGCCGGACAATGTACACGATAGCAAGACTATTAAACCGTTTGTACATTTACACATAATGTACACCATGCACATGTGTATGTACATTGTACATCACAATGTCCACGTATGTCCGTCACACAACTGGGTCAAAGTTCATATTATTACAGATATATGCTAATTCACATTGTTTGTCATTGTCAGATGGTCAGATTCGTATGACAACCCCCTCTGAGAAGTCGAAAATCAAAATTCTGTCCCAATAGAACTCATGCCCTTGATCTCCTGATCATTTTCGTTATTGGGTTCTTTTCGATTCCGTGGAGCGATCGCGAGTTATTCCAGTCGGACTGAAGAAGAAAGAAAGAATAAAATTAACGCAAAATCGGTGCACTGGCAAAGTAAGGGTGCCGCGGCGCTGCCACTCCCAGCCGGGCGAACCCGTTGGGTGTGACGCTCCCGCGTCACCCTAGATGCGCTCTAGTGCGCCCCAACCCCACCCAGTCAACAATTACAATTAATGTCAATTAAAATTAATGTCGACCGTTAATGTAATAGAAATAAACAGATGATTGAAGGACCAACTTGTAATCAGAAAACCATAATCAAACAACACCTGCAACACCTTTAAACTTAAAGTGTGACCTTTTACGACTATCTAGACTTACTAATACTACTGTAAAATGGTTGAGCTCCAAATTTTAAAGGAAATGTTTGCAAAAAAAACCTAAAACTACAAAATGATTTTATAAAATACTTTACTGGACAAAAATTATGGAACCTGATGTGCCGTTATTTTTCAGAAAAGTTGTATTTTTATATCAATTTCCAATGCTAGTTGGTCGAGCAGCGTTGGAAAAATTGCTTCTTACATAAATTACCATCTTTAGTTAGTTCGTTTTTTTGCAATATATATGAACGGGTACCAGACAGACTGGTTCCCTGGACCGTACAATTAAAACAAGTGGGGTATGGGAACCAGGCTACAAAAAACACATTGTTTTCCTGGTTTTTCCAGCATGACTGTAATACTAATTTATATAGGCCTACAATACTAACAACACAAATCCTTCCATGACGTATATTCCCTTTAAATATGTACATTAACCTCCTAACCCCTTGGGTATCTTTACTAGAAAGTATCTCGAGTCCGTCCAAATTATTGTTACGCACACAAATTAATGTTGGGGACTGCTCAATATGTATCCTCAATCCTCAATCAATAAAAATCCCCCTCGTTTTCAATATGGACGTATCTTAAATCCGTCGTAAATTTTCTTTAAAACAGGGGTATGGATTTTAATCGATTCAGGAAGGTTAGGGTTAATACAAAAACTAAATATATTTTATTAAACAAATCAGGAAATGTGTACATATTTTTTAAGGAACTTTTCTATTTGACAAACCCTTTATATAGCCAAACACATCATGTAGGTTGCTTCCGTCGTTTGATATCAATTGCCCGCAACTCAGAGTTGTAGACAAGTCCCTGCAAGTTTTGTTCACAAGTTCAGTCACAAGTACTTTCTTAAAACCAGTTCGCGCCAGGTTTTTGTTGTATTTACTGGAAGCTTTTATATCTCTGAGCACCAGCTTCTAAAGGCTTGAGCAAAAGCTAAACATTGGATGTGTGTATTTCCATGTGACACCGAGCCAGAATCCAGTCACTACATCACAATATACAAGTTTGGTGCATATTGTAAAAATCTTTGTGTGCAATGGTTTACGAGATA
Organism: Crossaster papposus; assembly: GCA_037893245.1. NCBI lineage: Eukaryota > Metazoa > Echinodermata > Asteroidea > Velatida > Solasteridae > Crossaster > Crossaster papposus. The sequence goes on along the minus strand of JBAIAA010000911.1, from coordinate 376,895 downwards.
CCCCGGTACTAAATTCATACATTGACATGAGAAAGACAAACTTTGCTATGTTCGACTTCGAATTCGATATCATTTACATTGTAACTCAAAACTTTGTAATGTGTTGCTCACTAATTCATTGACCATTCTATAGCAATTCCTCATAAATTGTTATTGTCAGTTGTTGTCTAATCCTGATTGTTCATTACTGCGATGCACAGCTGGGGGAACTGTTATCTGCAGTCCAACGCCCTACTATAGTCCAACTATAGTCCAACGTCCCATTGGTACGATAAAACACACTGCAATGCTGTGTAGTTCCACATGCAGAATAGACAATGTTGTCTGGGCCCATCGTGCCTGACTACTACTATATTGTGCACAGATTTGGGTAATCTTGGAATATTATAAATGTGACCTCTTGAACTAATTTTGGCGTCGAAAGGTTGTTTGATAGTTTCCAATATTGTAATGTAGACTAACCATTAAGGGTGGGGTGTTAGTTAAGCGTACTTTTAACTAGTCTTGGGCCAAGCCGATAGTAATGAATTTGATTGTGCACCCTCTAACGATAGGTTCAGACCGGACCATCGTCTTGGCAAACCTGGCTAGCTGTTTGTTTAACTTTTGTCTACAAATTTGCATTTGTCCCCACATAATGATGTTTTGGGGACTATTTCATTATTAAAAACAAATGTGTGTGAAGTTGAAAGGGAATTAAAACAAGAAATTACAAAGCGACATAAAAAGTAATTATAGTTAAAATGTAAATTAATAAAACAATATACTGATATTAAAGGGAAAATGTTAAAAATGACTTGAAAGCCAAATAAAGGCACACTTAATACTTTTCTTCAGTGTAATATAGCATGAAATGGTATAAAAACATTTCAAATGCAAAACAACGGGACATTACCAAATTAAATGCATTTGTTTTTTCCTTTTTCCTTCATTTATTTCACAACTTAACAACTCCCAAATCCTAATATGTACACATACTGAAATATTCTGTTCTTAGCTAGGACTGAAATGAAAGTGGTACAAATGTGTATTCTTCAAATAGGTTACTGTTGAAAGTCTCCGTCTTCTGGCTTGACTGGGCGAGATGAGTTGACATCAAATGCATCATTTCTTCTACCACCCTCCCTGAAATGAAACAATTTATTTTGTATTAATTTATTTATTATAACCCCCCCACGCATAGATTGGTATCACTCTACTGGAGCATATTTTCGGGTTTAGTCTTTATAGCTCCTCATTGTATTGGTAGTTGACAAACTAACTCCCGATGCAAATAAATGAAATGAACCTGCATTCGGTGCTCAACCCTTACAATCTCCATCTAGTCAAACTCCAACAGCAGGTTTTGTTGGGATTTCTTAGGATTGGTACTGGCCGACGCGGTTGTACAGGGGGGAGGAGGGGGGAGGGGGGGGGGGGGGGGGGGGGGGGGAGGAGGGGGAGGGGGGGGGGGGGGGCTTTAGCCGCCCTCTCCTCTCCCCTAAAAAAACAATAAAAAGTACATGTGTAGCAAATGTTAGAAGTTGATGTCACGTGCGAAGGGTCTAGCCCCTCTAAAATATTGGCTCCGTGCGTACTGGACCCCTAAACTAAACACTGGAATCAGAGTCTAACAGTTTGTGTGTACAGTTTTCAATATGGTGTCGAGTTGTGCCGGGATGGGTATGGTTCCTAATAAATTACAATAGGAAGTTGAAGTTAATTTGAACAATAAACAAATATAAACCCTCTTGTGACCCACTCCACAAAATAGATACACCTTGGGTAGTAGGCCACATGAGGGCACTATTGTCTAAACTCTTAGCAGTAAAACCTGACTAGGGAAATATGACTAGGGAAATATGACTAGGGAAATATGCCTTGCAAGAGGTAAGATGAGTGACGTAGACTATTTTTACACATTTAATACATTGTACTGTGTATACTGCATTGTTTTAGTGGGGGGGGGGGGGGAATTACAACTTGTGCATGTGACAAACTTTGCTGACCTGTTCTGCAATCTGCTTACACCCTGAAGAAGGGCATTCCCAATGTTGCTCTCTTCAGGTAGCCTCCTTTCTTCACGTGCACTCTGATGAGGTCGACTGTTGCGAATCGCCCGAAAATCTACCCCCGGAGTGTTAAATCCCCAGGCTGCTCCTGGAGATACTCCATACGCAGCCGAAACAGGATTCATTTCAGGGGTTGACGTATGAAAAGGTGACCTAACAGGAGATCCCTGTATTCTTTCTGGAAATGGAGGCGAGTTTGCGACAGCAGACAAGAACTTCATGGGGCTGTAATGCAAGGGTGATGCAAGGGCTTGAGATGGACCATTGTCCTGCCCTGACCTATGCATAAAGATCAAAGAAAAAGAGAAAGTAATGTACACAAAACCCAAAATAACAGTATAAGATTCAAAGATACTTTAAACTTTTCAAGACTTGTGATGATAATTTTTATATTGCACATTATACATATGTGACCGTCCACGACGAAAGGGCTGTAAGGTAGGCATCCTGACGTTTGGAGATATTTAGAGAAATAAAATCTACAAGATAATAAGCTTTAAAATGATGCATTACAGTAGTTGGTATTTATGGTTAGCTACAACAAGTACATGTAACACTGATTATGAACATTCTTAGTTTTTTATTGTTTCTCACACATTTTAATGTTCCCTTTTACAGTCCTTTTGTCGTGGATGTCACATATGGACTAAATTGGCTTCTCTTGCTGGTTAATGTTCTAATGCCTAAGGATAGCCAAAGTAGCAACCCAAATGCACAGTATACATGCGCTAGCATAGTCGGCAGTATCAGGTGAACAGTGTCTTTAAAAGTTAGCTCCTGGACAGGAGTCATCAATCTCTTTTGTTAGGTTCTGAAACGAACTGGGCGAAACTCAACATTTTGGAAAGTATACCCTGTTGTCAGTAGCCTGAGGAATTCCAATGACATGAAGGGCAGTTCTGTAGTGACTGGATTCAGTGAAGCATGAGAAGGATGCAATAAGGAGAGTATGCTGTCTGAAATGTTAAGTTTCCCTATGATCTTTTCAGAATCCCACAAACTTACCAAAAAGATGTCAGTCATTTCGAAACCATAATATCCATATTTCCATAATAAGATGGTTTAGCGAAATAAGTAATAATTGTTCAAAAAGTTGACGTCAAATTGTTATTTAAATCTCGAAGACAAAAAAATTGCCCTCAATGTCTGAAAACTGTCGTTTAAACTTTAATACATTAAGCCATCTTTAATACTGAAGCCATCTGTAGTGTTGTTGTGGAAACTGTAATAATATGGGTAGTCTTGTATTATGGAGTCGAATGTAATGCTTTATTACTGACAACATGACGTGACTGAATCTTACAAGATTACTGTTAATACTGGAGTACTTGGAATGACCTAGTGACGTATTGAGGTCAGGGTGTATCAATGCGCTGTGCATATAAAGTAGCACCTTCACAGAAACTTCCTGGATTTAACAGTTACGAATGGTGCTGACTGCATTTCCATTCTGCTGTCGCGAAGACAGACCTAACACAACTGGGATTGCTGTTTACAGCTAGCCTGGAAGGAATTCATATCTTTCATGACAGATATCTTGATCCCGACCATCTTGAACCCATACAGTTTTCAGTGGCCCTTAGATTGCAGAAGGTCCTATGTGCAGCAGTGTACATACCTCCTAGTGCCAACAGTGATATATCAGCTATCTAGAATCAACCACCCTGTCCATGGTATTTAAGTTCAGCGCCCAATCAGTGAATTTTGCTTGGAGACTTCAAAGTTCAACATACAGAATGGCTTGGAAGTAACACCACAGATACAGCTGGCCTTCGAACTCTTGAGCTATGCAACTCTCTTGGACTGATTCAGATAGTCACAGAACCAATAGGGGAAGATCAGAATCTTGATCTGGTTCTGGTTCTGACTGATCTGAAATCCACCTCAACAACACTTGCAAGGCTGGGAACATGGGACCATAATCCTGTTCTTGTAAACCAGTTCGCGCCGGAGGACGTATACACGCACAATTTTCCCCAGATTCAAAACGGATGACGCATAAATATGTCACGAGCAAGGCCGGAAATGTCTGTCAGCAGCAGGTAAGGTCGGAAATGCGTGGGTGTACTTCCCGATACCATCAGCTTGAACTGGCCTCGGATTGAGTTTAGTTAAAAATAATCCCGCGCCTCGGCTCAGTGATGTGAAAATAATCCCGGCGCGAACTTTTTAAGCTGGATGTCCCTCTTTACGGAGACAAGCCTTACAGATTGAAGGTGAGGCGATGTGACAAGGCCGACTACTGGGGCATGAGAGGTTACCTCTTCTGTGGACTGGTCCCTAGCTCTTGTACATGATGACCTACCGGTAGAAGAGGCTTGCAGCAATGCCACTAACATCATGTGATGCAATGGATATCTATATTTCTAGCAAGTTTGTTGGGCAACAAGAAACCAAATCCCAGTACTAAAAGAAGACCACCTTGTGTACACCACAGCCAAAGAGAAAGCTAAACAATTGGTCCAGGCATTTGCAAAGAAATGCTAGCTAGAGGATGCAGAGGAGCCTGCAACCTCCAAGGACATCAGAAGGCTCCAGCATGACAAAACTACTGGCCCCGATGAAGTTCCAAATTGAGTTCTTAAGGAGTGTAGCGCTGAACTATCTAGACCACTCAGCTGCCTTTTTTAGCTCCGTTTCTCACACGGGGTATTTCCAAGCTGCTTGAATGGATTGAGAGTTATCTATCAAACCGGTTCATCAAAGTGGTTATATCTGGCCAGTGCTCAAGCACAACTTCCATAAATGCATCTGTTCCCCAGGGATCCATACTGGGTCCACTTCTGTTCTTTGTCTTCATAGATGATCTGGAAGATGTGTGCAAGAACACATTGTACCTATATGCAGATAACTAACAGCTAGTCTTTATAGAGACCTTAACAGAATGAGAATCTGGGCAGACAGATGGAAAGTGACCTTCGAACCAACTAAGTGCAAGGCCCTCACAATATCTAGAAAGAAAAACCCATCTAGGTTGCCCCTCTGAACATCAGACTAGCCAAAAAAAGATGAGCTGGAAATCTTGGGAGTTACAGTTGATAAAAAAATCACCTGGGCAAAGCACATTTCAAAAATTTCAGCTAGAGCTGGACAGAAGCTAGAAGAGCGACTGTTTACAAGGCATAAGTTTGCAGTGTTAAGGAGTATGCATCTCTGTGCTGGATGAGTGCTTCTACCACCACACCTCGACTCCTTGATAATATCCAGAGTAAAGCTCTCCACATCATTGGCCTGGACGAACAGGAGGCAGGAGTGAATCTTAACATCCCATCTCTTCATTATAAGCGTCAAGTGGCTGCTTCAGCAGTTCTTTACAAGATGCATGGCAATCTTTGTCCAACAGACTTGAAGGCCTTGCTCCCACAGCCATATGAGATACAGGCGCAACATGCTTCAGTTTGTCAATGCCGAGACACTCACTTGCTATATGCCAGTCTGTGAGACTTATTCCGCGGGAAGACTTTCATCCACACTGCAATCCATTTATGGAACAGACTCCTAGAATGTGTAGTTGAAGTCAGTGGTGGTCTCTCCTTAAAGGTTCTACGCAGACCTTTCAAGGAGAATTGCTGTTTAATAATTTAAAATGTGCCTTGGTGTGTAAGTAACAAGACTACACATGATAACATTGTATAAAATAACATTAATTGGGGTTAATCACCGTAAATGTAATTGGCCCCCTCATTAAAATGTTCAAACACTGACAAATGGTGGCGCTGTTCGTGACGAACATTCGGGAACCCCCAAAAAGAAACAAAATTATAGTCTGGTACCTGACAATACTTCTGGACACCAGATAAGCCCCGTACGATGCCGCTTCACGGCGTGCGTGCAGCATGCGATCCGCTCATGTAAATACATGTACAATGTACATGTACATGCGTGATGCCATGCACGCGGGTATGCACGCAGCAGATTTTGTTCAGACATGGTGAGTAAAGACGACAGTTCGGGGCCGGGGAGCGCATATTCCACAGAATCGGACGAAATATCCGCAGTATCATCAGAAATATTGTTGGCACTGCAGTTGGTTTCAACAGCCTTTTAAATTTCATGCCAAACGACTCGTACATATTTTGCTCGAAGAAATCCGGCTCGAAGTGTTCACTGCATAGCGTGGAGCTTGGTATCGCTGTCTACTTCGCCCTTCAGCCGGACTTTGGCAGTCCAAATCCGTCTATATTTTGGATCAGTTGGAAATGTGTGCATGCTCACGCCATCTTTGTTGGTGTTGCTGCAACAACACATCTGGCTGGCATTCTTCTTTTAAATAAGAAAACTCACAACAATTCCTTTGACAATAACTTGAGTCGACCATCGACTGAATGATTTTGCATCGATATACGGGTGGCACATGATGCCTGCATGCACGGGCACGCTGGTCGCGACGTCGAGGTCTTCCCGAACATACGTCACAATTATGAAAATTTTACATGTTAATAAGCTACCATTCTAGGGGCGGGGCCGGTCCCCAAAAGCACTTTATATGTTTTTTTCTCATATTTATTACCTAAAAATGAAACCTTTATAAACTGAAAATCACTCAATTAGTTATAATCTTTTATATAACTAATAAAAACCACATTTCTAGGACCCTTTAAAAAGGAGGGTGCATCAACACCTTCTGTCAACACATTGATGTGTTGCTAGCTCCTTCCCCCTCTAAGCTGCTGTGAACCACTGATTGGCCCATGGAGACTTCATTTATAGGCCTTGCTGACTATTCGTACATGACCACAGTCATACTCCATGGGGTATTGCTCACCTTAGCATTTTCTATATAAAAACAATTAATAAAAAAAAAAAGCTTCAACCTAATCGGACTTCCCACAATAAGACCTTAAAATATGCACCTTTCAGATGATGTCACATGCCCCATGATGACGTCATCATGACTAAACTTGTCAATTCACATACTTTAAATGTAGTATTGATCTGTGCCAAGTTTGGAGTCATTGTGATCAAGGAAAATGTATAATTTTGTTAGTAGAATACAATTTTAAACTGTAAAAACTCATAATTTGTGTTAATGGTGACGTCATCAATACGACACTTCAGACTTTGCATTCTAGTGACAGTATCTAACATCCTACCAAGTTTCGTGACGATCGAACTCTTAGATGCATAAACAAAATATCATTTTTGATGACATCTTCATGACGTAACACACTTGACACGTTTTTATCCAAATATGTGTGACCTAACAAACATATTAACAGACAAATTTACCACGTTCCATTAATTAGATATGGTTTAAAGGTCTAAAAACGTAACAATTCATATAAAATCGTACGATGATGTCATCATGTCGTCACCTCATTTCTTTATCTATAACACGTCCCGACCTACCCACGAACCGTGTTTGTACTCAATTGGGCATATGGTTCTGTAGATATAAGGCCTTGAAATATTCATCTCTAAGAGGACGTCACGTGACTCATCATGACGTCTGTCTGCGAGACACAAGTTCATTATAGGGTCTCCACCTAGGTTAAGTTTTATATTATTATTATTAACTTATATTGTGCAAATTCCATATAAAGATGTTCAAATGCGCATAACAAATATACACATTTAAAAATTACACATTAACATTACAAATGTACAACATTACATCATTTTGCTCCATAATTTGCAGCAAACTCAAATGCCATAACACCCAGCATGATTTTAGTCCGACTCATCAGAAAGGGCAGTATCAATAAAATGCCATACTAAAAAGATGTGTTTTAAGTGATTTTTTTAAAACAGCAAGATTGGTTGACTTCCGAATATTCAGTGGTAGAGCATTCCATAATTTGGGTGCAACAAACTCAAAAGCCCTATAGATCACAAAGCGTGATTTTAGTCCGACACACCGGGTTACTAAGGAGCATTTCATCCATGGAACTTCTAAGATTGTAATAAGAAGACGCCTTTTTTTTGATAAGTTGGCATAAGTATACGGGAGCAAGACCATTTAATATTGTATAAGTTATTAACAAATCGATCCTGAATCTAATTACAAACCAATCTAGCACAAGAATTTAACATGTTGCAGCTGGTTAATTTGAATATCAGGCAATCCAAAAAGGAGACTATTACAATAATCTAATTGGCTGGAAATGAATGAATAAATTAAAGTTTCGATGCATTGCCTAGATAGGTACTTCCTGAAACATCTAATATTATGTAAATAATAAAAAGCAGTAGTTTTTGTAACATGAGTAGCCACTAGTCATGTTAGCATCAAACCAGGCACCGAGATTCCTTACAATGGGGGTAGTGGAAACCCTGGACGCTCCGACATTGATACCATCAATGCTAACCTTAGCTAGTTGTTGACGAGTACCTAAGATAATGAAATCAGTTTTACCGTCATTTAGCATCAGCACATTGCCAAGCATTCATTTGCGTACGACATGTATACAGCCCTCCATTGCAAAAAGTTCCGACACCTGGTTTGATGCAACATTTAGGCAAAATGGAAGATAAAAGTTGCGCGTCATCAGCATAGCAATGAACATTTGGGAGTTTATAGATGAATTGCAGATTACTGACAGGCCTAACCATTTTAAAATGTAAGTCAAGACCAGGCTTTTCTAACAAAGGTAAAACCACTGCTGATTTACAGCATTCTGGAAAGTGACCCATAAATGATGAATTTACTAAACTAGTTGTAACAGGAAAATGTACATCCAAGGACCCAGTAAGTAACTTCATAGGAATAGGGTCATCAAGGGAATAGGGTCAAGGGAATAGGGTCAAGGGAATAGGGTCAAGGACGCAGCATTTCTTACTTGAGCCTAAAATTAGCTTACAAACATCGTCTTCAGAAAGTTGACTAAAATCAGTTAATCTATCGGCATCATCAACTAATGAAAGTATGGGGACAGGTATCTGAGGTGAGCAGATCTCATTACGCAATCTTAACCTAATAATTGATATTTTATTAACAAAGAATTTGCCCATCTCTTTTGCGAAAGTCAAGTCGCTCGTTTATGAGAATACGACTTTGTTTTCTGTTAAAAGTCTATGGGATATGGGTAACCAAAAAGAAAAAGAAGAAAGTAAGCAAAACAAAAATCTGAACGTAAACAACGGCTTTTTCGCAAAAGCCAAGAAAAAAAGAAAAAAAAAGACTATTCAACAACCTTGCAGAAAAACCACAAACAAAAACTTTCAGAGCCGAAACAGCCAAAAAAGGAAGCAAACAAAACTTACGAAAACAAGAGCTGTATCGGCAGAAAAAAATAAAAAAATAATAACTTTAACAAAAACAAGCTGTTTTGGCAGAGTTGACTTAACCAGTTCGTGCCGGATGTTGATATAAACGCAAAAATTTCCCAAAATTCAAAACGGATGACGCATAAACACGCCAAGTTCAAGTTCGGAAAAGTATGTCGGCAGCGCGCAAGGCCGGAAATGCGTGGGTGTGCTTCCCGGTACTATCAGCCAGAACCCGCTTCGGATCGAGTTTCGTTAAAAATAATCCCGCCCGTCGGCTCGGCGATGTTAAAATAATCCCGGCGCGAACTGGTTAACAGCTAAAGTAGAAAAACATTTTAAACAAAAACAAGAGCTGTTTTGGCGGAAAAACCTAAACAGCTAATAACAACACTGGCCTTCCACGTGCATGTAAACTCGGATATTACCACATCCCACAAGTTGATTTCTGGCACAAATCAAAATTTGACTGAACAATTTTTGATTTTAAATTGAGACCCTAAACAAAATCTTGGAATGTCCAGGGTACGCCCCCCCCCCCCCCCCCCCCCCCCCCCGCTCAACAAAAAAAGGCCAAAACTACCTATAACAATTGATGGATAATCTTTTTAGAAGAAAACTAATACCCAGATATCTTTATTTGGGCTAATAATTTTGTCATTTCATGTTTAATTCGCAGGCAAGTTTTAGGTTTTTCTCAGTGTGAAAAAACTTCTGACTTTGTTGCAAAAAATAGGGTCTGGAGCTAAAACTATTGGCCCACATTGAGATATCTTGTTATCATAGAAAGATTCTAGAAAGATTTCCCATCTATTGGTATAATAGCTTCAGGGTAGTGGAAGTATGCTTGTCTGGAGATAAAGCCGCCCATCTTAACATTTTAAGCACTTTTGCTGCTTCCAAAAGAAATAAAAATAAAACAAATTTTCTACTCAACCTTTAACTATTTTCTACTTACATTGTAAGGTTAGGTTGTTCCTGATAGCCCGGCTGTTTGAGTTTCCTCAGCTGTATTTCTTCAATTTCTTGTAATGTCCGAGGCTTTTCATTTAGTGAGAGATTCAGATTGGGATGAGGGGAACCAGCCAAAGTATTTTGTGACAAGCGTGTAGATGCTTCTTGTTGAGGAAGATGCTGGTGTTCCTGTTTCTGCTGCTGGTACGACTGCTGTAGGTACATATACCTCTGTTGCTGTTGATATTGCTCTTTTTGCTGTTGAGATTGCCGCTGCCTTTGGTTCTGCTCACAGTTAACACAAAAAATAAACATACATTTAAAATACAAGGATGATAAGAACCCTGCAAGTAATCTAAAACAATATCCAACTTCCAAATGTATGCATATTATAGTGTTGTACCCGGAGATCTGGCCAATCTGCAGAATCATATTCGAAGGAGCCATGTAGAGCCCGATCCCAAGTTGACCTTGGAGCCAGCATACTGCAACACATCTTGATAGCGCTCGATTGCTGAAGAGAGGTCTAGAGGTGATATAAGGGGATTTTCCAGGTTGGCTCAGAACTGCTTCTGCGCGTCAAAAGGCCGTTCCTTGTCCAATAATGTTATTTTATACGTATTTGGGCCTGTTCCCTTAAGATCGCCCACACACTTCAAGTCCTGATGCGGTCATTTAGCCGCTCAACACCCTAGTGTGCGAGCCTATTCGACTGGTCTAGAATGAAGTTGGTCCATGCAGTCTCCGCATTCGGGCTGTAAAGCTTGATGATGTTGGCATAACTAAACTTTAAAATAGTGTGTGTAGGCTGTGTTGAGGAACACAATCACGGATTCTGCTTAGTATACCTAATTTAGATACAACAGTTTTCCTTGCGTATTTGACATGTGGGCCCCAACTTAATGCTTCATCAATAACTACACCCAAACATTTACAAGACTCCACGTTATTAATACGACTACCAGCAATGCATACATTTAAATCAACAAAGCATGCATTTGGTTTTGGTGGCATTTAGTGTTAGCTTGTTTCTTACGCACCAGTTGTGAAAACTAATAAGAGCTGTATTTAAGCGACTTTATATTATATTAATGTTGGAGGAGCTACACGCTAATGTGGAGGCATTCGCGTACATAAATAAGTTGCAGTTTGGGGCAAACAAAATGGAAGATCAATAAGTATAAACAATGAAAAATAAAAAATAAAATAAATAAATATATGAAAATAAATAAATATATTTGTTCCCGTTTTTTTTTTTTCAATTTAAAAAAAACTGGAATTCTGGCTTAAACCGGAAAAATGGCTTCTCTGTTTAAGGATGAGACCGAGATCGATACCGAGACCTAAAAAAAAGGTCTTGAGACGGTCAAGGGACTTAGACCAGGTCTCGAGACCTAAAACACTGGTAGTTGTACACTTGCCCCAGACCATGGTGTCGGCCTTTAATAGTGTAGTGAAATACCAACAGCAGCTGCATATCGTTTTGTGCTGACCTGGCCGAAATAGTAAAAGGCTGATTAAGCTTGTTGTTGTTCAAGTATAGCCCTAGTGGCTATGGGGATATGAACCATCAGGTAGTGTTTGCTCTTACAGTGACTATTCCCATTGAAGGACGCACTATTTAGTATATTATACATTTAATTAACCATTCAACGAGCAGTTGACGTTCAAGTGAGTCCAGAAGCCACTAAGTTTATAGTGCAGACTCCAAATCAATTTAGGGTAATTGTTTAATATATTTTAATGTAACTAAGTCCCCTAAAATAGTTTGTGGAGACACCCCAAACTCATCACAGATACGCTCATGCCCTACATTTGTATGGGTTGTTGAATGCATCCCAATCCTGGTCCTGGGGCAGCCGAACCTTTAACTCATCTAGCATCCTCCTAGTCGTGTACATGTAGTACACATGGAAGAAGTACAAAGACAGTGTTATAGGGTTGGCCATGCTCAGATGTTCTTGTACTGACACGCCACAACCCGTCGTTGCAAAACAGACGGCAATATTCAGCTGGGTCTGCATCGCGTTGCTATTCCATGCTTGTACTAGCTGGTCAGACTTGACATACGGTACATGTAAGGCAGCCGGTACTTCTGCAACACGTCAGGAAACTTGGTTTGGAAGGCCCCTGTGTCGTTCCGGGCTGAAATGTCTTCTGAGGTTAAACAAAGTAAACAGCTCTATAACTCTGACCTTAGCCAATGGAATTGATGTCTAACTTACAGATTGGATTCTGTCCCTGCTGAGGTGAGTCATCCTTGCCTGCATCTACATCATCGACTTCTCCTCTGAAGTTGCTGCAATTCGTGCATTTGCACAAATCTGTACATGGTACATGTAGTTCTGCATTCAAATAAGAACATCACCTTTTAGTACATTTGCCAACTTTACAGCTACGGCTAACACACTGAAGGAGAACATCTGGTGCAGATGGCTTCGTTATCCAAGTGATCGTTAGTTCCCCATCTTCCATTTTCCATCCATGCCCATCTGGAGATGGTGCATCAATATTTTGCTGTAGTGATCGTTGGCAAATTGCAGCCTGATTATTACAGCTCTTAGCATGCTGGGTCAGTGCATCTCGTGTTGGTGGTGGACTCTGCTCAGATGATGGAGAAGAACAGAAGGCCTTGTACTGGCATCATCAATACTCTCTGTTGTTTGGCCGTAGAGCAAGCAGACAAACTTCTCTGGCAGCCGGCCACATCAACTAATATGACTACAGAGCCCAGCCAAAAATCTAAAGTGTCTGATTTTTCTAGAGGGAGAAAAACCGGAAGGCCTAGAGGAAAACCCTTGTGGCACAGGAAAGACCCAACGCAAAACTCTACTCACAGCCCGGGAATAGAACCTGGGCCATAGTGGTAATAGGCGAGCGCTTTACGCACAAGCCACTCATGTGAACGCAAGTGTCCAGGAACGCAAGTTTGGAATCTGTCTCTGGCTCTTCAGTGAACTTGAGGATGGGATTAATGCTGTATCTCTACAAAGGCGTTGTTCACATACATGTAGCGATACCCCCAGTTTGAAGGGGTGATGGGGCAGCAGATGATGCTCGACGTTCAAAATCCTGTAGGTTGGTACACATGTAGGTTGGCGACCAGTGGGGAAACTGATAAACCCATTACAGTCCCGTGTTTGCTAAAAAAGTGTGTCGTCACAAGTATGTGGTTTCAAGACAGAACACCAACATCTCAGTGATCTGCTTAAAGGCCCTGTCACAAGAAACCGAATCGCAAGAACGTTCGTAAACCTTATTGAAAAATTAATATTTTTCTAGTACGGTGGAGAACGGACATAAAATGCAATTCATCAACTTTCTCATATCGCTACAGTACCGTTCTGTTTCCGTACCAGTACCGTATACAGCATAAAATGGTCAATTTGATCCAGAATCTAGCAATTTTGTCTGAGCCGAGACAGTACTGTGGACGAATTCACCGTTGCTAAACCTAACCATTACCGTTCTAAGACCGTTCTAAGACCGAACACACGAATCAATACCATTCTATAAACTGTTGCGCACCGCACATAACTTACCAACACCTTACCAATACCGAACGCATACCGACCGGCAACCGTCGGAAACGGGTGGCTAGCGAGTGTATAAATAAGCGTCTCCGTTCAAATTAAAATCATTACAGTTCCGGATATCGACGAGAACACTACGAGAACACTACTAAATACTACTATTGCGGCGCAGCACTCCAATGTACATGTTCATTAGGTCAATGTGGTGGTTCAGGGCAGCAATGGCTTGGATTCTCGCGGCATCTTCTGCAGGGTTCATCTTGGAATTCTAGTGGGATCTGGATCTGAACTAAGGATGTGACCTTTAAACGTTTAAACGTGTAAACGTAAACAAAATCAAATCCGTTTAGAATTTTTTTCAAACGTTTAAACGGAACTCAAATAAAAAATAAATGACCTTCCATTTACGCCATACCCTCAAGTTTTATTCACGAAGAATTTACTTTCTTCAAACATCTATTTATTTTACAAAGCATTTGTAATGCCTGTAGTACTTGGTCACGTTCCAAGAAGATTAATCAGATACTTTTCTCAATGACCAGCAGCTACCGGTATCTATTGTGCCCATGATGATGATTATACAGTGTATATACATACGCCGTCCACGCCGTGTTTATTTATTTTTTCCAGCAGCGGCGTATTGAAAACATCAAACACATGTACATGTGTTTGATGTTTTTAATACGCCGCTGCTGGAAAAAAAATTAACATGGTGTGGATGGCGTCTTTCTCTGAGGGCTATTCAGATTAAACTACTAAGTTTTCAAACAATTCTGAGTCTCTCGTATTTCTTTATTTTTCTGTGAAGTTGGAACTTAAATTTGCTAAAATCACCAGTCGGCGTGTTTTGCAGTAATTAAACCAATGCGTTATTTAAAACAATGTATCTGTGTCGCTCTTCAAGATTCGCTTGGGCTGCAAGTGCAAACACCACCGTTCCCTTAAAAAAATCAATTCGACGGATAAAATATTCTTCAGATCGTAGAACGGGTACCGCTGGGAGTGACATATCAGAATACTTGTGGAATGGGGATGTGTAAACTTTAAAATTAGATTTTGAAGAGTGATATAAATGTAGAGTTTTTGCCATTTATCTCGGTGTTTTGTTGTTGCAAGTAATAAACACAAAGTTATAGTTTCCGAGTCCAAACCCTGTATTTATTTCTATCAAAATTGATGTCGACTATTTAATCATCATTGACGATTCTGCGACATCTCCCCCGTAAAAAATATTGTGGTTCGAAAAGAATTGTATACTTATTTCAGAAAATTGTTAAAATGTTGCTATCATTTGCTGGAAAAGGTTTCCCCAGTTTTAAAAAAATCTCGGCCCCGAAAAAAATATTTCTCAAGGCTCCAGAGAATGATTGACAGCCCCATTGTCCAAATTGATACATTATATCTCTTGTTTAATACAAACCTATCTACAAGGTGACTAAACTTTGAGGACATGGCGTTCAGTAGATAAATGTACTACATGTAGGTCACCGAACTTCAGGGGCGCGGCACAACGTGCACAATGTAGGTCACCGAACTTTGAGGACGTCCGCCAATGCGTTTAATCCCAGTAAATAAAATGCCATTGGTTGCGGTTCCTTCCATGCTCAAGTATTCTTCGTCAATTGAAATGTCTAGGTGCATTGGTACTGCGACACCCCACCCTGTTTTTAGAAATACTGTTGCTAAGTAGCGAGGCTCCCCTGCCCGTGGCGCATGGCGCGTAGCCAGAAGTCTAATGGGGAAAGGTTATGAATGATTGGGTTTTTGTTCTCATGGCCTGGCTGTAGGAAAATACCGGTATACCGGCAGTACTCGCTGGAATGCTGCAGCTATCGCGAAATTTGTGAGGGTAACGTTTTTTTTTATTTGAAGGCAGTTTATATATCGTAGCTAAAAAATAAATAAATAAACGATCTTCCTAAGGCTAGTCTGGACATTCCTTGAAGTGACACTTGATTTGACAGCACTTGCAGGTGATGCTTCTTGAAATATTTAGCCTTCAAAGAACATAGAAAAGAATGGTGGTAAGTGTACACAATGTATACAAACAAACGCGACCGCAGTTACGCAAATAGACCGGGACAGGCGGCAGCCTTTTAAAGTTTTCAATAAACGTTTAAACGTTTAAACGTTACGGGAAAAAGTTTGCTAAACGTTTACAAAATTAAACGTAGATTCACATCCTTAATCTGAACTGAGCTTCTCATCACAATTTGGTCATATTTATACTACATGTGTGTCATGCACGGATTGTTCGGAGAACAGTCGTGATTAGTGCGTGATAGGCGGTAGATACACGGTAGTAATAAGTTTACGACGTTGTAAGGAACGGAGCGAACGGGGAAGGTAAGGTGAAGTGCGGTATCGGCTCTGTATCAGAACGCTATCCAATCGTTCGTGATCCGGTACTGGTACGCTGATATCAAACCTTGTGGTATCAGTAACGGCTTATAAACGGCAAAACAGATCCAATACCGAGCTGATAGCCTGCAAGTAACGACCCGTTAACGTGCTCCAGTTCGGTGGCAATTTTTGAACATGTTTAAAACTTTTTTTCAGCAATTCCGTGCTGTCCTTATAACCCCGAGACAGCCAGTGTCAATAACTTATCAGTAACGATAGAGAAACGACCACTTACCGATCACTCCTTATCAATACCGATTCCACATAAATCAGTACGGTACATGAACGGTAATGCAATTCGGTTTCTTGTGACAGGGCCTTAACCGTCATTTGAGTTTGGTGATAGGAGACTCGTCAGTTTGGAGAATTTGTTTAACCACCCTGACTGCATCTTCAACCGGGATGCTTGTAAACAGTGCGGTCACATCGTATGACACAATCTTGCAACCTGGCGGTACCGGTACTCTAAGATCGGCAATCTTGTTCACGTAGTTGGCGCTGTTCTTGATGTGATTAGGTGTGTTCCCAGCAAAAGGGGTCAGGATATTAGCCAAGGCATTAGCTGCATTGTACAGTATGTAATGCTGCCAATACATGAAACTATTGGGCGGGATGGAGCACCATATCTCAGGCAAGCCGTACAGTTTGGGTAGTATACATGTACGGTACCTCTTCGTTGTAGGGTAGATTTTGTGGTACAAATTTGTAGGTAGAGGTTTTAAACTTTTCTACCACTTCCTCAGAATAGTGATCATTTGAGATTTGAACTTGGATGTGAAATCTTTCTTCAGTTTGCAATAAGTGTTACTCACACATATAATAAATCAGTGATCTTACTGTGAGTGTGATAGTTCTCACTGTTCATACAGTCGTGAACCACATAACGATCGAGGATCGATATTGTGTTTTCCTTTATTTCTATGTTATACCCAAACCCCATTGCTTTGCGCTTGCCCCGTCGATCGAGGACCGAATTTTGCCATTCATACCGCCGACCGAGGGGCTTTTGTTCCCTTTGTTCTCTTTTGTGTCTCGCCCCTCGGTCGTTATGTGGTACCAGAGCATCACCACTGTCGCTCTCACTTTATCAGCTGGTAATATCTTAACTGGTTGATCCTTTTTCAATTCCTGAATATAATTGAATTCAGCTCTGATTATGTTCTGTTTTGGTAACATAGCCTTGGATATCAATTTATAGACGCACCATTTTTCCCCAGTTTTTGTTTTCTGGGCTAAATATCACAATGTTATTATTGTTCATATGATTTTTCATAAGGTTTTAATATGATAACTGTGCCAGTAAGCAACTTGGTGAATTTGAAGCTCACCAATACTGACTACATGATGATATCTGGAGACAGTGTAATGTGCGCACATTTATAGGGTCACAAAGTTGTCATTTTGGATAATTACTGTGTTCTCATAATTATTCAGTCACTTATATGCTTTAGCAAATGTTATTGAAGTAAGGATATGTAAGTAGAATCACCAAAATAAACTTTTCAAAAAATAAAAATAAAATATATACCCAAATATGGGAATAAACATATTACATGGCAGGGATTAACGATTTATGCAAATTAGACATATTTCCACCACTTGAATTTTTGTAGATTTTTAGTATGTAATTCTAGGAACCTTATAGAAGTGCACTGTGGTGAAAAACAATTTGTTGCAATTTGTTTGAGGTCAACAAAACAAAATTATGTATTTTGCCTGGACTACCGGTACATGTATGTGGATCTTTGTTGCAGCAGTAACCGTATTACAGGCAAACATTATTGAACTGTACCGTTAACAAAGCGAGGAATGAGACAAGTATATACGCCGTGTGGATCCGCGATATACGATTACAAAGGTAAACTTACAATTTCTGATTAGAGAAGAGGGATTAGCGAAATCCAAATGTATACCCCTCGAAGACAACAAATTTGAAAAAAACTAAAAAAAAACCTGAATTCCGGTTTAAACCGGAAGATTATCATGCTTGTTTTTATCCTATTGGGAATTGACATGGTGTCACAGCAAAGTTCAGACCTTTCTCAATGATAGATTGTTCTTCTGTTTGAGCGTCCGGGAAGAAATATTAACCACTCATCTGTCTGTGTTAATGGTCGATTTATGATCCGCCTCTGATTTCTCATTTGTTTGTTGTTTCTGTTTGATGAGCCAATCAAACATTTACCACTGATGAGATCATGTGGCCTCAAAATGGTGCATTTTTGCTGCAAATAGGTCGTGACCCCTGTTAGTCCTGATCCTGTGACGTCACCTGCCCGTAGGGCCGGATGGCCTCTGTTAACTGCTACCTCTCGTCGATTTTGAAGGCATTTAATCATAAAAATGCACTGGTTATTTAATTCAATAATGGGACTGGAAACGGACATTCATGCTCAACTACATGTACTGTGGTGTTTGCATGAGAATTGGATTACAGACTCAATAATAGAACCTAGCATAATTCTAACCCAAAATCAGAAAATTATCTTTTCCAAAAGTCTGAGGAAAAGCTGAACCAAACGCAATCTTTAAGGAATGTTTACAATCCAATTTAAGGGAACTCTTTTTCACCAGATCAATTTAAGTGTTTGGTTTTTCAAATTAACATAACTTTTTTGCTAACATATTAATGACCAAAACTTATAACGTTCAAAGAAAGATTGATCTACTTACATAATTCCTTCTCTGCAGCTGTTCTTGTTGAGCATTGGGCTGTGTATGTTGTTGCTGATGGTAGTTTGGTGGCTCACAAGATGGTTGATACCTCTGAGCCAGTGCACCATTCTTAGTGGACATATTGGCAGATGACAAGTCACAATTGTTGGATGGGGCAGATTGAGAATGACCAAACTGTTGCTCATTTGTGGTTGGTAAACAGCTCATTGGTATTTGGTCTAAGCCAGCCAGTACAAATTGTGCAGAGTGGTCAGTAGCTGTGTTTTGGCTTGTGGCTGGAAATAATTCTTTCTTGTTTGTATTATCTGCCTTGTTTTTTCTTTTTGGTTCTTGATTCTTTTGATGTTTCTTTTCCTCCAAATGCTGGTGCCAATTATCTCCTATTTTCGACTTCATAGGACTTGAACTACCCTGTAAGAAAAGAATAAAAGAACAAAATAATAATAATAATAATAGGCAATGGGTAAAATTGGAAGACTTTCCCATAGACGCGTGCACACATTTTTTCAAACTTTACTGTCACCTAACCCGATTTTCCCTGATCCTTCTTTCACGGAATTAGTTTTTCTTACTTTTTTGACCACACTCTACAAATATTTAACTCCATCATTTGTGACAGAAAAATGTTGCCTTCTTCTAAGGGCTAAACAAAAAGGAAGACACATATTGTCTCCCCATTTGCACTTGTCTCCCTATTATGTCGACATTTGCAAATACATCATTCACTCTCCATCACCATACACGGGAAAGGATCTGAAGGCATACAAGAGCCTAGATGCTTATAGGTACTTCACCGCTGGCTGGGCGCATGATGAAGTAATGGGGAAAGTACCAAACAAGGATTGTTTTTTTCTCTTGACAAAGGTATGTACATGTAGGCTAGTACTAGTGTACTAAGTTGTAGTCTAGTGGCGCAGGGCCTTCATTCATGGTACCGTAGTGGGTGGCATGGTGAGAGGGGGTGGCCTTTTACACCAAAGGAACAGAATCATCTGGAAAAATCTCGTCAATTATAAAATATAAACACATGGTAATTACAACATTTTGGGGTAGTTTTGTGCAAAAGAGACTAGAAAACAGCGTGGACTTGAAAATGTGCAATGTTTACTAGGGCCTACTGCTACAAATTAGTAGCTCAAGAAAAGTGTTATGACATGGTGTTCTACTCAGTCCAGCATGTACGAGAACCATGCTTAAAAATCAAAGCACGATTTACCTGCAAGGCTGCATAAATATTCTCTAGTCCATGCTTCGTACCAGATGAAGATTTAATTTCAAAATGTACACAACAAAAAACATTTCTACCTCAAAATCATCCAGAAACAACAGCGATCTTTAACAGCATGGCATCTTAGAACAATTACAAGCCCAAAACTAGGCATATTGCATGAGGCCAGTAATGTTGCATCCTTTTGCATTCCTACATGAAATATTGCTGTTGTTTCTAGATATTTTGGACATTTCTTGTGTTGTGTACGTTTTGGGATTTAAATTTCCATCTGATATAAAACATGAACAAGTCAACGATACACAGAGACAACACAAGAATATGCTGGTAAACTGCGACTTTTTAACCTGGGTTTCGAGCATAGCACTCTTTGTGCAGCTTTCTACATGTAAACTAGAATGCTATATCGTGGAGTTCTTCTAGGGCTACATGTACATGTACATGTAGGTCATTGAACTGCTCATTTCACAGTTTTCAATACATCGTGGTATAAGCTGGGTCTTTGGAATTTCATAATTTCAAAATTACTTTACCCATTTTTGACTCTCAGGTAAAGCAGTCTCAGTGTTTAAACAAGCCAGCACTCAGAACTTGGGTTGCACTGCAGAATGGTCAGATTATATATTGTCACTGCACTTGTATGCATCCATATTTGCCTTGGAAATGTTGGTTAGGATAAAGTCGAGTACAACCTGTACATCACTACCATGTCAGTGGCTAAAACCATCAACCTGTGCAGTTGAATATGCTTCGAGGGGTCAAACATTAATTATCAATCCAGCCAAGAAACAAAGGTCATCAAACAAATACCACTATGGGGAAAGTCTCGAAACGAATGCAAATATAGATCACTCCACCCACAGCTGATGAAAAAGCAACATTCTACAACAAGGCTCTATCTGTTTAATACTGGTAAAGCCATTCTAAGCATTGAACTTAATCATGCTCAAAACTTTACACCAAGGCATGTGGTTTGTCAGCTTCCTACCCCTTTTGCCGACCTGTATGATCCCAGCAATCTGGAGCTCAATGCAGAAGAGTAAAAAACGAGATGTCAGGTGGAAGTGGAAAAGCTATATGTTACTCAGGAGCAGGTTAGTTGCAAAATCAGTTTAATTTAAATTCTTTTCATAAAATGGAATTTTTGTGATTGATATTGCTTTGGGGCAGAATTAGGAAAGTAATGGAGTGGGGCGATGGATCCAAACCTCCACTGCTAACACATGAAAAACAATGTCTTATTCCTAGAGTGCTGTGTTGTAACAGGTGAACTACCAAGTAGTAAATGTAGGTGAACTAAACTCACCCCTCCCCCTCCCCCATACACACAGTCATGTATGGACAGGCAATCGTGGATGGGGCATTGTCCGACTGTCTTGCCTCTTTCGTTTGTACTACTAACGTTTTTGGAAGACCTCTAGAGTATTTGTACACGATTTGGAATCGTGGATCTTCTGTCAATCGTGGACCTATTGTTTGCCCCCAAATTATTTTGTCCGACGTCCACGATTGCTGGTGTTTACACACTCAAAGTAACACCATACAGGGTATTCACTAAAATAATTTTTATTTTAATATTTGAAAATTTGAGCCAGGTGTGAACCTCATTGATTTGTTACTTATTATACACTTATTGTTCATGCTTTATAACACAGAATATATGAGATGATGCACTTTTTCTGTCTTGTGTTTCAGAGTCCAGTGGACTGGAGGGGTACCTAAATATATTTTTAAAATCTGTTTGATCCTTCTCCAATTGTTTTAGTTATATGATTCAGAGACAAATTGATTGCTCAACATGTAGAGACCTACATGTAGATGAAAAGCACAGGGGCGGATCCAAAATGTGAGTGTGGTGCGAAATACGGTACCCTCTGGAGACTTAACACAATGGGGACAATGGAAGTGAAAAGATCTCCAAAGGGTAATTTCTATAGATGAATAGGTCTCCACTAGGAATTTAACGAATTAGATTTTTAGATTGTACTTAAATTACTCAAAAACTAGGGTTAGAATGTGGGTTAGGGTTAGTGTATAATATAGGGTATATTGGGTCGAAATTTCAACCCAGGGTTTAATCAAAGAGCTGGACAAGGAGTCACAGCATCAAATTTCAAGGGAGCCACCCCCACAAATGTTGGTAAACCATGAAGGTTGTTGATACAAAGGATCTGCCATCCCAAGACTTGCAGCTTTTCGACAGCTGCAACAAGGTAATTTTGTCAGATCTGATTGCGAGATATGAAGTGGACAATTTCAGCAATTTAGTTTTAATTCAATTTCAGCAATGAACTTTATGAACCGTTTCAGACTGAATGAACAAGGTAAATCAGAAAGAGTATCTACATTGTACTTTGTACTGTTAACTATAAACATTGTTTAGTTTATAATTCTACTGATTGGGAAAGGGGTGTGGATTGAGGGGGGGTGCTCTCTAGGGCAACCCCCCCCCCCCCCCTCCTTCCCACATTTCATCATTTTTACGCCCGTACTCAAGCTCTCTTTCACTCCCCTACTAGACCATGGGACGAAGTCAAAAAATCCTTTCAGAAAGACATTTTCGTGATCCCCAACTTGGTACATGATAAAACTTTCACAAATTGATCTTTAGGGCATACTTAACAACATTTGGGGTGTTCATTTTTGCAAAAGTGGCACTTTGGAGAGTTATTTCACGTTAAAAATTTCATGGGGCAAAAATAACATGGGGCGAGTTGGTTTTTCTCGCCTTGTTTTCATAACAAATTCGCCCCAAAGCCAGTTCGCCCCATACTTCATACTTCACCTAATATTGTATTGACTCAAGCCAACTAGCATGTACATGTACATGAAAGGGAAAAGTTGCTGGTGACAAACATGAACTATTACCACCGTTTAAATGTAAATCACTCTCTTTGGGTTGATGGGTGCCCAGATGGATCCATTTAAGTGTGTTATTAGATAATTGATTGATAAATAAAATGACTTATAATTACATGTATATTCAATATTTGTTTTCTATTTTTGGGGGGAGGGGGGGTCAATCAGCTCAGTGTTTTGTTCAAAGGGGAATTTTAATGGGTTTCATGCAAGGCGAGCTTGTAATGAAATACATAATAATGAAATACATCAAAAGATAAGATCCACACAATATTTATTGTTTGTCATTTTATTGTTGTCAGCACTAGTACATAAACTTCAGTATTCACTCATTTTTTTTATGGAACATAACATTGCAAAGTGACATTAAAATAAATAGAATCACATGAAAATTGAGAATTAACAAATGTTCACAATTTGTGGTCCTGTACCCACGTTTTGGTTGCTGTGGTCCACGAGTGATAGTGCCTGCCCCAACCCTACAGTTTTATTTTACACTGGACCTGTAACATTACTTGGAAGCTGAATTGTTTGTGATTAAAGTCAATGTTGTAATAACATTTAAAATTACAGAAATGGTGAATTGTATGCACCATTTGCAAATAATAATTATGGATGCTTCAGTAATTAGAAAGAGCCTTGAAAATAGTTGCCCTCATTGGAACAGGGATAGTGGAAGTTAACTGCGTGAAAAGAATGAAAAGTGTCAGAAAAATGCTTCTGACTTGTCTTAAATATTTAGTCATTTAGTACACAAAAACCAGTTCGAGCATAATTCTCTCAGCTTTTCCCTGTAAAATTAAGAATTATAACAATCACAAAATCACTGAAGTGAGCACATTAATGTTACAACATTCACAACCCATGCGATTTTTGGAAGATAATGCACATAGCCGGTATGACATGCTTCTAACGTTGGGGCTTAGATGGTAGGCTGGCACTGGATCTGAGTAAACACAAGTCGTCTTTGGAGGTCTGTCATTATCACTGCTCGTCTCCTGATTAGCAACTGCATATAAGGTTAAATCTAGAGAGAAAAAAGAAGGGAAAAATACAATCAATGATGGAATTTGGAAATTACTTGTTACAAAAACAAAGAAATTTAGTTTGTCACTTGTCCCTATTTTCCTTTTTTTTTTTAAATGTTCTACACTAAAATATGGAGCCAAAGTTGCACACGCTTCCCCCCCCCCCCCCCCACAAAATAATAAATTGAAATACAATTTCTATAGTTGAACTGAATTTTTACGATTTGAAATGCAAACTTGCCGTACATTGCATTTTCCTGAGATACCGGTATGGTTTTATTTGTAACCTTGTATAAACAAAGAATTGCTCACACCTAATGTTTTCTCAAACACACCGCCCCTTGATAAAAAGGGGATAAAAGATACCGGTAGGTGTATATATGTACTTATAGCCAGAGCTGGCAAAATTGAAGTACACGTTATTTGACATAAACGAGATTTGACGAGCTACATGTATGTGTAGCCAAGTTGTCGTGAATCCAATAATTTCATTTATTAAATTAGCACGCGGAGTTGTTGTAGGCTGTGTCCGGATTACTTGGCTGCGGCTAAATTATGCACGAGTCTATCGTAGCAGCTACAACCACATCTTATAGACTCATGCATAATGTCAAACTGCAGCCAGAAGGCAAAATAGCGGCCAACGTTCATGCTGGATATAGAAAACAATTCGCGTGAAAAAAAATAATCCATTTTTAAAAATGAATTGCAACCTCGAGTGGAATGACAATCTTTTGACTTTTTGTATTGTATTATTACAGTTCTCTTCCTCTTTTGTCAATATCAAATATGTTTTTGAAGTGTTGTCGGTGCTGAGCGTGTTGTCGGTTATTAGTATGACCCCCAACAGCATGCACAGCACCGACGACACATCCATCCCATAACATATACATTGACAAATGACAAAAGAAAGAGGTACAGAACTATAATAACATAAAGCGTGTTCGAATGTGTGGCCCTGTATATAAGGTCAATATCATAGTTAAAAGAATATGGCCTGTTGTCGTAAATGTCATTTAAGAGCACCAGAATCTTTTTCGGAACCACAAACAAACACTATACTAAGGAGTAAGGTGTTATAAACTTCGCACTGAACGAAGTCTAAAGTGCTAAAGGGGAGGCAGGATCATGCGCATTCATTCGACAACAGACAACAAATATCATGGGCTATAGGCCTGAACGTTACTGCAACACCTACCGGCTTCAAAGATTTCCATTTGTCGTTTCTCTTGGACAGCTGTGACTTGCTCTATCTTATTGATGGTCCGCCTGCCGATGCTAATTCCGCTCTGTGCAACGCGGAGTAATGTTTGGCCAGAAATTATCTCGCAATATCTGACTGTTTTCCCTTCAAACTCTTCCATTTGTCAGCAAACTCGAGGAAGCGAGACCAGCTTTGAATAGAAAGAAGCGAGACCAGCTTTGAATAGAAAAAGGCGAAACCCTGCCTTTGGCTCCAGAATCACAGTGCAAAATGCACGTAAATAAAGGCCCGCCATGTTAGATTGCTGTACACCGGGTCAGCAACTGTGCGTAACGAGAGCGCTGATTGGATACCGACGAAGACTCATAACACAGTATTTCCGATTGGTCACAATTTAGGTTTAGTCACGTGAGTGCCGTTTTGTTAAATGAAACTGTGTTTCAGTTTTGGCTTCAGTTATGTAGTTTGGCAATAACGCTGGAGCCCAACACGGGCCAAAGCCTAGGTTCAAGTAACGGCAAGTTTTGTTAAAAAAATAAAAATCGGTCCATATTTTCGCCAAAAATACATAAAAAGTGCCACTTTTGCAAAAATGAACAGTCATTTTTGTATTTAGCAACAACAACTTGAATGAACTTCGATGTTTTCATTTTGTACCAAAATGGGGATCACGAACGAACACAATAATCGCACTCGTCCCATGGTCTATACCCGTAGATTTCCTAGACTTTGGAATGCTCTCCCCTCCCCCCATATTAAAGATTCTGCTGTCATCAAATATTCCTCTCATTTTCTAAGAGATTTGAAGCACTCATTCTTTCCTGAAAACGAAGTTTTATCTGGTTGATGCCATTCTTGTGTGTTTTTGCTACACCTGTTCATTCCTGTTGAAATATGTGTGGTATAGCATACCTGCGGGTAACAGTAGTTAATTTTGCTTTCCCTGGCCCCACATATTTTGTTGTATTTTCTAGTTGTTTTTGTTCATTTTGTCTTTAGTAATTTTTGGCTTTTTCGCTGTTAGCATCTTGTTAGGAACAAGTTGGCGGAGAGAAACAAATATGACTCCACTAGACCGGAAGTTACAACGAAAAGACCTTTAAACATTTAAACATTGCTGAAAATCAACCACGACAGATATAATCCATTTAATTATTTTTAATTTTCATTTTTGAAAATTAAATAAGGAAATTTAACAAATGAAATCATAAATGTAATGAACAATTAAAAAAAGTGTGAAAAAGCCATATTCTCTGTTCCTTGAACAGACATATTTCTAGTTTGTATTTGTATTCGTTTTTTGGCTTCCATTCTGTCTTTGGTTTCTATTATTACATTTGTATACCTATTAATTTGTTTTCATCTTAGTTTTGTACATAAATCAATGGAGAAATTGGTTTTTAAAATTGTTTATGCAATTTTCCCAAAATGCTTCTTGTCATAACTTCTCCAACTACGGTACCGTCACACACAAATGTATGGCATTTCTACATCTCCTTGTTTCCAGGTGGGGTTGTGGTAATGAGCAAGATCCCAGGAACTGATATGACAAAATCAAGACGGCAAAACATTCTGCGTTCAAAGTCGAGGTTTCAATATATCAAACAAATGTCCTTTTTTTGGAGCATCTCCTGATGGACTTGTTTTATGTGAATGTTGAGGAGAAGGGTGTCTAAAAGTGAATCCAGCAACTGCGACATCAAAAGGTTCCACATGCAATGTTTGAGTAGGATCCCGTAGCGTTGGCTTTGCCCCGATTGTAAGAAATTAGAGAATCAACTGAAAAAAAGAACGAAGGAATCCTGATTCGCTCTCGCCAGGATTTGTTTCTAAGGGTGGAGTAAATCCATCGCCACATCATTTTTACAATAAAGGAGTGTGTGTGGGGGGGGGGGGGGGGGGGGGGGGGGGGGCGGTTCCAAAAAGTGTATGGCAGTTCTAGTTCGTGACAATTAACGCACTGCAGTCTTGTTTATTTCACACGGTTACACGTGTGAATGTGAATGGTGCGGCTTCGATCTACAACTTATTATTATTATTATTATTACTATTTATTTTATTTATTTAAATAATGAAACGGAGAAAATCTGCATAAATATATTTAGGTGCAAATTATATCGAATTTACATCTAATTTTTATAAACAAATTCAAAAGCTGCGCGTTTGCGTTCCATTCTGCAAACTCTTATTGTGAAAGAAAATGCATGGCATTCTGGGTAGCGTACCATGACCTTTTGACTGGCACGCAGCGCATCTGAGCCGCGGAATAAGAGGGATAACAATTCATTTTTTACAATGAACTACCCGGTATGTGTACCATGAACTGTATTGCAAGTTGCCCTGTGCGACAATGCTCTAAGGCCAAACAAAATAAAGGGTGCGGTTTATGGTAACAGCTTTAGGTAAGGAAATAATTTTATTTTTACAGGTGAACAATTATTATGTTCGTGGATGGAAAATAATAACTATCAAAATGGCAATAAAAACTTTGAAGTCAACAATTTCGCCATCAAAACTCCAGGTCAGTCGGGATAGCGTAAACACACCCTTTTTTTTGTTGGCCAAGAGCTTTAATGCCTCACGCAAAGTTCTGCAAATTACTCAAAGGGTACAATTGGTTCACACAGATTGGTCAGTGCACAGGAAACATGTACAATTTTATCAAATGTTGTCATCTTACTGTCATCTGGTGATAATAAATTGATGGGAATTGTATTTTCCAACATTGTACATTTTTGCCTTGTGAGCCCAATCACCCTTTCGACATAAATTCTGAGGGCGAGGCCAGTCCACTGGTTTCTTCCACATCTAGTGGACTCAGTTGTTCATGACCTTTCGTGATAGCTGGTACCTTTAGACTGGCCTGACAAATACCGATAGCATCTCCAACGGCAAAGCCAGGTTCAGCTAATATTAAGTCAACTGGGAAAAAGTAGTCTTTGGGCAAGACGTAATTGCTTTATAATCCGCAGCCACGAGAGGGCGCTATCGCGACAAACCATTATCACTCACGTACCAGTCGGTAACAACGTCTTTGGAATTTCGTAATTTGTTTAACAGAAAACGGTAACAAACTAGTGCGCATGCGCTATTTTTGTATGTAAATGAAGATTTGTTTTCTTCACGCAAGCGCACATACGACAGCTAGTGTAGAATAGGTCAGGTAGCAAGTACCGAAAGTGTTTGAGAGTTGGCAATTAATCGTGGAGTCGTGTCGGCAAGTCGTCGGCACGGTTTATCCATGTGGGCTCCGAGATGGCAGATAGAGGGGCCGGGCAGGCATCCTGGGCGATGTTGTTTAATCTGCGGGATATTGTTACCTGCAAAAAATACCTGTCCATCAAACCGTCCAGCCTACAGTAACAGGAGCCACAGTTAGTTGGATTGTTGGAGAAAACCCTGCAGTGCATCGCAGTGTCTTCAGTTTGAGGACAGTGTGACAATCGAATCACCCGAGTACGGCAATCGCAAAGCTTCGCAGAAAAAGCAATAGTGGAGACCAAACGAAAATATACTACAAAACCGTCTGAACCGTCTTTGGAATTAGCTTGTTGTTTTACACATGGGCTTTAGTATTTGTGGATGAGTGATCTGAAAATAAATAAGTTTAAAGGTAGTATACACCGTTTGCTTTTGTTGTAATCGCTTTTGTTGTACTTTTCCCCCAAAAAATGGCAGTGTGAATGGGGGGATCTACGAATGAATACTTACCTGTAGAGCAATCTACTTATACATATTTTTCAAGACCGGCAGGTTCTACTTCTAAGAGTTTACACAATAGTGCCCTCATGTGGCCTTCCACCCTCGTGCACTTCCTCTTTTCTCGAGCGCTAGATTTGAGCACTCATAGCATTGAGGCTAGTGGAGAAGGAGGGAGGGATGCTCTACAGTTAAGTATTCATTCGTATGTACCCCATCCACACTGCTGTAGGGGGAGGTTACGTCTTTCGATTTAATACCTGTAGAGCCATGTATTTATGCATAGACTTGCACAGGGTAATTGGCGGTGGGTTTATGCGAAATGCTATTGCATAGTTACAGTGGCGTGGGGCATGATGCATAACCTCGGTGGGCCCTGCTGCACCACATAAGGGTAGGGAAAGGGGTCCAGAAGCCCTGCACGTTAACAACGCTAACCAGCAGAAAAACGGGCAAAGCCATTTTAACATATACACATAATGTAAAAAAGGCTCAATATAAAGGGAGCAGAGAACGGTGACTCGTCTATTATAGGGAGGTCCCCAGCCGGAGAGGGTCCTGCGGACGAAATGAGGTCCGGCTAGCTGTCCTCCACACTGTCCTTCGTCTGGAGAACGTCTTTTAGCACTCAGTGAAGGTGTTTGGGGTCTTCCAACTCGCAGCCTGTGTCATTTAAAGAGATGCCCTTAAAGAAGGCCCACGAAGTGGATGCCACCCTGATATCATGTGCGTGGATCGATTCATTGGTATCTGCCGTTGATACGTCTGCAGATGAGCGGATGGCAGTAAATAGCCATCGGGCGATCGTGTCGCGAGAAGACGTCCAGTATGGCAGGGTCGTCGTGACAAATAGCTGCGAATAGTCAGTTCTAAGCGCCTTCGAGTGGTTAATGTACCACTTCAAAGCCCTGACCGGGCACAAAAATCTGTCGTCTGGAACGGACGAGAACAATTTTATGTTCATGACAAAGATGTCTGGAGGCGACTGATTCTTAGCCAAGGACCCTACTTTAGGTACCAGGCGGACGCCTCCCAGTTCCTACCGGATGTCGCCCGCCTCTAACGTAAGGGAATGCGGTTCACTACGTCGTCTAGACGTACCGGTAGCTACTGCTAACAAGAAGGCAACCTTAATGGACAAGGTCTGTAAAGTTGAACTATTCATCGGTTCAAATGGGGATCTCGATAACGTGGATAACCCGTTAAAGAGGTCCCATGTGGGCACTAGCCTGCGTGTCGGGGGGTGTGAAACAAACATCCCCCTGACTAGCTGGCTGAGAGCTTGATTATCTGACACGGAGGCTCCATCTGGGAAGCCTTCGTGGATAGCCGTAATGGTCGAATGGTAATTGCTAACCGTGGCCGTAGCAAGGTTACTCTCGAACAAGTATACAAATCTGCAACCTCCCCTACAAAAATATTGGGGGGATGCAGGGATCGACTTCTACAGCTTGATTATCTGACTTGGAGGTTCCATCTGGGAAGCCTCGGTGGATAGCTGTAATGGCCGAACGGTAATTTTTAACCGTGGCTGTAGCAAGGTAACTCTCGAACAAGTATACAAATCTGCAACCTCCCCTACAGAAGTATTGGGGGATGCAGGGATCGACTTTTACACCATTTGTAAAAATGGCATAATCTGCTCTCCGTCTGCAGGCTGCAATAGCCGCAGCTCGTTGAGAAAGGCCTGTCATGCTGAGGGATTGCGCGACAGTACCCAGCACATCAGGTGAAGTTCCTGCGGAGCCGGGTGAAGGAGACCCGAGCTGGGCTGAAACAAAATGTCCGCTTTGCGCGGAAGGACCACTGGCCGGTGAACCAAAAGTCTGTTCAGTCTTGGAAACCACGGCGAGGCCAGAATGGAGCTATGAGGAAGACCTTGCAGTCCTCCTGCTCTAGTCTGGTCAGTACCCGAGGACTGAGTGAGAACGAGGGAAAGGCATACGCAAGTAGCCTGTCGCACCGAATTGTCAGTGCATCCGTCTGCCAAGGGCAAGGGTCAGGGCAGGGGGCAGGGGGCAGGGGGCAGGGGACAGGGGGCAGGGGGCAGGGGGCAGGGGGCAGGGGGCAGGGGGCAGGGGGCAGGGGGCAGGGGGCAGGGGGCAGGGGGCAGGGGGCAGGGGGCAGGGGGCAGGGGGCAGGGGTCGGCCCATCGTGCAGTAGACCGGTAATTGTTTATTGACCCGTGAAGCAAACAGATCGACATGTGGTCTGTCGATCAGCAGGAATAGTGACTGAGCAACCTCCGGCTGCAGTGTCCACTCTGTTGGGAGGATCCACCCCCTAGAAAGGGCTGCTGAAAGCGTGACATTGTGGCGCAAACACCAATGAAGGAGCTTCCATGTGAGCGCACACAGCTGGGCAGACAGCGTGCCCCTCTAGTGGTTGATGTAAGCCACTACTGTGGCATTGTCGCATTGAACCAGGACCGCCTGACAAATCACTGATACGTGGAAATGTTGGAGAGCTCTGGAGACAGCCAACATCTCGAGTACAATTATGTGACTTGAGTTGTAGTCATTTATGTGACAACAACGTTTACCAGGCTGGCCATGAGGCCAAGAAGCCTGAGCCGAGCCTGTGCCGGGCCATCGTCGCTGGAACAGAGACACGCACTGCCAAAGATTCGATTTGCGTTTCTCTGTAGGACGTCTCTGCAGAGCGGCCTTGATTACCTTCACTATCCGGGTAAAAACTTGGGGTGAGGTGGGGAGGCCGAATGGGAGCACCATGAATTCGTAGCAGATATCCCTGTATTGGAACTGAAGGAATTATTCTTATTTTTTTGAAGAGCGGCCCCGGGGGACATCTGAAGAAAACTCGGGTGACGCCTAGGACCCCCAAACTACAGAAACATTTTGATGATGAGGGCGGACCCTCAGAGTGAGATAGCATAGAGCCAGCCGGTCCGAGGTTCCCTCGAGCGGCTCGTTCAGCATCGCTCATGTCTTGCCCGGCTGATAGGACTCCAACCCCCATAGGTTGAGCGGGCACTACTCGGTCTGGTAATCCGCGCAAAAGTCCATCCCAACACGGTGTGGTGTTCGACACTGTGCTGGACGGATACAGGTGAGTCAAGTCCACTGAACTGTGAAGGCCAGTGTGAGACTGCCCCACGTTCGGGGACGGAGCGGAGGGTGTAGCGAAGCCTGTGTCTGAGCTATGTTTACCCTTTTTTAATCCTCAAAGCACTAGCAGCAAGTCATTTAGTACGAAAGTTAACGCGGTCAAAGTGCAAAGTTTATGACATGTTTGACCTCATGAAATCTCTATAGCTGTGGTACATGTAGATAGCCAGAGCGGAATCAGTAGATATGTGGGTAAGATGGATGATGATGAGATAGTAGAAGAAACTCAGATCTAGAACAATTCGTTACGGAGACCGTGCTTTCGCCAAAGCTGCTCCTGCCCTATGGAATAAGCTCCCTGTCTCACTTCGCAAAACAACATCACTCAACAACTTCAAGAGGGAACTAAAAACACACTTGTTCACTTAGACTTTTATTGGGTTTTATTTAAGTTCAATTAAGTTTATTTTTCATTTTCTATTGTATAATGTTTTCTTTTTGTGTAGGCGCCTTGATCGGTTTTCTGGAGAAGTGCGCATTATAAATCCATATTATTATTATTATTATTATTATTATTATGCTTTAGAACAGTGATGGGTCATCGATATGTTTTCTATAAAACACAGACTAAAACTGGTGTAAAAACTCAGGTTGGAGTATAAATGTACATACTCGCCGAGTACCAGAGAATATCAGAATGGAACAGAACTAAAACCAAAGGGTGAGGGGACAAACCTAAATACTGAATACTGTCAGGAGGGGCTGCGTGTGTGTAATAAGAAAAAAAGGAAGACTTATTACTTTTAGTGGGTAGCACATCTGTGCGTGGGCGACAGTATGTGGTTCCAATAAGGTGGTTTTGAGGAAGTGGTTTTAAAGGTAGGATAAGCCAAATGCAGATATCGAAAAAATTTAATACCAAATTATTAAGAAATATCTTACTTATTTGAAAGTAAATAATGATTGTAGGCATCGAGCAAAATGATTCTCTAGATATGGTGTAATTGTTTCGTGGCGTGACCTGAATCTCGGAAAAACTTGTACCGGTATATACGTCCTCCGTCTTAAGGAAGTGATTTCAAGGAAGTGGTTTCAAGGATATGTTTCGGGGTAGAGCATGGGTAGAGCATCTTGAAGATTCTGGGGTTGGGCTGACTAATTAAAAGGGGTCATTCACTTGTGAGCACAGAAAGTTGAATGTGGGAGCGTACTTAATACAATTGTCAAAATATATGCTTACACTAACCCTAACCTGATCTGATAATAACACAAGAGACATGCAGATTGCGAGTGTCACCTTTTCCCGCAGTCAATCTCAATATGTTTTATGTTCTTTAAAAAAGTCATTTGTTTTTGCATTTTTAAACGACACGCATCTCAAATGACCCCTAGATAACGTTGACCTATTTCAAAAAAGTTGTGATGACTCCCAACTAAGGATTACTCCATCCAAGCCTGTACATTAAAATCCATTATATTCTGCAGACAAAGAAGCATTTGAAGCATAATGACTTTTAATGACCTCTACATACATGTAAACTTTGACCTCAGTAATCTGATGTGTCTTCCCTGGTATGGTCGTATGGGGCTAAAGTATAGAATTTAGGACCGGCGTCTCCCAAAACTTTGTTTAGGCGACGCACATATTCAATACAGTAACACAATACATACCTGCGAATAGAGCACAGCCGTTGAAACAGAGGGTGTTTTAGGCGTTTCTTGCTTGATGGTTGATTTCACCATAGTTGCATCTTGAGATGCGTCCCTTTTATCCCCATTTGCTGGAACTCTAACGACTGCTACTGGTACCTCATCTGCTCTTTGCGGTTCTGCACCTTTTGTAGATTTTTGTTTGGGAACTACCGGTACATGTACTGCTTTTACATTTGTTGAAGAATCTGCATCATTGGCGGGTTAAAAAAAAATGAATAAAGCATCTCTATCATACATATTTTGCCTGAGTTATAGATTCTTACAATTTTCGCCCATTTATATTTTGTCATATACATGTATATATTTTGTTACATTTTGTTCGAAAATTAGGCCACAGGTATCAAATGATCAAGTACAGTAATGTTCATAGCGATTTTTGCAAGGTACATGTATGCACTCCTAGAGTTGGAAACTGTGTAATAGCATTGCAGCATGAACAGTGGCAGCTTTTAGGGTGTTATCACTTCTTTTTGTTGTTGTAATGGCCGTCAATAACTAGGAAGCAAACAAAGTATATATGTGACCTGTCACCACAAAATGAGAGTAAAGTCGCACTATGTGATTTGGAGATATGGCCATCTAAAGTCAAAATATGAAGGGGGGTTCAATTTTGAGATTTTGCATAATTTGGAAAGCCCAAGTCCTCCTCTACATATTCCTATTTTTGGGGTGAGATCAGATGATCGAAAACATCTTTTGTTGTTTATACAATAGTTTGTATGTGTGGTAAATTTCAATAAGAAATAATGATTAGAACATAGCCGTTGCTATTCTCAACCGAGCCTTACCTGTCCTGTTTTGTAATCTTTTGCATGTTTTGTTTATAAAGATGTTTAAAGTAAGTTTTCTCACAAACACGTTTTGTGAAACCCATAACTTTCTAGAGTGCTGTAAAAAGTATTTATCGCAAAACCCCCAGGTGTTATGTACCATTGAAAAGCTCTCTTTCTCAAGAATTTAAAAATACCAATATCTCAATTTTCACTATTTCCGACTTTACTCTCATTTTGTGGTGACAGGTCATACCTTCATTTCTTGTTATATACATGTATTGTAAGAAACATGTTGGGCTATAATTTTAACCCAGAGTCGGCTCAAGGTCCCGTGATCCACAAGGTCAAATTCAAGTTCAAATTAAAGGTCAAAATAGCATTGTAGGTCAAAATAGCATTATAGGTCAAAATAGCATTGTACATGTAGGTCAAAATAGCATTGTAGGTCAAAATTGCTCAAATATGCAAAAATAATGTCAACATTTGATTATTTTTCTAATAAATTTAAAATCAACAAATTTGGTCAACAGGTTAGGGAGGTACATGTACATGTACCATACCTGTACCTGTATGGTCCTTTGAATAATGGCAGCCATGCCTATTTTGATTAAAA
This sequence comes from Crossaster papposus, assembly GCA_037893245.1. Lineage (NCBI taxonomy): Eukaryota > Metazoa > Echinodermata > Asteroidea > Velatida > Solasteridae > Crossaster > Crossaster papposus. The sequence continues at coordinate 341,887 of JBAIAA010000911.1, read as the reverse complement.
TTGCAGGCAGTAGCACGAAAACCGCTTATCTGATGCTACTAAAACTCAGAAATTTTGCATGTTTCACCCAAAATAACCCTATAAAATAAAGAATTATTTATTGCAACCATTCCTTGCAAATGTACAAAACTGGTTGGCTTACATTACAGAGAATAATGATTTTAAATAAAAGGTCAGTATTCACATGTAAAATGTACTTAAGGAAACATGAAATAAGAATTTGTTTAAACTAATTTTGCTTAAATCAATAAAGTATACATAATGTTGACAACAACATTATGTGTGAGGTTGTGTTTATTTTCTGTAATAAATGGGGAAAAATATTTCTTGAAAAATGTTGGTCAAACCACTCTGCCCCTTGAAGGGAAGCCTTATTAACATAAAACTTTGCGAGGGGTATGACGCAAATCAAGAAAGAGACTTGCCACGCTGCGGAGGGCTACTACCTGGCGACGCGCACGCGATGCCGGTGGCCTAGCCTGTATTATTGTTATTACAACAAGTGTCCGCCTTTACATGGTTTTAAATTCTGAATCAGGGTAAAAATACAACAATTTTCGGTCATGCCGACTAGGTGTGTAGCTGCTGAGTGTAGCAAAACTACTAAGGATAGAGTAAGCCTTTATTTGTTTCCGGCTGATCCTAAATATCGGAGGATTTGGACAGCCAAAGTCAAGCTTACCCCAGCCCGATTCACTAACGTCATCGCGATCGCCCCTTTCTATTTCGGGCTCAAACATATAAGGCTGAGCGCCTAGAAGGACCCCATCTTCATCATCGCTCGAGTCAGTATCTGAAAGAAATACTGTGATTCAAATCAGACTAATCTGTAGTGTTTTTGTCGGGTTTACTAAAGCACAAGAAAGAACTTTCACGATTATCCATATTAGATTTGATTACCGAATACGTACGTTGTACAGCGTGCGTGTGATTGTGTGTGCACAAAGCGTACGCGAATCGTACACTGTGGGTACACACAACAACGTACGCAAATTACCACACTAAACGTACGCTAGTTCACCAGTTCTGATTTTTATTAACATTTTAATACACATAAATCTATTAATTTGAAACATAAATTGCGTAATGAAAATGTTAGACTTCATGTAAGGATTTTTTTTGCTTCAATTAATAAAGTAAAATGTTGACAACAACATTATGTGTGTGGTTGTGTTTATTTTCTGTGATAAATGGGAGAAATTTTTTTTTGAAAATTTTGGTCAAACCACTCCGCACCTCGAAGGGAAGCCTCATTAACATAAAACCTCGCGAGGGGTATGACGAAAATCGAGGCAGAGATTCGACGCGCTGCTACCCGGCCTATCGTATACTGACTGCGCGCATTGCAACAAGTGTCCGTCGTTACATGGTTTTTCATTCTGAATCAGGGTAAAAATACGACAGTTTTCGGTCATGCCGACTAGGTGTGTAGCTGCTAGGTGTAGCAAAACTACTAAGAATGAAGTAAGGCTTAATTCATTTGTTTCCAGCTGATCCTAAATATCGGAGGATTTGGACACCCAAAGTATGGCTTACCAGAGCGAAGTGTTCCGACGGGCCTAGTGATTTTCACGATGAGGTACCCTGATGATGAGGTACCGGTACATGTACATGCACCCTGATAAGGCCACAACAAAAGTAGTTTGTCTCTTGTCGAACCAAAGTTCTAGAATCGCTGCGACGACGTGTTTGGTTTTTTTTCTTTTTTCTTTCTTTAAAGTTGGATTGTACAGACAAGGTGAGTACTGTTTTGCTTTTTCGTGTGTCATATACATGTACATTGTACTTTATACTTCACTGTGTATTGTTTAATGACTGTTAAGTTGATCATTAATTGTCTTACCGGTACAATCACATTTCTGTTGCTTTTGTTGTTGCAATATGGAAATAAATGTTGACTTGAATTGAATATACCTTGGTGTTCTCCATCATTTGCCTTTGTGCCCTTTCCCATTACTTGGTGCACCTAATTTGCCGTCTAGCAAAAAGCTCTCGCCACTGGAAAGAGTCCCGTCACACACAGATTCGTACACACCAAAAAGCGTTACCGAGCCGTTACATGACACAATACCAAACGGTTTTAGAATTTTTTACTCCGCAAACAACAGACATATTTTACACTGTCATGAATTGTGTCTAGTATCAAAACACGGTAGCTCACATCACATTAACGTACGTCCCCACGTTGGCATAGTTTAACCGCGATCTGCTGAAAACAACCTTGTCTCATTGTCTAACTATCGTTTGTAAACATCAACTGCGTCCTGATTTATCACATTGGAACGAGGTTGATATGACCTTTTTCGGCCGTTTCCAAACCCCAGCTTCGTCTTCGTTCAGGCTTCATTCGTGTAGTTTGGCAATTGGAATGGATGCAGTAGTAGGGATGTGCCGCTTTTAAACCAATTTCTAAAACTAGCTCAGTTTTCTGAAATCACCACTTTCTAAAACTGAGCTGTTTTCTCTTCTCTCTCTAAAAAATGTAGTAGGGCCAGCACTCTTTTTCCTCATGCTTAACATTCTAAAGGAGGCGCCGACAGGTAAGGAGGAGGTCGATCAAAATAATTTTTATTTATTGCGAAGCTGTAAGTTTTTCGATAAGACCTTTTTTTTCTTTAGTCACCAACTCTTCCACGCGTCTTTTTATCTCGGATTCCATACCGCTCGAATCTTTCTTTTCCGACAGCAAGCTGTCGGACCTAATAGCCTCTTTCATATCGTTAAATTGCCTCAATTCTTTTAACACCAAAGCGTACTCTTCGTGGGATATATCGCCGTCCTCTATAGCTTGAGAAATAAGATCTCTTACGCTGTTGAGCTTAGCCTCGGCCAAGACTCTAATCTCGTCGTGTTTTATATATGAACGCGGTACAACCAAAACCAATGGCAATTCCTTCTAACGCTAAACCAACGGGTGACGTAATTACACCGCTTATAGCCGCGATTCCCAAACCCCCACAAATCACACCACCCATCTCGGCTAGGGTTTCCGTAGTAGACAATGTCGTAATTAACTTGCTATATTTTTTACACAACGCGCTTCGCTGTTCTCGTTGCACCAATATATCTTTTTGAACTTCTTCGATCTTTTGCAATCGAAACACCCTCGTACTAGCATCATCTTCGATGGTATTTTTTTAGATCGGGATAAATACTAGTCGTCATTTTATTAAGACGAAACTAAAATATTTCTACGTTAAAAATTATCTCTTTATCTCTGTTATCTAACACCTCGCCAAGACCGTTTTTTTACGAAAACGTGAGGCTGTTTATGTTATCGCTGACTAACTCTTTTGAACACTTGTTATAGTTGATATAAATTGGATCTTGGGGATTGTTTGAATGAGCAGCATCACCGTGTACGGGTATACTCTCTAGCAGGTTAGTTTGTTTTCCGTCAACAAAATTTGAATGCGTAGACAGTTCTTCGCAATGTAACAAGACCGCGTTGTAAAGATTTAGGCTAAATTTTCCATAATGATTACCACCATAGAGCCAACCCCTGGGTAAACCTAAAAGTTTAGATAGATTACTCGATAGTTTTATGCGATTTTGGCTGGGAATGAATATATAAAACAGTTCATCGGATAAGGACTCTATAGATATATCGTAAAAATCTTTTATATGATATTCAAAAGAATGAAGATTCCACCTATCTGGAGGAACATCAATTTTTTCATGAGCGGTAACTCGAAGAGGTGTCAGATCAGCGATATCGCCTGTAAAACACTCCCAAATTATCGACGCTTTTTTTTTGAGGTTATAAAAACCCAAGTCTAACGCAAAGTTGTTTAACTTCATGCGACGGTCACCCCCGACGTTATCTATAGGTCGCGATAATTCAAAGGTCTGCTCGTTATCCGTCATGACAAACGTATGAGACTGCATTTTACAAAAGTAACTAAAATATTTTTACGTTTAAAATTATATCTTTACCTCTATTATCTAAGACCTCGCCAAGACCGTTTTTTAACGAAAACGTGAGGCTGTTTATTTTATCGGCTACTAACTCTTTTGGAGAATTGTCGTATTTGACATAAATTGGATCTTGAGGAGCTGCATCACCCGATAAAGGTATACTCTCCAAAAGGTTAGTTTGTTTTCCGTTAACAAAATTTGAATGCGTAGAAAGTTCTTCGCAATGTAAAAAAAACGCGTTGTAAAGATTTATGTTAAATTTTCCAAAATGATATTTATTTAAATCACTGCTTTTGTAGATCCGTTCTTTGGGTCTAAAAGTTTAGACAAATTATCTGATGGTCTCATATACGCGAAATACCCAGGATTCACTAATGACGAATAAAATAGTTTATCGTTTATCGGAGTGATGGTTATATCAATATCTTCTTTAAAACGATCTATGAAAGAATAAAGATTCCATCGACCGGGTTTGATAATGACCAAACCTCCTTTGCCGCTAGACTGAGTAGCTATATGATACCGTATCACCTCTAATTTCTCGACGTTATAAAAACCCACGTCTAAAATGACGCTGCTTAACTTAATGCGGCAGTCGCCCCCAACGTTATCTATAGGTTGAGGTAGCTCAAAAGTCTGCTCTTTTTTGGTCATGACGAGAGTGTGCGACTGCATTTTAAAAAAGTAAACAAAAATATAAAAAATAAAACGTTTCTTTAAAAATGAACGCGACTTATGGAAACAAACTAAATCCACACAGGCGCCTTAAAAATCCTCGGGGTATAAAAGGCAATCGTCAGACTGTCGTCGTAACTCACAATCCTAGCACGATCGGCGCGAACGACAAATTAATAGTTAAGTTTCCATCGTTGAGCGCCGACGACGTGATCGTCCCCGGTTCGGCGAAACTAGCTTTTAATATCGATCTAACCTCGGACGACGATGCCGATCGAAGTCCGTTTAAAAATCTAGGACGAAATCTCGTAAAACAAATAAGAATATGTATCAGTGGTCGGGAGATTGTAAACTTGACCGACGCCGACGTTTATAACATTTTTAAAGATCTTTGGTTACCCACAGGTATCAGAGATCACTACGCCGGAAACGAGATTGCCAACATATCGAGCCTACGTGTGGGTACCAGTAACGCGGTTGCCGGTGCAAATAGTGGAAAAGACAAAGCAACAGCGGATGCCTTTGGAAACAGATTTTGTATACCTCTAGACTTTGAAATGCTCACAGATCATCAACCATTTTATCCATCCGCTCTGAACGACCAACTGTCTTACGAACTTACTTTTAACGAGTACTCTAAAGTCATAAATTCTACCGAAGCGAGTTATCGCATCTCTAACTTGGCGCTAGAATACGAGATCGTTTCTAACAAATATTTATCTCAAATCTTAGCTCAAAAATGTATCGACAAGACGCAGTTTTTGTTCGATAGGATTCAGAGACACGAAGTAAGATCTATCGATAAATCGGACACCGTTTGGAACTTTAATTTAAACGTAGCGGTTAAAAGTCTCAAGGGTATACTGTTTTTGTTTAAAGACTCGACTACAAAAACCCCCGAACTATTTTATAATCCAAAGATAGACAAAGTTAGCGTGACGATAGAAGGAAAACCTAATCAACTCTATAGTTCGGGTCTCAAGAGATATCAACACTGGGGAGAAATCAAGTTCTTTGGAGACTCATCCACCGAGCTAGGGGTCGGTATATGTAAAGATTTAGGGCTGACGGGGATGGATATCGGCGATTATTTTTTGAGAAGATACGGACTTTGGTTGGATATGAGATCGACGGAAGACAACAAAAATCACGGATCGGGTAAACAAATCGGCGATATAAGCGGAGGAATCTCTATATTGATGGAACGCGAAGCTCAAACCGCGGGCGCTCTAAAGTGTTACATCTTTTTGGTGATGGACGTGCAACTTAACATCCAAGGAGGTCGATTGAGCAGCGTCAACTTTTAAAAATAAAATAACTCTATATAAAAGACATGAGTAAGATGACGCCGCACTGTGCTTTAATATGCGGAAGGACAAACTCTGGCAAAACAAAGTTTGCGTTAGACTTGCTAGAAAACGAATACGCCAACAAATTTGAATATTTGGTAATCATATGTCCGACTTTGTCAAACAACAAAACGTATCACGAGAGACCTTGGTTTTTTAACGACCCCAACGTTTACGCGTGCGACCCCGACGCCGAAAATATGAACATGAACGAAGCCATAGACTTTTACAGAACGAAATTTAAAGGATTGCACACTTTGTTTTTAATCGACGACTGCAGCGCTTATCAAGCTATGAAATATTGAAAGGGTTCTAGACGATGCTGCATGTTATCTAAATTAGCATTTAGCGGTAGACACGATAACCAAAGCTGTTGGTTATTGACTCAAAAATATAACACCGTTTTAAAAGATTATCGCGAACAGACTCAATGGGTGGCTATTTTTTATTGCAAAGACAAAAAAAGTTTTGATAATTGCCTCGACGAAAATGATGTTGTGCCAGATAATAAAAGGCAAGACATAAAACAATATCTCAAAGACACTCCCTATAGTAAATTGATTTTATATACGGATCCTCCGACTAAATGGAATTTGTTGTAACCTAGTTGCGATTTGTTGAGGTTTTGTTGAGGTTTTGTTGAACAGCTAGTTGCGATTTGTTGAGGTTTTGTTGAACAGCTAGTTGTAAAGTACTTGCATAGCTAGTTGTGTTTTGTTGAACAGCTAGTTGTAATTTGTTGAACAGCTAGTTGTCTAGCTAGTTGTGATTTGTTGAACAGCTAGTTGTAATTTGTTGAACAGCTAGTTGTCTAGCTTGTTGTAATTTGTTGCAGTTAGGCGGCTTACCGAAATTGACTAGCCGTGCCGGCTGCGTTCTTTCTGCAGACTCCTGCAGACTTTTTAAACAAAAGAGCCCTTAGTTACCCGTCCTAGCACAGGCCAGAACGCTTCATTTAAATAACAAACAACGTGAATATACCCGATCTTCTGCAGACCCGCCGGGCCAGCTGGAGCGCTAGGGAGCTAATTTAAATATGAATAGTTACGACGATGGCCGGTCAGTCTGCAGAATACCGACTTGCAAAACCGCAACTATTTTAATGGTTGGCATACTGGCCCCGGATCACGATCATGAACAGCTTTGTCTTCGTTCTGCAGTTTAGCAATAGGCTTTAGCCTGATACAGAGCCGAAGCCAGGGATTTTGTAAACGGTCCAAGTACAAGTATTATTTATAAGTTAACGATCGTGTTCGTTATTTGGAGGGCACGGTTAACTATTATAAATATTAGGGAACAAAATACAGAATAGTTGACCAAATAGCATACCAAACTGGTTATTGGCGACATTAAAAGAACATGCATGTATGTCACGAACACGAATAGAGGGCATTGGTTTTAAATTGTTAAGAGATATTATTTATTATTTTTAAGGGGGATTATTTTAGGGGATTAAGAAAAAATTATCCCTATCGAGTTTTTCGTTTTCACGAAGGGACTAATTGATACATGGCCTTTTTCTGTTTTAACGAACAGACACTGCAAAATTAATCACAAAGTTTCTTAAAGTTTGCATCATTTAAACAAAGATTAGATTCTCTTATTTCCTCTGATACCTTTATCTTGCATATTCTATCCATCTTTATGTTTTAAACTGCTAAACGAAAGGAAAACACTTTACGCGATATTATACACGAAACAGCCTATTTACACGATTCGAACTTTCCAGCGATCTTCTTCGCGATCGCACGCATGCACAACTCGGAACTAAAAGCACGCCGGCCGTTTTCCAAACCCCAGCCTAGGCCCTATGCGGGCTCCATCATTATTGCCAAACTACAGGAACGAAGCCTCAGTGGAGACGAAGTTGGGGTTTGGAAAACGGCCTCGGGAAATTCCCGCTGGCACGCAATAATTCAAGTTGCTACATGTAGCTAGCTAGCTACGGGGAACACGACGACCGTTTATGTATGCACTCTGAAAATGCAGATATGGGACGCACAAGTAATTTTAACGGACAATGTTTGTGTGGCACAACTTCCAGTACAGAAGTTTCTTCTCCAAGTTGATAAATTAAAGCAAATTAATTTTGGGACAGGTAAACTATTAGAAAATCCTAGGGAGATTTATATCAATTCAATTAAATGTTATTTTTAAAAATATTTAAACAAGCAGCTTAAATCGTCGGGGATGACGGCGCTTGCAGACCTCCATGTAGGAACATTGACGAACACATTTAGGTCTACTACTTGCACAGTAAACAGCCGTCCACAACTTAAACTTCTTGGCCCATCGCCAAGTATTGACCGTGGGAACTAAGCGCTAGACAGCAGATTGTCATGGAGACGGAATTCTAGCACCAATGAGATTATCGGCCTGAAGACGCTGATAAAGGCCAAAACAAGGATGGTTGCATAGGAACATTGTTGTCAAGGAAACCAGTGTTAAATTGTTAAATGACTTGTGCTTTTGGTAATTTTTTTGTTTAGTCCCTTGGGCGGGGGGGGGGGGGGGGGGGGGGGGGGGGGGGGGGGGGGTGGACTTTCAAGGCAAGGCAATTTTTGAAAAAAACACATATTTCATAAATAATACAATCTTACACAATAAATACACACAGGAAACTAGTAATAAGAGACTGTCAGTGGGTCTGCACAAGTTATAATTATTAGAATATTTTAGAGTAGGGCAGGCACAGGCCCAATTTAAAAACCTACATTTATATAAAATCAAAAAAATAAATGTCTATAATTCTAAAGTCTAAAGTGTTTTTCAGTTCATCTTATTTTGTTGCTAAAGTTGTCTTTTGTGGCCGTTCTGTTTACTCGATGTCTGTCTTAGATGGAGGATTATTCTTCCGACACACGTCAAGTTATAGGCCTGCCGTGCGTATTAATTAATAGTAGGCCTACCGCCGCGCGCACTGCACGTGGCCACAGTCGTGCCATTCAACACTACACTCGATCGACCGGACACGCAGTGGGAAAATAATATCAATGACCGCGTCGCTGGTTCACGTGCAGTATTAGTATACATAATTGCAGGGAACCGCGCTGCATTTGGTATAATATTTTCACATCCTACTGCGCGTCTGGGCCAGTGTTAACTGCGACCGAATATGTGCATGTGTACATGTGTGAGAAAGTTGTTCGTTGCGTAAATTTTTTTTTGGGATCTGCAGATAGATCACACAGACGTCGCAAGTTTTGACAGTCTCTATATTTCAGCTCATTTTCTGTGCCATTTTATTAGATTTAAGTCGCATGCAGAATATCGTTTAATATATTTTTTTTCAGGAGAAAGGGCACGGCAAAAATTGCCGTGGAAAGTGGGATTTCTAAAGGGCATTGCGGCATTCGGTAGGGGCATCGACGGCAATTGCTGTCGTTGCCGTCGTGAAGTATCAGGGCTGTCCTATCTAACGTTAAACGAAAACTAAACTTATTGTAAATATTTTAAATGAACTGTATTTATATAAATTATTTAAAACCAGTTTCGAAAAATCTGCTTCATTCAAGTTGGTTCTAACTGAAATTTATTTTCGCCCAATTATATTTCGTTATTTACGAAACAGTTATTAGAACGATCCCGAACTAGGAAAAGTGATGTTAGTTTTTTTAACATCGTATTTTCAAAATTAGAAGAGCATAGATTATGAAAAGTAATTGTTTTAAATGTTAGTATGTCCAACACTCTATATGTAGGTAGGAATCCTAAACCTTTTTTTAATACTTGATTTTCTAAAATTGGTCTAGCCTAAAGCAGCCGGAACATTCTTTTGCGATCCAGAAGTATAGCTGGGAAAACGACCGTATTCTAATTCAAGTGCTATTTTTTAAATAGCACGTCTTTCCGCGTACCGGCCGTCCGGATTCATGAGGTCTCTAGTGACTCATGTTTATTCATTATATCATTGTTGAGATGACAATAGCGCATGGCTGGTGGAGCTCATTAAACTCGCAGCGCTTGAACGCACACACCCGTCCAGTCTGCAGATTCCCGCCTCCCTTAGCAACTGCAGACTTATCGGCCAGAACGCATACGGACTGCAGAATCACGGCTAGTCAATTTCGGTAAGCCGCCTTAGTTTATCTCACGTTTATTTAAATGTTATTTTTGCTGATCGATCTTTCACTCAAATTTATTATAGCGTCGACCTTGTGTATTTTATCTTACAAATATTTTTCTCTAAAAAATTAATTATACCGTCTTATAAAAATGGAGCCTTTAAAAACTTTAGACCTCAACACACCGGCGCCGCAAACGACTCACAAAAAAACTAAATTGTTGGCTGTAATATCTTCCGGTGATTCTAAAAAGTATTTGGGTAAAGAATTTAGCCAGGAAGATATAGAAAACCTAGACGTGAACAAACAAGATAAAATGTACAACCATTACGAGGCTCGACTGGGTAAAGAAATGATTACTAGTTTGGGTAACTGTGTTCTGGGGGTTTATTCGAGAGCTTTAGGCGCGAGTCTTCCTATGATCAAACCCATGGGTGTCAGTCTATGAGTAGACTCGGAAGACGCGCTCACCAAAGATCTAGAAGAAGATCCCATTATATCTAGCTCGATAGCTAGTTTACTTTGTGAAGTTTATTATAACTACGGAATGTTTTTGTCGCCGTTAGTAGGTTTCTTGATAACGTCTAAACATTTAGTTATCAACAAAAATAATTCTCTTAATATAATAAAAGATGAGTCAACAAAAGAGCCCAAAGGAGACCCCTCTTCAGCCAGAGACTCCAAAGGTACAGACGGTGACGACTAAAACTAAAAATCCAGGTAGAGTAAAACAAGGCAAGGCATTAGCGGAACACAACAAAAAGAGAAAAGAACAAATTGCCAAGATGCAAAATATAGACGTAAAAACTACTCCCCTTCTTTCTTATTCGTACGCGACAATTGGGTCGATAACGTTCTTAGCGCTTGTTTTAGGAGGACTCTATATATGGAGCCAGAGAGTCTCACCACCAAAACCACAAGCACAGCCTCTCGAAAAGAGCCCAAAGAAGACTCTACCCCAACCATCTTCAGATTTTGTAGAAATGGAATAAAAAAAATAAACAAATAAAATTGTGGCAATTATAAATGGATACTAATAGCATCGTAAACAATCTCTATCACGCCGCTATCATCTCTATGTTAAGCGTGGGATTTACCATGTTTAGTAAAAAACTGTTGAAGATCAAACCGGCCGATCTCGACAAGTTGAGCGTGGAAGATGTAGCGAAACTAACGGCTACGATAAGCGGATCTATGTACGTAAAAACATGGCTTGTATCGCAAAATATACTTTCACCAAATATATTAAATTCGACATAAAACTTTAGTTTGTTTAAATATAAATGGCTGAAGGTGGAGATTTTGAACCGGTAGACGACTACGAGGTAGAAGACAACGAGGTAGAATGGGACAATGGCGATGTCTCTCTAGACAACACAACGGCGTTAGATCCAGCCTATGCTCAAGCTCGTGGTGGTGTTTTAGAACGAGGGAGACGTTTTGTTAATAACGAAAGAGTCAAAAGTTTCTACGAACGTCAAGGACAAAGACAATATGATATAATTAAGCAATGGGAAAGATTCGTAATAAAAGATAACACGTTATATTTTAAAACCAACGAAGGGGAAGTAAGATTATCGCAAAAAAACAAACCAGATATATTTTTAACATTAAGTTCTATCGAAAAAAATGCTAGGGGCGGTATAGATTTTATTAGAAACCAATTAGGTTTTAAAGATTATAAACGAAACCCACTTAGTATAGCACAACAACAACAATTACAACAGATTGAACCAGAGTCTATCACGATGCAAGATCTTCCGAAAGCGGTCGACGATTTAAGCGAAATTCTCGAAACTTTAGTCCAAGAACAAGAAACCAGTTTTACCGAAGAACGAGAAACTGGCTTACCCGTCAGAGAGCTCTTGGGTTTAGACAAAGCTCTTAAAACGATGAGAGGCAACTTAGAACTAAATTTAGCGCGTCTCAGGCAAGTCGACGATGAAATAGCTCAGACCGAAGGAGCATTAGCCGAGTCAACGAGCGAAGGTTCCACGGCAGAAATGAGAGAGAAATTAGAAGACTTAAAAATCGAAAGATCGGCTAGATTAGAAGCCGCGTCTACCGACAAAAAAAACCTCAGAAGTCAGATAAACAGAATCAAAGAAACGATTACGAGGATGTTAGATAGCAACGAGTCCTTGGGAGAAAAAATTAGAACGTTGTTTAGAGAACAAGGCGTGACCGTAACGGCTATTTTGACGGCGTTTAGTTTGGCTATTGGTTTGATAGTAAAGAGCGTTTTATCTGTCGGTGTCCCCGCACCCGCACCCGCGCCCACGCCCGCGCCGTCTCACTCGGGTAACGTAAAAGAATGGATACAGTTGCAATTAAAACATCTGTCAAACGTGCTCGCTAAGGCCTGGCGTCCTTAAGAATTTACTCAGCGCGCCGCGTTCCGCTTTGGTGCGCCGCACAGCGCCGTGCTACAGCGTCCTGCGGCCAGCCGATGCGCGGCGCTGTGCGGCGGTGGGGGAAAACATGCATAACGAAAGCGTCACGGCTAAACGCACTAGATTACCATGTGAATACACACAGCCCGCCGCGGCGCGCCGACAGTGAGTATTTTTTAGCAATTTGTGTGCATGATCAATTGATCTTCACTTTGTGCAAACATATATTTTTTTTAACAGCTGTTGACTGAATTCTATGAAGAAGACTATCTGACATCGAACCATCGAACTCAGTTCTCGACAAGAGGAAAAGAATACCTTTCGAAAATGTATTGATTGGTTTTATGAAAAGTTGTTTAGAAAGTGCTTTTGCTTATTAAAGATTTGCTTACTCCAGTGTTTACCCCGTGGCCTTATCACCAAATATTTTGAAGGTCCCCTGTCAATTGTAGTCTCAAAATTATTTCCAGCGTAGGAATACTATTTTTATATTAAAATTATAACAACATATAAATTTGGTTCAGGTCACCCTGCCGTACTCCAACTCTATTTTTGTGAGCGATAAAATGCGATCCCACAACAACTTGATTGGGAAATAACATCATTGGAAAAAATCGCCAATAACTAAAAAATATAGGCATTTATCATCCAGTTTTGTATTCCAATCATAAATCTGAAAGACAAACATCATGGTCTAATTAACAAATAACGTCACTTTGCAGACGTGTACACACGTTTTGAGTCCGACTCCGACACGACGCAGTTTCGATGAGGTACAGAACACGTGCTCCGGTAGTCTTTGGGCAAGACGTTGCTTAATTCGCAGCCACGAGAGGGCGCTATCGCGACAAACCATCATCACTCGCCATCCTGTCCGTAACAACGTTGTCCGTAACAACGTTGTTACGGACAGGATGGCGAGTGATGATGGTTTGTCGCGATAGCGCCCTCTCGTGGCTGCGAATTAAGCAACGTCTTGCCCAAAGACTAGTGCTCCGGTGGTCTATAGCTAGCTATGTGTAATTTCAAGACTAGACATAGCAAAGTCAGATTTGCTTTGCACGTCAAGGGAGAATTTTCATGTTCATTGCAAGCACTTGCGCTCGGACCCGCACAATGTACACCGCAGTTTTGGCTCGTTTTTTCCTGGCTTCGGCTCCATCAACAGCTCCATCCCATTGCTAAACTGCATGAATGAAGCACAATACACGGGTGAAGCTGGGGTTTGAAAAACAGCAACGTTTTAAATTCTCCCTACTTTAGGAATCGGATACCAGCGTGTATAACGGTATGGCCACGCTGGTACCCCGCTATGTTTTGTGTCGCACTGGTCATTTCTCATCGACATTTCTCATCGAGGGGAATTCCCTCCTTTACACGTGTGCTGGTTAGTTGCACGCAATCGCTGAAAAAATCCAATTTTAGGTTATTTCAGGTGAATATTTTTGGAAACAACAAATTCCTTGAATCATTACATATGAATTTAGAACAAATTAGTCAGAGTTCGGGTCTTTTAATTATCTGCAGAGGGCATCATGATAATCCCACTAAAGCACAGCAAAGTGATACCCCCTCGCTTGCCCAGGTAACTTGTATAAGGCCGATAAACGGCAACAAAGACTGGATTTTATATTATATCGAGATCTATTAAAATTAACGAGTTCGGAAGTTGTTTAAGTCGGCTTATTTTTCTATGTTAGTTATAGTGTATTAGAGAACCTCCCCGAATCAAGCAGATACAATATTTATTAATTTATATAATAAAGTTCATTTGTAATTCTTACAGTAAAGTTTAAAAAGAGGAAATGCTTAAATAATACTACACGCACGATCCGGATCTATAGGAAAAACGTACGCTTAGTCTTTAGCAGATTTATTTTTAAACTGAAGACTTTAAACTTAATAGCCTATTTTGATTCAATAAAAAAAGCGATGCAAAAGTTAGGACTCGAGATTAGAAGGGACATATTCAAAATCACACGTTTTTTTCTCCTGGTGATGGCCATCGGAAAGGCAGGAATCCCGGACCCACAAACATTTACAATTTCTTTAAAACCATAGGCTTTGAACGCTACTTTATTTTACACTACATTTTTCTTATTTTTTCATGGCCACCTATGCTATGTACATTATTTTATAAACATTGAACAGCAATGCAACAATAATTGGCACTAACAATGGCTTTTGAAACTTCACTGGCATCTTTGGGGATTGATGAATGGCTTTTACTGGAATGGAGGTCATCGTCTTTTGTTGTTGAACAAGGTAATCTTCTCGGCTGGCCAGGGCGGGCTGAAGACTAATCTCCACGGCGCGCCGAGGCGCGCCGAGTGACATGCCAGTGGTAAGCCCTATTTACATAAGAATGCTACCTACACAATGGCCGATCGTAATGAGCTGTGGCCAAGATGTTTGCGCCGCGCTCGCGCCGCGGTTATCAAGAATACCACAGAGTGAAATAAGGCGCCGCGCTCGCGCCGCGGTACGCCGCAGCGGGCTGAGTAAATTCTTTAGGACGCCAGGCCTAAACTAGGCTCTCGCTTACTCGGCGCCTTGCCCGGAATTTTAGGAGGTATAGCGAGTTGGATATTTAACGTATTGAGTAAAACCGTCGGTTGGTTGGGAGAACACGTGTGGGCCTTTATAGTGGGAGTCGGAACTTTAATTTTTGTTTATTTACAAAAGCGTCTTGGTTAAAAGTAAAAAAAAAAAAGCCTTCTGTCTTTGATACAGAAGGCTTTTTTTTTACCACAGGTCTAAAAGCAGGTATCCTATACCCGCTATGGCTAAAGTACCGACAATCAGCGAAGTTTTTTCATACTCATGAGGATCTCTCTGAACGTTTTCTTTGGGCTGTGGCTCGACCGTGGGCGCGGGTGTTGGTGGTGGTGTTTGAGAGCGTTGGGCACCCGCGGGAGCCGGGCTTTTGGGTGTTGGTGGTTGTGGGCCAACGACCGCGGCCGTTTGAGTCGGGCTTTTGGACGTTGGAGTTGGCGGTGGTGTTGTGTCACCCGCTAGAGTTGGTGTTGGTGGTATGTTTGAGTTTATCTTTGAGTTTAATCCCAACACCAACTCAGCGGTCGCAATCTGTATATTGTTGTTATATCCTTCGTGGGTTCCGACCCTCAATTGCATGTTCGAAGGCACGAGATATAATCCTTTTGCCAACACAAACTTTATTGAACTCCTGGCGTATTGTAGCGAATCTTGAAATTGGGTTATAGATTCTTCTAGATCGGTCGGAGACGATATCAAGTCTTCGATGATATTAACAAACTGAGCTTGAGCATCGAGTCCCGTGCCTAGAGTCAAAATACTAGTTTTTGTTTGCGCTTGAGCCCCCAGCAGAGCGTAAACATACGCCCTGACAGATTCGTAAATTTTTTCTATAGCAACATCCGTCAAAAAGGACTCGCGGATTATAAAACGTTTCCACGCCGAGCCAACGGCGTCGTCTTGCGTTATATTAGTCACCGTTTGAGAGCTGTAACGTCCAGATCCTCCTGGAGGATCTGAGGGGCCAAACCCCATTTTAGTTCCTCCCGCGTATTTACCGTAACCAATACCCAAGTCCGTGGTATCATAGTCCCCTAAAGGTTTACCCCAAGCATAAGCCTGACCCAATCCACCGGAATAATGATCTACCGTCTGTATCCAAGTGTTTTTAGGATTTGCGTAGTAAAATCTACACGCGTCTATATAAGACCCGCGATCTATGTTGTTATTAAACGCATTAAATATAGTATCGTTCGGAGTGGGACATTTGAGAAACGACATTATTTTTCTAACGGTAAAATAAACGTGAAATTTATAAATAGCGCTCGTCAGAGGATCGATCGAATTAATAAGATCCCACCCCAAACCCACTCCGGTGGTACTACACCAAATGGCAAAATTAAGTTGATTTTGATAAAACAGCAACGGATCAGATTCCCATCTGTTTATTACCTCGTCCGTTTTAACGACGGGTAACTTATAATCGGTGAGTAAATATGGAAAAGTAGCTGTAAAAGAACTGCGGTCGACCGCGTTCACTACAATCTCTAGATTGTTAAAGTCCATCTTTTAAAATATGGCTAGCATCGCTATGATGATCGGAGGCGCAATAGTTAACGCTTTAGCTTTCACAGGATCAAACTTTTTATTTTCGAGCATGAAACAACAAAAACAAGACGAAGAGCATAAGAGACACGACTTGGCTTTAGAAAAACTGGCAACGGCAAAAAACAATTGGGAAAGAGCGAGGACAAAGTATCTCGATTGGCTAAACGATCGACTCAAAAAACAAGCTAAGGCTCAAAGGACTTTTGAAAGTATAGACGAGGCTCTCAGGGAATACAACTCGGTTACTCGCTCAAACTCACAAGTACCCATTTATCTGCAGCATGAGCCCACTCTAGCTGATTTTTACGCACCTAGCGAAGATCAAAAGACCGGCGAGTTAGCGTTTGTTTTGGGAGGAACGGCGTTGGTAGGTTTTTTATTTTATAATTTTTTTAGTTAAATAAAATGGAAGCAAAGTTTAAAAAAGTGTATTACAGCCCCGCCGGTTATTGGAAGGGTGAGGGTGCGGTTGTAAAATTAGCTAAAAAAACGGGCGCGTCCAAAGAAGAAACCAGAAATTGGTTAAGAAAACAAGCGTTGTGGCAAATTTATTTACCGCCTCCAACGTATATAAGCCGCCCTACGAGTTTGAACAAGTCCATGGCTGTGCCAAATGAAATGCACCAGATAGACTTGTTATTTTTACCTTACGATAAAGTCGGCAAAAAAGAATACAAGTACGCAATGACGGTCGTGGACGTAGCCACGCGTTTTAAAGAGGCCGAACCTTTTACCAACAAGACGAGTACCCAAGTGGCAGACGCTTTAGCTCGAGTTTACGCTAGGTCACCTTTGACTTGGCCCAAGCTGTTAAAAGTAGACGCGGGTAAAGAATTTCACGGTGAATTTAAAAAGCAACTGGAGGAGAAAAAAGTCGCGATGCAAGTGGGAGAACCGGGCAACCACAGAGCACAGGCAATAGTAGAAAGATTTAACAGGACTTTGGCAGAGAGATTGTTCGGCCATCAATACGCCAGAGAAATCCTTAATCCGACAGAGAGATCGCGACTCTGGGTTAAACGATTGCCCGACGTGATTAAGGCGTTAAACGATGAAACCACCAGATTGATAACTACGGAAGATTACGAGCCACTAACTCCTAAGCTCGCCAAGCAAGAAACGCAAGTTCGCCAAATCAGTTCTTCTCCCTCGGAGGTAGAAAAAGAGTTGGTGAGAAAAGGCAATCTTTTTAGATATCTTTACGCGCCCGGTGAGTTAGAGGGAGGAGAGCGCAGGCGAGCGACCGATCCTATTTGGAGTCTCGAGGTTTTTGATTTAGATCGCTCGATCAAAGACCCCAACCAGCCCACTCTTTATTATCTCAAAAAAGGTCCCAATCAAAGTTTCGTTAGTAAAGAGCTTCAGGTTGTGCCTCCAGACACCGAGTTACCTCCAAGCCTATAGTGGCCAAAAGCTAGAGTAGACGTTCCATCCTGCAATATATACCTCTTTGTGTCCAGAGGACTCAACGACAGTTTGTTTTGCTCAATGGTGTATAACACGTGATTTTTTGATCTGATGTAGGTCATCTTATCACTTTGAGAATCTTTTTTTTTTAGACAGTCGAGATAACGCTCGTGACTTAATTTTTTGTCGGTGACCGACTTTGTGACCCCTTTGGCTTTTTTAAGGTTAGAGTCAGAGGTTAAAATCGAGTACATCTTTGGTCTTAAGCAAACGCATTCGCTGACTGGTTTTCCACCAAACTCGTCTTTAAATTTACCGATGACCTTTTTGTTTTTAGAGTCATAGATCTCGTGACTCTGATCGTAGTTTGACAGGTCGTATGAGTCTTTGTCTTTTTGTATATCTTCATAAACATCGTCCGTCTCAACGCTCAAGAGTAGACTGTCCGTATCGGTATAAAGTAACCCTACTCGGTCTCTATAGGTCTCTTTGAGGTGGTTATAATAAAAGTCGTACATCAGAGTTTTTGAGGTCTAAAATACTCACTCCCGCATAAATAGGTTTGTTTAATAACGTCTTGGTCTTATACATTTCGATAAACGCTAGATTGCAATCGGTGAAAATCGTCGTATTTTTATAGCCCGGTTTACGCACCAACGCTTGATATTTGGAAACTTGGTCGTCTCTGAGCAAAAACGCGTCCGTTCTATTTCTCACGTTTTCCATCGTCTTTCCAAAAACGCTGTTGTTCATGAGCTTAAAAAAGTCCTTTTCAAAGTCGGACGTTGCTTTAGCTCTTAGTCGAGTGTTTTTGTCTATGTACCCTTTCATCCAAGGCGCTTGCTTAAATTTTAATACGCGATGTACTTTTTTTGAGTCGCATACCAAGATTTAGATACTGTTGTAACGATCTGTAGTGCAGGACATATTTACGTCTGTTGTATAGAGTGGCTATTAATTTAGATTCGTTCAGACCGGTTAACAATCCCAGTTGATACTCAGATAACCACTCTTTGGGTACTTTGATATTTTCGGGGGCTAGCTAAAAAATCATTGTGCCAATCGTGCAAAGCGTTGGGATAATCCAAGTCTACCTCCAACAGACACCCTATATCGGACGTTTCTGAGATTGACATAATGCTTTCCGTCGTAAATTCTTTGGGTTTTACCCATTCGGCGTAGGGTAAATATTAACTCATGGCCCAACCGTACAAATTGTTGGCGTCGAGATACATGATGTAAGTCGATGGCTCGTCCGTTTTAAAATCGGGTAGATATTTATTGTTTGCTTTGTAGTACCTAGAACTACCCACGCTCGATAGTCCTCCTCTTTTTGCTTTTTAAAAAAACAGATGTTTGTCCGAATCGGTAAATAACTCGAGCTCGACTCCCGAGTGTTTTAATAGCGCGTCCCACGATAACCCAGGAGAGGTATAATAGTTAGCGGGGTCTAACTTGTAGTTCTTTTTACACATTTTTCTAAAATTTTCAAACACACCTGCAAAAAGTAATACATCGGTGGTCACGTACAAATCGTGATATTCGCCCAAGTTTTTGACGTTAAATTCGTTCCACACTTGTTGAGCCTTAGAATAATCGTCTTGCGAGATATTCGAGTCTTTGAGGCTGCTATAAAAGTTGTCGATGCTTGGTAAGCTCGTCTCTTCAAACTTATCGAACGAGTCCATATACTCATACGGGTAAACACCTTTTTGTAAGAGTAGGTCGACATTTTGATCTTTATAGCGTTCTCTGAGTAGAGTAAACGCCTCTTTGGGACACGCGTTGACTAATTTTTCCAACGACGTTGCCATAAATTTAAACGAGTCTATAAATCTCAGTTGACCGATCGAAAACGAAATGTATTTTTCCGAGTTGCTGGGAATAAAATCGATTTTTTCTTTAGTCTCGTACAAACCTTGCATGATTAAATGAGCGTCGTAATTTTGTAAATTGTGAAAGATGACTGGTATTGGGGTTTTATCCAGTACCACCTGCAGTTTTAGATTGCAATAAGCGTGCGCGGCTCCTCTGTATTTGCCTGTGATGTGGCAGTGATCTCTCACCTTTCTAAATTTGTTAATCCGTTTTTTACACTTTAGACATGTTTTCTTTAAATCCTTCTTTGTTTACGTAACAATATTCTTCCTTTTCTTTTTCAGTGTGAGGTTCTTTTGGTATAGGGCACTGACAGTTTGAGGTGTAATTAGGATATATTGACTTCTCACAAATCCAACACGTGTCCGTGTTTTGGTGCTCGATGTTGTCTTGCGATGTAAAGTCTATGGGTTTGGGGCTTTTAAAAACTTTGTTTACTTTGTATCTTAAACGCAACGCCGAGTCTAAGAACTTGGTCACGGCATCTGTTCCTCTATAGGTCTCTTGAAATTTAACTTTACCGTCGTACCTTAAAGCGATCAACGAATAACCGCAAGCTTTGTGAACTTGTGTCTCCTGCGTGTTTGCCTCTTGAGTTTTTAATTTTTGTAATACCGATTCAAAGTCGGCGTAAATGACAAAAGGCGCGTCTTGCGCAAACCTGTGATTTTTAAATTTTAATATCGGAGGGTCGTCGTTAAAACCTTTTGGAAAGACGACCTTAGATGGTGGCGTATCTATTCCCTCGCAATCTTACGTATGCCTGTCCAACTTGTCTCGTGTGTTATAGTGCGTCAAACATCTGAGACAGACGTATGTTTTATGCTTGTGCCTCGTTTGGTTAAAAAATATTCTAGATATATGTTTTATCCAACAATAGTGATTCGTTTTGCCTGAGGAAAACAACAACAGATTTATGGTTGCGGGGTCGTTGGCGTTTTTAGATAAATATAACGGTCGTACTTCTGTAGACTCTTCGTACGCAAAAACATTTATACTAAGATTGTTTTGTCTCTCTATTTTTTCTATTTGATTGATTCGAACGGGAAAGTCTACGTCTTTAAAATTTAATCCATCGTTTTTATCGTAAATTGATGGTCTGTCTTCGTGGATTTTAAAATCAGGTTTGTCTTTTACACGTTGTTTTATTTTGTCGGTATACTTGCCGAGAGCGGCTCTCAAACACCACCGTAAACATTCGTTGTCTTTGTTTCTGACGTTAATAAAAGCCTTTTTGTTTACTAAAAAAGTCGGTAATTTTATATAAGAGTTTCCACTTATAGGGTTATATCGGTCGATGTTGATATAAAACGCGAGTATTTTAACGAGGTTCCAACCCTATCCCAGGCCTCAACCTCTACAGCGGCCACCAGCGGCCATTGCCGCGATGCCCCAGCGAATTGCCGTGAAGCCCCTTGAAAAAAACACGTACCTTACAGCCACTTGGCCGTCGTGCCCCTTTTCATTGATTCCATTATATTATGTAATCGAAAGTGTTATTAAAAATAATGTTAACGTTGTGACCCATTACGAAGATCAAATTGTTTCGACGTACATGTATGTAGCGTGCGCTCTTCCGCGCACTAGTTTTCATAAATGCTGCTTGCGCCATGCATGCATCGCGCAAGTTCTTGCAGAGGAGAACGTGGCATGGAAACCATATCAAACGTAGTTGAGTTGTTTACTACTAAAAACACGGTACCAGACTACTCATGTATAGACTGGCCAAAAATAATTTGCGATTAACGCAAAACAATATGGTGGACCAAGTCTGCGCAGGCGCGGCGACATGAGAGACTCGAAACGGCTAGGTCACGTGGTGTATGGAGCCATTTTGGTTCCAAAGTGCAGTGCCACGGTGTTTAGCGTTTCCGGCGTGTATGTATTTTGTTTGGGAGTAAAATTGTCTGTAACAGTACACCAATACAAGGTTCACAGCCATTCTACTCGGAAGAAAACATGGAAAGGCAAGTTGAAGGCAAGTTCTAGATTGTGTGAGCACGATGAGTTGTTAAAGCCTAAGCAATTTGGCAAAGATTTCTCGAAAATATTTGCGATTTTACGTGACTTGTAACGTGCGAATGGTGCCAACTCGTACGCGGGACAACTCGTACGCCAGCCAACTCCTAAGCGGTCCAACTCGTACGCGGTTAAAAAAATGTGGTTCACGGGTACGGGTGGTGTTGATCAATTAAAAAGGCAGATACTTTGGGCATCCAAGGCGAATCTATTCTCTATTCTCTATTTTATTCCTCGGGAAACATCAACAAATGCACAGACCAAAATTACAAAGAATACACGATGTTAGCTTTAACCTTTTTGGCATTATTATTATTAACCATAGCCTTGTATACATTTTCGTCAACAATTTCATTTCCATTAAATGTAACAATGTACAAGTTGCATAAGATTCAGTCTGTTCAGTCTCACTCTCATCTCTTTCGGTTTTTAAGAATATTAATATTATTGCATAAGACTTTTCTTTTTACAAAGGCATTCGTGTAAAATTGTACTATTGTTTATTATACATCTTGGTTTTAATTTCGTAACCATCATTTGACATAACTTCTTTTAAAAATATATATTTTTGGAGTAATGTTTTCATTTGATTAGTATATTTAAGATAACAAAAACATATTTGGCACGCGTACGAGTTGGACCGCGTACGAGTTAGTTGTCTCGCGTACGAGTTTGTTGCGTACGAGTTGGCTTGCGTACGAGTTGACCTGTATTCTGATTTGTATGGCACCAGAAAATACAAATGTTCTGGTTTAAAATACATGTACCGGTATGCCCAACTGGATTGCATGTACACTGCTTTTACATTTTTTATTTGTTATTAAGCATGCCTTATGGTTGTGTCTGTTCAAATGATTACACCGTTCAAATTTAGTATTAACAACACCCTTTTTTTTCTTCCTTTGTTTAGGAGAACTTTCCTTGACGGCAAGGAAAGCCTCAACAGGCTGACAAAAAGTTGAAGTTCCTGCAAGTTCCTGCAAGTCTCTACAACTAGCTTATCACAAGGATTTTCACCACAAAGTGGCTATTTTTACGTGACCGTAACCCTACTATTTTTACGTGATATACCTGGTTTCCAACACAGACAAGGGAAACTCAATACGCGCGGAACATATGAAGACTAACGACGGGTGACAGCCATAATTCACCAAAATAAATGGATACAATTCCTAGTTAATTGTATACAGTCCCTATTTTTTTCTCGTATACACGACTTTTATACCTGTTTCTATTAACCAAAATTATTGGTTAATAATCTCATCTAGATAGGGTCTTATAGAAAAAGGTATAAAAGTTGTGTATACAAAAAACTATGAACTGTATACAATTAATTAGGGACTGCGCATGCGCAACCAGAACTCATGTAAAAATAGCAAAAGTGTGTAGGTTTACGGTCACGTAAAAATAGCCACGGCCTTTTCACAAAGGGCACTTGAATTTGGAAAGTTGGAGAACACTGTTTAGGAATAAGAAAACTTTTTCCTCATCATATATTGCAGTTTGTGCCATGACATTTGTAAAAAGGAAAGTAAATTATTATAATTGATACATGCAATAGAAGCATTGTTTCACATGTACCTTTAATTTTGTTGTGTTAGTTTTATTAACTTTTTGGTTACTCGTGCAAAGCAGTTTGGGCTGACACTGCCTTCATGCAGCAGGTCTGCTTGTACAGTGGTGTTTAAATTTAGAATGTCCAGGTTCAACAAATTCATCGCAAGTTCTGCTGCTAGTACTTGAAGTACACTGATGTTACTGGTTCAAATCAATTGCTGCTATCATGTATCAGGATTTGTCAGGAACACTTGCCCCCAATAAGTTTTAAAAAAAAATATATATTGTTGGCCTAGCAAGATCAAAATTAACTGCTTTGACTTGAGTGGCTGTATAATGAGCTTTGATTTGTAAAAACGTGTGTTCATTCCAAACAGCTGTATTACAATTGAATGTGTCACCTGAGCAACATGTACACTCTGGGGAAAAAAATGATTTGTCTTGAATAAAGTAATTTTGGCAAAAGAAATGTAGCCAAAGATTCAAAATTCAAGTTTTGTTTTACTAGAACAAATTAATGTCAACTCTATTTCATTGGTTTACTTTTATGTGTTAACATACTTAACAATCAATCCAGACTGATTGACACTTAAACTTCAAAGAACACTTGAAATTGACATTTTGCCTCTTTGTTTAAAGATAATTTCTGAAAATTAAATATCTAAGAAATTGAAATATCCAAGCTGGGTCGTACTTTTGACTACTTTTGTTTGTTGTGACAAAATATTTTTCTGTTTGGCCTGGCATTTCAATACCTAATATACTTCATTCTTGGCATTGAAGAAAACAAAAGAATACAAAACGCAAAATCAGTGCTTCAGCTCCTTGGGTAAATAGTTCTTCCTTTCGAAAATGACCTTTACAATTACTACCGTTAAATTTTCCAAGTTACTTTTGTAGCCTGAAACCGTTTTATTTGTTAATAGGCTCTAGTATAGGTTTGTGTCACTGATCATGGAGCTATGAGCAGTTTTTCAATGCAACGATTGATCAGCCAAGTCGTGCGTAAAACGCATGCAGCGAGTGTGTGTAGTACAAAAACACGGATAGCGCGCGCGGCGTTACATGGAAACAAAATGTCGCAACTCTCTCTATCTACGGCTCTGCATAGGGCACTGGCAGAGCGCCCTCTGTTGTTCGGTGCGACGAGCTGTACACGCCTGCGCAGACTTGTTCCGCCATGATGTTTTGCGTTTATCGCGAATATTTTTAATTTTTTTAAACGCAGATTTAGAGACAAATTACACCAGACGGAACCACGGAAAAGTCCTAATTATGGCGAAATATCGATGCGCTATAATAAATGAACCTGCATGCAGAGTTCGAGACAGAATGATTTTCATTTTTATTTGTTTGCACTGATGGACGCGGGGCCGGCCGGCCATAGGCTAGGGCTAGGCATAAACATGCACGTTTGCATCTAGGCGAATGATATGGCGTTTAGGGGATTCGTTTTCAATTTTCATAATCATATTTACGTTTACATAGGCCAATTATTTGGTGCTTTTTTGGTGGGGGGGGGGGGGGGGGGGGGGGGGGCGGGGGGTCGTTTTAAATTGTTATAATCATATTTATTTCTAAGAATATCTTTTTTAAAGAATTGTATATTCAACTTCAAGGTTGAATTTTCTGAAACAGCGGATTTTTTTGAGCCTTGAGGTTTTTGGAAGGTGGGGGGGGGGGGGGGGGTGGTGACTCAGAGAGTTGGGGCGGTGGTGATCCGGGGATGAACAAATAACAGTTTGAAAATGGCCTTGGTGCCCCTTTCATTTTTGGAGCCTTTGAGGCCAAGTGGCCTTGACCCTCTGAAGCTTAAGGTTGAGGCCTGCTATCCTTGTCTCGTATTTTTGGCGTGTTTTTCTTTTATTTTAAAGATTTGATCTTTTACTTTTTCTTTTATCTGACTCTCGTTTAAAACAACTAGCTTTTTACTAAAAAGGTAAAAGCGCTGGTTTCTACTAAGCCGTCTTGATTTGTTTTATCGTATTTCGCTTTAAATCCTAACTGAACTGTTATGGTCGATAGATCTCTTAGCTCCGACATAACAATTTTTTCAATCTGCCGCACGTGCGTATTAAAGAATTGCTCTATGTCATTGTTAAACAACCTAGGCTTTAACTCCCAGTTTCTACTGTTACTAAAAGCTCTATGTACTTGAAAATCTGCCTCTCTAAAGCTATCGGGGTTTTTATACGATTTAATCGCTAAAATTAAATCCTTTCGTAAAAATCGACCTAGTTTACCAGTTGGCGTAAATTGTAACTCTTCGTCGTCTACGATTTGTTTGAGATCATCTAGTTTCTTGCGATTCAAGTTTTTATATTTATTCTCTTCTACTCTAATGGCGTCAATATAGACCCGACGTAGGCTCCGCTCTGGGATCGTGATATTATTCCGCTCCACATATTTTTGCAAGGTTGATTTAGACCAACGTCCGTATCCTATTGGTGTTGGTTTCTTCATCATACTTTATAATATAAGTATTATAATAATTTTTTTATTTAAATTTTATTGAGAGTAAACCATATTAAGTGGAAAAGTTGGTGTCTAAAGAAAAAAAAGGTCTTATCGAAAAACTTACAGCTTCGCAATAAATAAAAATTATTTCGATCGACCTCCTCCTTACCCGTCGGCGCCTCCTTTAGAATGTTAAGCATGAGGAAAAAGAGTGCTGGCCCTACTACATTTTTTAGAGAGAGAAGAGAAAACAGCTCAGTTTTAGAAAGTGGTGATTTCAGAAAACTGAGCTAGTTTTAGAAATTGGTTTAAAAGCGGCACATCCCTACTACTGATGCGGAGACGAAGCCAAGCTGGGGTTTGGAAAACAGCCTGTGTTGGTTGGAACTTTTTGCTATTTGACCTATTTTGATGCAGTTCAGCATGTTGTCATTGGTTGTAGCAACTGATGATTTTTTAATTTATTTTTTACATTTTTTTCTTCATTTTAATCGACGCGCGCGCCGACCAGAACCAGAAACCTTTTTTCTTTGCCTAAAGGTCTATAGATTCACTGATTAATAATCAATAACTCGGGTGCTGTGCGCAATATTAAAACTAAATGTTAGGGTCTTCAGGTGGTACCGGTACCCCTTCCCAATCGCATGGGATGTGACAATTCCCGGTAAGAACATTTGACGTTCTAAAGATACACACCCCAACCTGCAATGTACTTATTGCCACCAATCAACCGTTTTTACTTGATATTCTAATTAAGGGCTGGGTAGTTTCACGGGAAAGGTTGCAAAATGAAAAATAGGTAATCGATGCTTTATTTCACAAGAAGACTTTGTGGGAATTTGCTGGTTTTTGTCCTACAAGGACCTCTATGTTGTAGGAGTCTCCAAAAATAATTTCACAGTTTTACGTATTGCGATTCTCAAATTATAAGCTCACATGAGTGCTAAAACACAAGATTTGGAGTCTCATTCACATTTTCTTGGAACTGCAATTGATGAGAAATAAAAATTAAATGCCACAGGAACCACCCAGACTTGCAAGGACATAAGCCGTGTTCGCATTGGACTTATTTTGGGGAAGGTTTTACTGAGACGATGGTAAAATAAAAAATGGTCAAATGTTACCACTGTTCGCACTTGGACTTTCGACACGGGAAAATTTTACCGAGACCGTGGGAGAAGTAGCCGCGAGCTGTCATTATAATGACTCATGAGGGCGCTTTGCGTGACCTTACTGCATTGACCCCGGTGTACCCATTCGCGCGCGCGCTTTTTTCCCGATCGCGTCATTGACAATCTTTTTGCAGAACCACATGCGAATGTGAAAACGATGCGATTTGCATGCATCAGCGTGCCCGCATGTAAACAATGCAAAGAGCGCATGCGCAGTGCCTTGTATAGCGTGACCTTGCATTGGAGGGCCTGTGGACGTTTTCCTGGGACGAAGTTACCGAGTCGCGCTGTTCGCACTGGACTTATCGTCTAGGGAAAAGGGACCAGGGACGTTTTCCCGGGCAGCAGTTGGCCGGTAGAAGTACCCACTGGACTCGGGAGAAGTACCTGAGAGGAAAACGTCCTAGGCTGTCCGCACTGGACTTAAAATGGGAGAAGGACCCATCGTCTAGGTACGTTTTATCATTTTAAGTCCAGTGCGAACAGGGCTATAGAAGTATGTCCCCAAAATCTGTACACCAGATTTCATTAGGCTGGGCCAACTCATTTTTTTGTTATGCTATTTTGAGTGAGACGTTGATTTGTTCGTTAAAGGTTTTTTCAAAATGTCCTTTCCTGAACATGATATTTTTTCTAGAATGAAAAGAAAGGAAACACAACTTATTGCCTGTCAAAATTATGCTACATACTCCAGTAATAAAATATAAAAATATTGGAATTGGGAAATCACAAGTAAATTTTATAAAGCAGCAGTCGCATATGTCACGCAAATGTTCGTTAAAAATATCCTTTCCTGAACATGGCCTCCCCTTTTTTACATGAAGTCAGAGATAAAACTTGTTTGACATAAACATGTACAGGTCTAGGGGTAGACTTACTTGATTTAACCATAGAGAAAGGACCACAGAAGGAGTTTGAACTTCCCGGGCGATAAAATCTAAGCCAATTACTGTTATCAGACCCCCTGGTATGCCCATTGCTAAAGCACTACGACCGCAAGCTGGACCACTGACCGCAAGCCTCCTTTGACGCGATACGTTCGTCGCCGACATTTTAGCTGGTAATCGGTAACCTCCTATGCGTTGTACGGTGAAAAACTCAACGCTGACGTCACTTCACTGCAGCGATTTCCCACTTTCTGGAGAGAAAAAAGTGTGAACAAGCGAAGCTTTAACGCATTCACAGTGTTTATTGGTGACTCATACCACGTGAAGTACCGATGTGCAGTTTCTATATTCGAAGCAGTATATTTCAACGTTTGTTCGGCGAAAATCGGCCAAGTTTTAAGTAAATAATGGTCCATTTATGAAAAAAATCAATCCTAGGGGATAGGTTATTAAATATGATATTTTCATGAAAATGCATGACCCTGCATGCTAACGAAATAGTGCATGTTCTTTGTCATGAAATGGGCTTTCTTGTGATGTATGCCATTACGTTCCCCAGTGTTACCCAACTGTAAACCAAAAACTTGAAAATCGAGAATATTTTAAGTTTTAACGATTTTTTTTTTAAACAAGGCACAAATCAGCATGACCATTCCTACTGTATACAAAGCAACTTTGAAATGATTTTGTCCATGTCGAAAATAGTATAATTTGTTGCGATTTCCAAGAGGTATGGAAATTTTAATTCAAATTAAAATTTTAACGTATTTACTATAGTATTGTTAACTTAAACATGTTAAAGGACAATCTATTGATGGAACAAAAAGTTACGTTTAATTTGATCCCTTGATGGATTACAAAATAACATTTTTGATACACATGGACTGTTGTAAAATGCTCAATTTCCAAGTCTTGCAATAATTTTGTTTGATCAATCAACAATAATTAGATAACTTATTGTAATCTGAAGAATTAAATCTCGTCGTCCTGAGCCAGCACTAGCAGTGTGTTAAATCACTTAAATCGCTGGAGTCGATGTCTTCACAGACCGGAGTCACGCTAGTGGAAGCCATTTTGTTGTTGTCGTCAAGACGACGAATCGAGGACGCGAGAGAGTTGTAATAATTACGCATGCGCAGTACCCATAAAGCTGACCAAGCGAAAGTGAAGGTCAGAGTGCAGCACTCGCTGAGTGACCGACAATGTTTACACTAGCCTAATTGCTGTCGTAAAACCGCAGATCTTTATCAGCGCGGCGATGAGGCGCTTTGAAGCCCGGTAAGTTCAAACTCCTTCTGTGGTCCTTTCTCTATGATTTAACAGACTATACAAAGATTCAGACTCGAACCCTGCTTGCTGTTGTGACATTGTCGTTAAACTGCATTGTCCTTTCCTGAACATATAGTTTAACAGAGTACTTGCAAAAGCCATTGTTGCTTAAATTTGATGAAGTATATGCTTATATTGTCTGTAGAGTTTATGTTTTAAAATTAAAACCAACTATGGCCAGAAAGTGTTAGTGTTTTGTTCTTACAGGTCATTTACTCACTCGTGTTTACACACAGTATGAGTACACATGTGCATATACATTTATCTTTACAAGTCACACTTAAATCCAATATTTGTCAGGAATTGGCTGATCTACAGTTTCAATCACTTTCACAAAATACATGCATTAGTTTGAGTCAATTTAATTATAATTTACTGTTTTAGTCTAGTTCTGTGTATTAAAGTGTTCAGGAAAGGACACTTTTTTTTTAACGAGTTGAGCAACATCTGTTAGACACTCTTTTAACAGTTCTTTCTGTGTTTTCAGCCATTTCATTAGTTTTACCAGATGTACCGGTACATGTATCAGAGCTTTGTGACACACACGGTTAGTTTGCGAGGGTTGCTATTTTCTGTTAAAGTACATATACCGGTAGGACCATGTTGAACATTGTTAAAATGTGTGTCCTTTCCTGAACATAAATGAAAATGATATATGTTTTGAACCAAAAACTTCTGAAGTAATTTTATCAGGATTTTGTGTAAAACAGTAAATTTGTCAAGATTGGTATTCTTTTATTGAAATTGTCACTGAAAAACTTGTATATTGATCATTGTTAAAAATTGTGTCCTTTCCTGAACATGTTTAAAACATTTAACAAGGAACAAGTACAGATACACATGAACCTTCCTCCATGCATAGAAG
Organism: Crossaster papposus; assembly: GCA_037893245.1. Taxonomy (NCBI): domain Eukaryota; kingdom Metazoa; phylum Echinodermata; class Asteroidea; order Velatida; family Solasteridae; genus Crossaster; species Crossaster papposus. The sequence continues at coordinate 311,813 of JBAIAA010000911.1, read as the reverse complement.
TGTACAAATACTTCAAACTGTTTTGGGCTTGATGTGCCTATTCCTTAGACCCCATTTTGTAGAAAGCACCATGCTGACTGAATAAAGTTCACTGGATAATAGTTTAATTATCTAAGCATTTCTTGTTGGGGCATACACTGTACGTGTATCAATGTCTCAATTTAAAGTTATTTTCACCAGCAATGATTATTAATCATTTAAAGTGATGGACGTTACTTTAGTTTACTTTATTGTCATGTAGGAAATGCACGGTGCTACTGTATGCTACATGTAGAACTTGTTAAATATTGTGTCCTTTCCTAAACGTAAATACACAGCAGTTAGTTGCAGCATTATCAAGGTACAAACTGATCTGCCTCACAAATGTATAACCTCCCAACTCTAAAAAAAACAACACCTAAATAACACTTTTACAAATAAATAAGTTATTCTAACATGCTTTACCTACATGTACAGTAGTATGTTGGTGTACATTATAGTAACACATCATGCACGCTGTATATCAAACATATTTTATAGGACATCACTTTAACCAGCCTAACCATTGCATTTCTGATATGATTCTTCAGGGCATAGAATCACTTGGCCATCGGAAAGACTCAGTCCGCCTCAGCCAGGAGAAAGTCTGGATGAATCGTCTTCGGACTATTCAACCACATGGGCTTAACATCCAACTAGGAAATGATTAACTTCTATTTTTTCTCCATTTGTCATCTGTTTCAGATTCATTCCTTGCCAAATTTTTGTTTTTGTTTTTGTTTGTTCTCACTTCTCTGGTTTTCCTCAAACCCCCCTCCCCCCCCCTCCTCATTACTCCTATTCATACTTCTTTGTTAGTTCTTCCCTTTGATCTCCACACTGGACCCCTTTCCTTGTGGCTTTACCCCTTCTGCTTTTGTTCCTACCCGCCTTTGATCCTACCCACACTGACCTCACCCTTTAATCCCTCAGCCTAATCCTCCTTTTGTTGTTTGTTCCATTGAACTCTGTGCTTTTTTCTTTTGTGTTTTTTCAGTGTCAATGATGTGCATCATGCTGTATATTGCCCTATATATGTTTGTTTCTTGTACACAGTCATTTAGTCTCTGAAGAAGATCTTGTTAAGATCGAAATATTAGGCCCTCTTAACTTATTTGATTTGTATATTTCAGGTCATTCCAGCCAGTAAGCAGTTTGCAGCAGTATTAATCTTATTCATATTTTATCAGTTTTATTTAATTTTCTTAACAAACTATGTTCATGTCATTATATTGCTACTCTATTGCCACTCTTTATTAGTTTTAAGGTTATATTTCTTGTAAAGTTCATTCTCATAAGATCAAATTTTAGACCGAATGTAGTATTTGTTAAAATTGTTGTCCTTTCCTGAACAAAATGAACCCTTTTCATAGCCATGATAAAGACCATGGTAACTCTATAACGCAGCACACTATCAATGCAATTTCTTTGCCAATTGTTCTACCATGCGTACAGTCCTTGGACAAAAGTGCAAATAATCAGCAGGCTGCATGGTTTCCTGTAAAACAGAAATTAAAGTTTGTGTTTCAAGGAAAACAAGTTATAAAACTGAATTTTCCGTCAATATATGAAATTACATGTCATTTTTCGTAGCCTAGAGTGCATTAATATTCAAGACATGACTACTGTAATGACTTTCAATCATTTTAAAGCAACTCCAAGCATGTTTGAGATGTGGAATTAGCAGTTTATGATACCTACCTCCATTTCACCAATTCTATAGTCTGCAAAGTGTAAAGTGTCTTACAATTTAAACGAAAAAATGTTTCAGCTTTGCCATTCACATTTTCTAGTACCTTTATGTATGTACTTTCAACAAATAACCATGTTTTAGCGATACAACAAGTTTCATTTTTGACCCCCCGTGAGGCTTTTTTGCAACCTTTCCCGTGAAACTGCCCGGCTATAAAGGGCTACACACTGGACCAGCTTAGGTTGCCATGAATTGTCAAAATAATTTATATATTTACCCCGATTTTATGTTAAATGTATGGCTGATGATAAAGGTGATAAAATATATACTTATGTTATACTCAAAACAGTTTTTGTTTTTTTGTAATTCAGGCCTTCATTTTTAGAAATTCGTGGAGCTCAGTTAATCGCTCTCCTGGAAAATTTAAGGAGCTCAATTTGAGCACCCAAAATTGCTCTCCTGGGAAGTCCGAGGAGCTCGATTTGCATGTTTTGTGCTCAAAGTAAAAAATGAATCTAAATCATTTCCTGAAGCCTTTCATATCATGCACACACGTACACTGAGAAAGAACTGAGAAACAGATGCGACTGTTCACTACAAATCGAGTGCTTAATCCATGTCAATTTAATAGGTTTAAGTTTTACTAATTGTTTGTGAATCATCCTGGTGTGGAAATAAAAATGAAAAACAAATTGGAGTTGACTTGTGGTTCTTTAGTGTTTCTTGATCAGTTTTCTTTTACTATCATTGTCCGTTTAATAAACAAAAATAATAATGTATAAATTGGGTTTTACATTTGTCCCATGATTAAAATAAAGCCGGGTGCTGAGAAGCCCTGACCCAGGAATTGAAGCTGTGAGCTTTGACTTGGGATCTAGACTGAAAGCAGAGGAATCTCACTCCTAATGATTGATTTGTTCTCCTCTACTAAGGTCACAGAAATGTACAAGTAACGCCATTACAAAAAGTCTAATGGTACTACGCACAAACAATGTCACCGCGTGCACGGGTGGCCAGTTGACCGGCCGCCGCGGCGCTTGCGGGCCCGGTAGCCGACACACAGAAAATCGCTCTGCACTCTATCGTTGTGGGACAAATGAGCTCAACCTTTCGTAAGGTATTTCCAACCCAAACTTGACGCTAGTTTCTTGCAGATGTACCGGAGATCATTCAAAATGCCGTTCAAATACTCTGGCTCCCTTTGGAATATCACAACTTCCAGAAAAACGGTGTAATTTCACATGCCTACCCACTGTATGTTGTCTGGCTGCACAGTACATGTACATATGTACACTATGTATTAGATCGCGCACAACTGGCTGCACAGTATTAGATCGCGCACAACACCAATACACGTGTGCTTGGGCCGCCCATTTGGAAGCGCGTCCATTTTATCGAAAATAGGGGTGCTGGTATTACAAAGTAGGTGGTTTTAATTGCTCAGCCCATCCATTTCATAATTGTTTTGTGTTTTCACTTCATCGGAGGTTTATTTATTTAGTTTTACATTATAAATATTTATAAACTTATCTCAACCGAAATTATTATTTCATTTTATTCACTTAACGGCGGTGCACGTCTGAATGACGATCCTGCCAGTAACCTTGATCATAATGGAACGTGCTACATGTACATGTCGTTGATGAAAAGAAAATGGCTAATGTATGATGTATGGGATGGACACATGTACAGTGGTTGTATGGCCGACCGGGTCATACTCGCCGCGCTGGTGCAACAAAATCGTTCAAACATCGGGATGACAAGTTAAGAAATCAAGTATATAAAATTCAGATTGACAAGATTTTACTGTTGGCTTTTATGTAGACAAAAACTGAGCTTATACAAATTTACCCAGGAGCGCTATTATTCGCGCGCCAGAAACCGTGTTGAGGAGCGCGAAGGAGCGCGATCGCGCTCGCGCTCCTTAAAAATGAAGGCCTGTAATTTAAAAAAAAAATAGGTGGGTGGGTGGGGGGGGGGGGGGGAGCAGGTTTGACAAACACATGTTCCAGTCATAGAAATGACACATGAAACATAGAAAGCGATATAATAAAAAAATCTGGAACAAAACATTGTCAGAGTTTTGTTATTATTTTCCTGTGTTTGTGAATTGTTTCATCAACATGGATGGTTCTTAAACCACGATTCTTTCCTACTTTCGCGAGTACCCTACCGGTATGTTACAATTTGACCTCATTACATGTATGTGACCTTTACTACATGTATCACCATCGCATGCAAGTTTCCATATTACATCTATGAGAAATTTCAGAATTCAAGCCTATTTTAGATCTTGACCTCAAATGACCTTTGACCTCAGAACTTGATCTTCATATGAAGGCTACAGTATTGCATCTAATGCCCAAGTTTGATTTGAATTGGACTTCAACTTGACATAAGACAATTTTTTCAACACTTTAACCAAAATGACACACACACACACAGGTACATTAACAATTGGCACGCCATGGTTTTTGGGGACCTCTAGTGTTCGACCTTACTTTCCTTTTGTTTTCCTTCGTCTCCTTAGAAATCTCGAAATACATAGCGTTACGACTGTGAGGTACTTCCATTTCTAAAGACAGAATTGTGGGGTACCATTGTCTCACCGTTGCCCTTTTGTTCCCGGTACCCCGTAAGTGCCAATCTGTAAACGCATGTATTTATGTACTGTATAGTCGGACAGACTATACCAGTACACCGTTACAGATGGACTACGGTACACCGTTACAGATGGACTACATACACGTACATGTACATAAATATACGGTAGGTATTTAGGAATGGAAAAAGGGTAATTGAACATAATTAAATGTCTAGTTAAAAACTGTAGAGGCCTTGTCCTCGCCTTCCGTTGAGGCCATTATTGATGAGGTACATGTACACTGGCGTGCAAAAGTATTTACGCACGTGTTTACAAATTCGATTTCTTGTTTTTTGTCATATAAACCAAGAAAGTTTTTGAATAAAATTTATACCTGTGTATTGAGTGGTTTATTCGGTCCAAATAATTGAAGTTGTATTAATTCAATTAGCGTTCATGAGTCCACAGTGGCGATTAATCTGACGTCACTTTTTTTTCCGTGCACAAAGTCTATGGGAATGTCGGTACAATCCAAGATGGCGGCGCCCATGGCCCAACACTGTAATGTTAAGGAGTTGATGCCGAGTAAAAGCCTGGCGGTCATCGATTACAGCTTGGCACCGCCGGCCCATCAACCCTAACAGATGGCAAGGATCTGACGATCCAGGCTATACCAAATCCACTAAAGAGTTTGGAACAATTCATTATGGTTTCGAGGACTAACTTCGCGGTGCAGTTGCCTTTCCAAATCGTTTCACAAATTCTATAGCAGATTCAGGTCAGGGCTCTGGGCCGGCCATACCATCAACTCGACGTCCCAACTGCCCCCCATCTCTCGAATGAAATCTGGGATTGGATCGCCCAGATATTCCTGTGTTATCCTTGCAGTATGCGGCGGTGCATTATCCTATTTTACGGTTGGAAATTACCTCCCCCATGCCAAGCATGGATCATTCCTTTTTGCTTGTTGTTTCGCTGATTGATGAAGCGGCATTGTGTCGTCACAGAAATTTCTGGAAACCACTCGCATGCAAATTAGGCCACGCCTTGTAAGGTCTAGGGGTTCTAGTTTCCAAACTGTGATTGGGGGGCTATGTTTGACCTCGTAAATCTTCATTAAAAGGCCCGAAAGACAGCGCGCACTTTTTCGCCATTGGTTTAAATGCCCACGTAATGATATTCATGAGCTCATGAATACGTAATGAGGCAATTCAAGATGGCGGTTTAACGTTGTCGCGAAACGATGTCGCAAAGCAGCGTTTTTTTGCCAGGAAGGAGAGACTGTTTAGCGATGCAAACATGAATATTACTGATTAAAAGAAAGACACAATACACAGGTTTGGAAATTTATTTAACAATTAAGATATTTATGAGTGAAATCTCAAAACGAAAATCCCACTGCTGGTGCGTAAATACTTTTGCACGCCAGTGTACATGCACCCTGATAAGGCCACAACAAAAGTAATTTGTCTCTTGTCGGCCCAAAGTTCTAGAATCGCTGCGACGACGTGTTTTTTTTTCGTTTTTTTTCTTTTTTCTTTCTTTAAAGTTGGATTGCACAGACAAGGTGAGTACTGTTTTGCTTTTGCGTGTGTCATATACATTGTACTTTATACTTCACTGTGTATTGTTTAATGACTGTTATGTTTATCATTAATTGTCTTACCGGTACAATCACATTTCTGTTGCTTTTGTTGTTGCAATTATTAATTATTTCCTTAACCCTAATGCCACCGAATACTTCAAAATACTACTAGTAGTAGAATATAGTATGCAATACTCTCTCCTCCGTGTGTGCAATGCCTGTAGTAATTGTTAGTATTTGGTACATGTGTACATGTACTTCACCCCAAATACTGTACCTAGTAGTTCTGAGAACTGCTGGGTGTAGAGAGGTTATGTACATGTACCCCCGGTACATGTACAAGTACGTTTGTTTATGGTGTATTAAAATCGAGGAGTTTCCTTTGTTCCTCTCAAAAATTCCCTTTGTTTGTACTCTTAACTTTTTCCGACGGCTCTCATTAGTTTTGTACACGAATCTCAATCGAGGTCGTCCTCGATTCTAACCCTAACCCCAATTCACCTTAGTGTCGCCAGGTATGTATCTTCCATTTACACCATAAACAAACGCATACATACACCAGTACACGTATCTTAACCAAACACACTAAAAAAGTTATGCTAAAAATACTACAAATACAATTTAGGTTGAAGTATACAGGTCTAATACCCAAATACAAAAAAATACTACACCCTATTAGTAAATGGTACTGTACATGGCAAGTAGTATTCTGTAGTAGCCAATATCTATACTGCTGTCATTACACACCCAGTCATCAGTCATAGATACCCCTAGTACTACAAAATACTAAGTACATGTAGTATTCTGTAGTATTCGGTATAAGGCCTAGAACGTTGGGGTTAATATAATTATAGCCTGGATCGACCGGATGATAATGAATCAGTATAGAGCAAATAGCCTATGTACAGAGGCTACTGCCAGGTGACAAATTTCATTCCACTACAATGATAATACCATAAGTTGCCATCATATTTACCTTGATCCCTTTTTGCCTTGTTTCTATCCATCTCCCCGTCCCTTCGTTTCTTTGCATCTTCATCTCTTTCTCTGCTTCTTCCAGTTTCTTTATGTCCTTTACGACGAGGGCAGTCCTTGAGGAAGTGTCCAATCTTCCCACACACCCTGCAACAGCGGTCATTTGGTGGAGCCTCTCCCCCAGTCAGCACAAATGTGTCAAAGAAGTATTCCTATTAACATGAAAACATGAAAATACCCAAATCGAGTAACAGCAATTTGAATTTGAATGAATCTATCTCTTGACAATGCATTGTTCAACAGGTCAGGCGGAGATCTGTTGAAGCTGGGTTATCAAATCCTGATACCAACTGTAAGGCAGAAATACCGATTGGTGCACTAGCTTGACAAGAATGTAAACCATGGTTGATACAGTTAGGTTTCATGCCAGGGAAAGGGACGACTGATGCGATCTTCATCGTGAGACAGCTTCAGGAGAGGTACCAGGCGAAGAAGAAGAAGAAGCTGTACTATGCATTCATCGACCTGGAGAAGGCTTTTGACAGGGTGCCCAGGGAGGTGGTTAGGTGGGCTCTTATAAAGTTGGGTGTGGGGGAGCGGCTGGTCCAGGCTGTAATGGCACTGTACAGAGGGGCCCGCACTGTGGTCCGAACGGGCGGCGGCAACAGCGATGGTTTTGGGGTGGAGGTCGATGTCCACCAGGGCTCCGTACTCAGTCCGCTGTTGTTTGCGACTGTGATGGATGTGGTGATGAGAGAGGCGAAAGAAGGCTGTCATAGGAGCTGCTCTACGCAGATGACCTGGTGTTGATGGCAGCCACTAGGGAGGAGCTCGCCAGGAAGGTGTCAGTGTAGCGGGCCAGCCTCTCGTCCAAGGGAATGCGGGTGAATGTATCAAAGATCATGGTCGGTGGTGTTGGTGCTGGGGTTGTGTCACAGTCCGGTGCGTGGCCATGACCGGCGTTCAGGTCAACTCTATTGCGTGTCGAGATGCAGGAAGTGGGTCCACAGGAGGTGCAGCGACGTGAAGGGGAGCCTGATAGCAGCAAAAGGTGCGATGTTCGAGTGTAAGAGGTGCAGGGGTGAAGTGGCACAGCAATCCGCAGCTGACCTGGAAGGCCTGGCGGTGGATGGGGAGTCGTACGAGAGGGTGGAAAGCTTCTGCTACCTGAGACACGCTGGATGCAGATGGTGGTGTGGAGTGAGCGGTGACTGCCAGGATTATAAGTGGTTGGACAAAGTTCAGGGAGTTGGCCTCGTTTCTTACATCTGGGCTATTTCACAATAAGCGTACACTTTCAGTCTCACTGGGGGTCAAATTTCAAACTTGTCCAACTCACAAAAACTCTGTTGATCTGAAAACTTCAGGATGTATACTAATAATTCCTAAAATACCAGAGCGTGGCATTATGATTAACATGTTTATTTTTTCAAATGAAATAATGATGCGTAATTAGTTGTCTGGAGAGGACATTTTGTTTAACAATAAACAAATGTACTTATAAAGTACCACAAGAGCGGAAAATGTCTTTTCACATACCTTACATGTATACCCATTTGTGTTGTTTATGAAATATGAGTGCACTCTTCTAAAGTCTAAAATATGTTGTGTTCCATCATTAACAACGAATGTAACAGGTTTATATCCATTTATAGTTAAAAAGATAATTGGAAAACATGGAAATCTCACCTCATCTTCACCATGCTCTTGGAATATGGCATTGTCCCAACATGAACCCATCATACTGTTGTTTACCAATAATAATTATATCAGTTTGTAAGTGATTTCACATGAAAATGTGTAATTGTGGACTAAAAAGCGAGCATATACACCAATGTGTTCTGGAGAGGACATGTTGTTTAACAATAAACAAATGTACTTATAAAGTACCACAAGAGTGGAAAATGTCTTTCCACATATCTTATATTCATTTGTGTTGTTGATGAAATACGAGTGCACTCGTCTAAAGTCTAAAATATGTTGTGTTCCATCATTAACAACGAATGTAACAGGTTTATATCCATTTATAGTTAAAAAGATAATTGAAAAACATGGAAATCTCCCCTCATCTTCACCATGCTCTTGGAGTATGACATTGTCCCAACATGAACCCATCATAATGTTGGGTACCAATAATAATTATATCAGTTTGTAAGTGATTTCACATGAAAATGTGTGATTGTGGACTCAAAAGTGAGCATACACTAATGTGTTCTGGAGAGGACATTTTTTTAAACACTTAACGAATGTACTTTAAAACTACAATGAGCGTGGAAAACATTTGTCAACATATCTTATATTCATTTGTGTTGTTGATGGGATATCACTGCACTGATTCTTCTGTAGTCTGAATGCAAGATCCTAAACACAAATGTAGCAGGCACCGTATGTCCACTTAAATAGTAAAACAAAATTTGGAAAGCATGAAAACTTACTTCATCTTCATTGCGCCTTTGAATAATGCAATAATTCTAACATGAAACGATAATATTGTTGGGTACCATTATTAATTACATTAATTTGTTAGTGATTTCACTGGATAATGTGTAATTTAGTGTAATCAAAAGCAAGCACTTATCAATGTGTTCTGGAGAGGACATTTTGTTAAACACAGAAAACCACAATATAATGGCCAGACTAAATGTTGAAATGGTAATGTCATGCAATGTCTTGTTAGAAGGAATGGTACTCTTAATTTTACAAACATAACAAACAATATTTCAATCATGGTTGACATGATGCGATTACAATTAACTGCTGTCCTGGAGAGGACACATTTTTAACGGATTTTCCACAACCCTGAATATGATCTTGATAATATTTACTCAAATCTCTCCCATGATCAAATTGCCCTATTTACTCCACCAAGTGTGTCCTGTAGATGATACAAACAAACTTGTGAGCACATATTTCCAAACTATCCCATTGTCATGAATACCTTGTCCTGGAGAGGACATTACATATTTTATTTAACGGGAAATCCACTTTATTTTGAAATGGTCATAAAAGTAACATTTTTCGACCGAATTACACCAACCCAAGTTTCACAATATTGTTGAACACTATATGTTCATGATTGATCATCAAATTCACCACAATAATACATCATCAGCAAATCATTCCACTTAAAACTAATGTAAAACTTGAAATGAGACTCCAAAATGGTGTTAAAAGTGCATGTAAATGGAGAAATTCAAAACGAATAACTCATAGATTTATGTAAAAATAGTTCTGTAGCTTGTCCTTTATATTACCCATCATATAAAATCACTCATAACATGTATTTGCACTGATAAAGTTATCCTGGATAGGTTATACTGTAATTTACTAAAATGACCACTTATTGTGAAATAGCCCATCTAAGGGGCCACCCCTGAAAATGAAAGGGCAGGTGTACGTACATGTAGCATGTGTTAGAAGCAGGATGGTGTAAGGGAGCGAGACGTGGGTCAGGGCGATGAGAGTGGTTCAGGAGGATAAGTTGGAAAGGACAGAGATGAGGATGGTGAGGTGGATGTGTGGCGTGATGCTGAGGGTGAGGAAGTCCAGTGAGGAGCTGAGGAGGAGGCTATAGGTGGAATCGATCAAGGTAGTGATGAGGGGGAACAGGCTGAGGTGGTATGGACACGTGGAGAGGAAGGACGAAGGTGACTGGGTGAAAAGATCAGCATCGATGGTGGTGGAAGGGGAATTTTTGGGACTTTTAGTATGATATTCTACACATATTCCAGGACGAATTCTGAAAAATTTAGCTTGTTATGAGCTATTTACAGGTTTTGGCCTATATGATCTAATGCTCTTGGTCTATTTTGATTAGTTAATGCAGACCTTTGATAGTAGAATCTTTTATTTCTAATCAATTAACCATGAAATGTAAACTTTCCCACGGGTATCTCGCCGGGATTTCCCACGGGTATCTCGCCGGGATTTTCCACGGGTATCTCGCAGGGATTTCCCACAAGGATCTCGCAGGTATTCCGCAACTAGATTTCCGTGGGATTCCCATCCCAGTGGGATTCCCACCGGGATCGGGATAGATCCCAGGATCCCACCTTATATCCCATCATGGGATCCTACCAGGATCCCAGTGGGATTTCTACTAGGATATTACCGCTTAAAAATTCCAGTGGGATTCCGGGTCACCTCAAAACAGTAATTTGTTTCTTTACTTTAAATAAGTTGGTCATTTTGTAACTACCAGTACAAACTCCTTTAAACTCCTTCTTACCCACAATTATGTAAAACACCTTCAAAAGTGGATCTCTAACATTATAGTCCATGACTGGTAGAAGGTCCACAATTGACATGCATGTGCAAAATATTAACGGCCATCTTAAACAATTAAAACATATACAAAAGAGGGACAAGAGGGGGTTCAAGATTGAGAGAATGATCACCACGGAAACTGATCACCAGAAATGGAAATCATGAAACACAATACATGCATAAACTTTGCTCAGGACAGTAAACATTGCCTTTTCTTATCAGGAATGTCAAGTTGTGGACTCGCCACATGCACATAATTTGTTTATAAAGCGTCATACATTCTGGAGTTAGAAAATGCCAAAGCTTATCACTGACCCTTTGATGCTATAAACATTTATACCATAGGAATAAGGAAATTGAAAATGTACTCTTCCCATCTTAAAAGTTGACTTTTATTCAAATTATTGCCCATTTATTAACTTGAGTCTTGTTGTTCACATTGACTTTCGTCCAGGATTAAAACTGAGAGTGTGAAACATTTGTACGTGGTAACAGGTTTAATTTGTTTCAAATAAGTGTGAAAATATTGAACCCAAGGTTACAACTGAAATCAACAAACATTTTAGGCAAAATTAAAATTATGTTTAAAGAACAGCAATGATCACATTACAAAGTACTTACAAAGTCACTTCTGTAGCCCACTATTCTTTTTGGAGTACCAACATGCTCCCTTGTCCTGATAAAAACTTGCATGATGAATGTCGCCACTGAAAAAATAAAATAATTTGTATATCACCATAATTTTTCTAAATGAAATCCACAGTGCCACAACTTGTCATGTACCTGCAAAAAACAGTTTATCTGTCAAGTACATGTACCTACATGTACATGTACAAAGACAGTTTAGTGCAATTCCGAAAATTATGACATGTCAGACATTTTCCATAGCTGCTTTTTATTATCACCATTTATTAATCCCAATTTTGGTATTGTTAGCCCTTGTACTGCCCCAAACTTCCCTGCTTGTTACTCACAAATACACCACAAGGGAAACTTACTAGGTAAATTTGCATCAATTTCAAAGTGGTAAGATTTTGTCAGACTTATGAGGCGTCGGATCTATGGGGTGTTGCATGCGCATTGGAGACACTCTAGTTTCCCCTTGTTCTGATGCGCGCAACCGTGGCGTCATTTTTGACAGGTTTATGAACCTTGACCGACATATTACCACAGTTTGTCAGTCTTGCTACTCGCATCTACCGGTACATGTACGTCGCATAGCAGCAATCAGGGCATCACTTTCATTTCATACTGCAGAACAACTCATCCACGCGTTCATCTCCTCTAGACTAGACTTCTGCAATAGTTTACTTACAGGACTACCCCAGCAATCATTAACACGTCTTCAAAAAGTTCAAAATGCATCTGCCCGCCTACTCACACGAACAAGATCTTCAGAACACATTACACCTGTACTATACAATCTTCATTGGCTTCCTGTCAAATACAGAATACAATTTAAACTCTTACTCCTCACATTCAAAGCCCTTCACGGACTAGCCCCATCCTACACACGAGACCTATTACAACTTCGCAACATGCGACCAGGTCTCGGATCCTCTTCATCACAAAACTACGGAGACCGGGCCTTCTATAGCTGTGCACCACGTCTCTGGAACATCTTGCCAGACGAGGTAAGGGACACAACTGATCTTCCATCATTTAAATGCCTTCTGAAGACTCATCTATTCACTCTTTCATACGCATTTGAATGGTTATCCAGATACTTTGCATACATGGCATGCTTGCTGTTCGGTTTACCAGCATACATGTATCCCTACACAATGCAACATAATCCACTGTATCATGTTGTTGCATTTAGCAGGGTTCTATTTCAGCTGCGTTGCATTATGTTACATTTGGCAGTGTGTTCACAGATTACACAGTTTTGTTTGCGACTTAATCTTAATTTTGTCCATTTTTAATTAATTAATCTATGCAAGGTCCCAGTAAACCTTGATATATTTGGCATGTTGCGTCCAAAAAGTCACTTAAGAATCTAAAGAACAGCCCACATACAAGTACAGTGTAGCTGTACACGATACTACATGTGTATTCCCCAAATCCAAGGGGATTTTCCATTCTAATAAGAAAATACTCACCTCTGTTTACCAACATTTGCATATCAGCGCGCAAGCGCACAAACCTCGCTGAAAAGAATAGCGCCCAAGCCACGCCCTCCGCGCCCACTGCATGCCCCATAAAGGACCCTGTAACACAACCACTCGTCCTATTTTGGTGTTTTTTGTGTGTTTTTTTGTGTTTCCCCATAAGGGAGGGATGTAAACAGAGGCGAGTATTTTCTTATTAGAATGGAAAATCCCCTTGGTTTGGGGGAATTCCAATACAGAAAATACCTCACCTCTGTTTACCAACATTTGCAGAGTAGCACCGGAATACTCATGGGGTGGGGAAGGGCATGTAGTGGCTTGAAACTGTCTAAACTAAGCCTACATGCAACTGAATAAACATGAAAGGTTGTTTAGACATACGTTACCCGGGAGCTGCCTATCTATTGTGAGGGACCTTTCCCGGGCTTTGCGGGCTGCTGATCCTGGAGGACTTTTCTTCCCATAAGTCCCTCCGCTTGCACGACATCCTTCAAGTAGCAAGACGTGAAGGTGGATGGATTCTTCCAGCAGGCCGCTTTCATGATATCTGAAAGATGAGCCCAAGATGATGACACGCTGCGTGTTTCGTGGGCTAGAGATTTCGATCGTCGGTTCTCGGCAGGATTATCAACTGCCTCAGAGATCCACCGAGCGATCGTGGTCACAGAGGCCGGATGATGAGGCTGGATGGTTGTAATAAACAGCTGCTTGATGTCCCCTCTCAAAGGCCGAGTGCGAGCAATGTAGTATTTTAGGGCTCGCACGGGGCACCACCACTTATCCTCTGCTGTAGAAGAGAAGGATGTTAAGCTCGGCACACAAATGTCAGGAGGTGTGAAAGTGGCCGACTGATTTTTGGTAAGGAACTCTATATGTGGAATTAGGCGAAGTAGGAATGCCGTTTTAATTGTCAGCTGATGGAGGGAAGAGCTATTTGCGGGCTCAAATGGAGCTTTCGCAAGTGACAGGAGAACGGCACCCAGATCCCAAGATGGAATTAATTTTCTTCTGGGAGGTCGACTGTGAAACATACAGTACCACGCAACAAGTGCGCGATGGATGTGTTATTTGAGGTAGTTAAGCCATCCTGAAAGCCTTGATGAAGAACACCGATGGCTGATCTGTAACCTCGGATAGTCAAAATTTGAAGCCCCGAGTTAAAAAGGGGGAGCAAGAAATCCCCAATAGAAGCTAGAGATGCTGTATGGGAATCAATAGCTCTCTCCTTGCACCATTTGGTGAAGTGGAGAAGTCTGCTATCATAAGTTCTCCTGGGGGAAACTAGTCTGCTCTTGACTGCCAGGGCAGTAGCCTCCTCCGAAAGGCCAGCTGTTCTGAAGGAGACTCGGGCAGCATCCAAGCACAAAGATGAAGAGTGGTTGGATCTGGGTGTAGGACTTGTAACCTCACTTGTGACAAAAGATCTGGTCGGTTGGGGAGCATGAGAGGTGTATGAACAAGTAGGTCCAGGAGACGAGGAAACCATGGTTGTCGGGGCCAAAAGGGGGCTACGAGTATAATCCTGGAGAATTCTGTCTCGATCTTTGTCAGAACCCATGGTAACAGGGAAGTTGGAGGGAAGGCATAAGCGTGAATTCCCGTGCAGTCGAAGCTGAGGGCATCCACCTTCCACGCCATGGGGCGAGCAGGACGAGCGCAGAATGTTGGGAGCTGCTTGTTCAGATGTGACGCAAACAGGTTTCTTCCAAGGATATTGAAGATGTGGTTGACCATGTGGTTGATGTGAAGAGACCATGGAATGCACCAACTGAGAAGCTCCCAAGTGGCTAGGCAAAGAGACGGAGAATGGGTTCCCCCCTGACGGTTGATGTAGGACACCACTGTAGCGTTGTCCGATTTGACCGGGACCAGTTTGTCTAGAACTCTGGGTTCGAAGGACTGTAGGGCCCTGAAAACTGCAAGTAGCTCCAAGTGGTTGATGTGTAAATGGTTCTCGTTCTCTGACCAAGTGCTGGCCACCGATATATCTTCTAGATGGGCTCCCCATCCCAGAATCAAAGCACCCGTAGAAGATTCTGGGAGGACATGAAAACGCTGATACATACTCGTAGTGTTTGGCATCGCTCTCTGGTGGGCATAGCCCTGCCCGTAGTCAGATTCAGAATAGCCCCAAGGTACATGTAGGTGGGCTGTTGTGAAGGAGTCAGGAAGGATTTCTCTACATTGATTATAAACCCCAGATCTGTGACTAGTTGAACTGTCTGTATAAGTGCCCTCTCTGTATCCTGATAAGTGGGACCCACTATGAGCCAATCGTCCAGGTACAGGAACAAATGAATCTGTCTTTGACGGAGAAAAGCTGCGACAACCTTGGTTATTCTGGAAAAGACCCGAGGGGCCGTCGAAAGACCAAAGGAAAGACAGCGGAACTGGTACGTGGTTTCCTGATATATAAATTGGAGGAATTTCTGGTAATCTGCATGGATAGGTACATGAAGATAGGCATCCTTCAGGTCGATGGAAGTAGCCCACTAATTTCTCTTCAGAGACTGGAGGATGGTAGAGAGAGTTTCCATTCGAAAATGCTTTGGCCTGATGTAAGAGTTGAGAGGACGCAGGTTGAGGATGGGGCGCCACTCGCCCGATTTCTTTGGAGCGAGGAAAGAGGTTGATGTGATGCCGAGGGTGGATCCAGCAGGAGCTGGAATGATGGCATTCTTTTCTCCGAGAGAAAGGATTTCCTTTTCCAAGGCAGCCCGATGTGCAGGGTCTGTGGGAACAGGAGTTGGTCGTCAGGGAGACTGTAAGGAAGGGTCGCTGGTGAACTCCAGACGGTACCCCACCGAGATAGTCTGAAGAACCCAGATGTCTGATGTTACAAGAAGCCACCAGTGGCTGAACTCTGCCAGGCGACCACCTACTGGACCCAGAACTGGTGGAATTAAAACACTGTTGTAGTCAGAAGCCCTTGTTAGCCCGCGACCCTCGGGGCTTGGAGGGCCGCACGAATCTGGAGGGCTGACGACGAGGGAACCGGTAAGCCGAAGAAGATGCAGAACCCCGGCCTCCAAAACGCCTAGGTTTTAAGGCCGATTTCTGGTCGGAAGAGGCAGGTCTAGGTTTCTTCCAACTGGACTCGGTGGATGGACGTTTGGCCGAGCGTCGGCGAAGATCCAATTTGTCTTCAGTTTTGAGACGTTTGGCTTCTTGCATCATGGCCTCATCAAACCTGCTGTCAAAAAGGTCGCCCCCACCCAGAGGAAGATCCAGCAAGCATTCCCTGGAACCGACCGATGGAAGGAACAAGTTGTCCAAGACGAATGAACGCCGCAGCAAGGAAGTAGCAGCAAACCCAATGAAAACTCCCGAAGGCAAGCCCCCAGACAATCCTAAAGAAAATGAAACATCTCTGGCAATTTACTAGCATCAATTAAGGAAGGATCATCATGGTATCTAGCTAGAGTGTCGGACAACAGCGTGGAAAAGGAAGCAACCCTAGCCCCATGACGCAAATGTTTGTCCAGGGCAGAAATATTCTTATCCAGAAGTTTGGTCTTGGAATCGAAAAACTGCGTACGGCATCTTGAATTTTCGTGCCTGAGTAAGTCTTTGGCCTCAGAAGACAAGGTAGGGGTAGAAAAATACCTCTTGGAATCATGCTGATTAGTTTTAAATAAATTTGCCTGGCTACGTTGTATCTGCGGGAGAGATTGCTTCCGTTGAACCTGATCTACGGTAGGGACATATTCATGATATCGGCACACAAACTATCTACAGGAAATGTGGGTTGGTTAGCTTTGGATGAACCACTACCAGTATCTCTACGGTAAGAGGGTCGAGAGGGCTCTACTGGGGAAGGAGGGGGAAACTGGAGAAGCTTACCCACTTCATTCATGGTATAAAGAAAGGCCCGCTGAGCGATGGAGAGGTTATCCTTATCAACTGACTGAACAGAGGAAATGGAGAACTCTGAAGAAGATCTGGAACGGGTGTGTCGACTCCGATGCCCAGATTCATGCCGTGAGTGGTCATCAAAAGACCGATGATGAGCCCGGTGTCAATCTCTGCTGAAAGTCCGTGAAGACTGTGATGTGGGTGGTGCCCCAGGCCTCTGTGACCGGGCGGGGCTGGTCGTACTGAGGGACTCAAAGGTATCTGACGCCATACAACCCCGCCGTCCCGCTGGCACATGTGGGTCGGTCTCCACTTCCGTTGCTTGCATGTGCTCCTGTAGGCTACCGAAGGTATGCGGGATTTCTCGGGGAACTGCAGTCGAGCCACGAGTGCTTGTCCCCGGAGGGTTTCCGACCGCCGAACCCGGGGGAGTAGGCCCAGTCGCTACGGTTGGAGTATCATGCTTGGATTGAGGAACGGAAAGTGATTTTCCTGATGAACGGCTTGAGATTACCGCTTTCTTTCTTGTTTTGGCGACATTGCTATTTATAATAATGTACACGTGTGTGTAATTCAATATGGTTTGACTAGCGAAGTGCACTGAACGAGTCGCTGAAAAAAATAGGACAAGTGGTTGTGTTACAGGGTTCTTTATGGGGCATGCAGTGGGCGCGGAGGGCGTGGCTTTTCTTTTCAGCGAGGTTTGTGCGCTTGCGCGCTGATATGCAAATGTTGGTAAACAGAGGTGAGGTATTTTCTGTATTGGAATACATGTAGGCCCCAAGTCTTGATTATGTTAACAATGTTGTTTTCTTGTCTCGTGATGCATGTGAATGCTGATATTTCTATTGTTTTAATTACAACAATATAACATTTGGCCTATGGAATCCAAAATGTCTCAAATTTCTGGATGATTGCCATGTACATGTACAAACCAAAGTAGTGTTGATATAATACTGTAAGTCTGTTTTGTGTTATGGTGGGAAGACTATTTCTAATTGTTTTACCAAAATCACAATTAGCCGTTTTCTTAAGGAGTCTAAACTCATTAAGCTTCCGTACCAAGCTATAAGTTAACAACATGTAAAAGTAAGTCCACATTGCGATATCACTGTAAAACCTTTTATCGTGGACCCCTATTGTTCCTCTTTTGTTTGTACTTTAATTATTTTGGAAGAACTCCCAATCGTAGACCCTATTGTCCTCTATTGTTCTACGTCCACTATTTGATTGCATACAAACTCACGCACTCGTGTGGTACATACCGGTAGCGTTATGGGGACAACCCATAGGGTTTGTGCGTAAACTGAAATCTCTTTAATCTCAAACTCAGAACACTCTAAAATTCTCAGCATCACCCTAATTTGTCCTCTTCTACATTTTCTTTCATTATACCCTAACCCGATTTTACCTTGTTCTACCTTTACTGAACACCCAACGCGCTATGGGGACTCGAAAATGTCCCCACTACTCGGTCTGTCTTTTCCAAACAAAAGAACCTGTCCCCCTAACGCGGTGAGTGCCTACCCACGCACGCACACATAACCGCGCATATGGAGACTTGTGGGGAAGACCTTTGTTACCCTATTTAGTTTTCCTTTGTCCTATTGTAATATTTAACGTTATGGCGTTTCCACTCTGGGGTAAATAGATTTCTAAGGATTTTCGCTCTGGGGTAAATTTATCCTATTGTCCTATTGTGTTACCTTCCCCATAGGGCTGCGTGTACATACGAGCGTGTAAGTGTGTAAACACCTTCAATCGTGGTCGGGGCATTGTCCGAGCGTTATCCCTCTTTTGTTTGTACCTTTTCGGAAGACCTCCATATGATTTGTACACGAATTGGAATCGTGGACCTTCTTTCAATCGTGGACCCATTGTTTGCCCCCAATATTTTTGGTCTGATGTCCACGTTGGAAGGTGTTTACACACTCACAAAGTCATGTATTGAGCGGCAATCGTGGACGGGGCATTGTCCGACTGTGTTCCCTCTTTTGTTTGTACGTTTTCGGATGATCGCCATAGGATTTGTACACGAGTTGAGATCGTGGACCCATTGTTTGCCTCCCAATTCTTTTGTCCGACGACCACGATTGCCGGTCAATACAAACGCACCCCCACACAGCGACGGTCACACAGAAGTTTGTTTAGGTGACACACAAAAGTTGAAAAAGTCCCCCAATTCTGTGCTGAACTAAAACAGCAATCCAGACTGTATAACAATCTTATAGCCAGCTCTTGCCCCCTGTCCTATTGCAAAATGATAAGTAAACTACATGTATGCATAGTGCACAAGCTTTCTAAAGGGATGATAACATAAATGGGTCTTTCCATAAATAAGGGGGCCAAAGCAGGACATGGTGTTATTTCTCAAAATGTAATTTACTTTCTATATTCTTTGCATGTTCGTATGGTGGGGATAGCTCATACGTTTAATGTATAACTTCAATTTCTTGAATCAGATGTTTTGTTTTCATATACGATCCAAAACTATCCATCACACTGTAACGGAGACACCGGTGTCTCAGTTACAGTGTGAAGTGTGAAACTTGCGACTTGTTTTGCCATAAATTAGTAGGTTTTCATTGAAAATTTAAATTTCAAAGGGTAATATGTAAACATCATTGGTATACTGTAATTCAGCTATTTTCAATGAAAACCTTCAAACGTTGGCCAAGCAGTAAAGGCCGACAGTTTTACGCGTAACCGTGACACTGGTGTCTTTGTTACACCGTGACTCAAAAAGTCCTGTCTCTCTTATTATGCATCATAAATGTCTGAATCTAGCAAAGTGCATAGTAATACATGCTACATACATGTACATCTGATTCAAGAAATTGAAGTTATACATTAAACGTATGAGCTATCCCCACCATACGAACATGCAAAGAATATAGAAAGTAAATTACATTTTGAGAAATAACACCATGTCCTGCTTTGGCCCCCTTATTTATGGAAAGACCCAAATGTTCAAGGAACGCAATTAGTTTCATAGGAATGGGAACATCAACCAGTTAAACATATATTCTAAACATAAATAACAATGCTTTGAAAGAGAGTAGTGTGGTTAACTTACTCTTTCTAGAGACTCCACTACCTAAATTGTGATCCAGATCAAACGGATCTTCGATGGCGAAACCACGTGTAGAACCAGTCCACATCTTTTCAAAGCGAGATACAGGCTTGTGCTGTCGAATGCACACTACATGTTTCTTGCTACAGAACTCCCCTGTGAAGAAATGCAGAAAACCTAGCCACAATTCTCCCACAGATTCCTGGTTGGCATTTCTCCAAATATGTCTCTGTAATATAAACAGAAATTGAAATGTACAGTTAAAATATAATACAAGAATCCATTCAGGGTGTTGACTACATGTAGATCAAGTTGTAAAAAACAGTATTGGTACATTGGAACGCCGCTATACATGTAACGAACATCCAAGGATCCACAGATTTCGTTCGGTATAGCGATCGTTCGGGATAGTAATTTTCAGCCGTCCATCACATGCCCATTTTTCAAGATAGCGCCCGTCCTTTTAAATAACACCGTCTTGTGGCCTACTTCAAACGCACATTTATTCATTCATCACAACGAATTCTAAAGCAACGATTTGGCTTTTACTTTCTATTCTTTGGGGAAATAATAGCCACCCACCACTTTTTAACATAAAGCACCAGCCGTTTGACATTTCAAATTTAAACACGGGCTAATTAGCTGTTGGTATACTCAGTGGATTTCTAAAAATCTGTAGACATTTTCAACAACAATGTTTGGCATGTTTGGACACACAAATCGGGAGCCAAGGATCATGTTTGGTATAGCCGAATGTTCTGTATAGCCGAATGTTTGGTATAGCCGAATGTTCGGTATAGCCGAATGTTCGGTATAGCCGAATGTTCGGTAAAGCCGAATGTTCGGTATAGCCGAATGTTCGGTATAGCCGAATGTTCGGTATAGTCGAATGTTCGGTATAGCGGTGTTCGGTAAAGCGGCCTTCCATTGAACAATGTTTCTCTCAAGAGCCTTGGTCAACTCAAACAAACAAGGATGGTATTCAAATCACGAGTCTTGCCTACTTTCGCAATTATCCATTTTACAACTTGACCTCAAATCAAATTTGACCTTCAATGTCATCATCACATGTAAGTTTTCATATTGCATGACGTAAGTTTGCATGAAATATTAAAGCCAGTTCGGTCTTCCAACTGCACGTGTGCAGGACAAGATTTGACAACTTTTCTTTCAAAAACCTTTGTACAGCGAAGTTTTCATGTTTTTTGTGTGTCCAACCTTTTTTTGAACAAAATCTGCCATAGACTTTTCGTTTGCACAAACAAAATCGCACAGAATGCAGATTCAGTTACCACGTTCCCTATAGCCTTGGGTGCATTTATCTGCACTGCGTTTATTCCAAGAGAAAAAATGTTGAATCTTGTTGTATATATACGCAGTTGGAATACGGAACTGACTTTACAATTCCAGCCTCTTTTATAACTTGACCTTAAATGACCTTTGATATTAGTACTTGACCTTTGACAAGACCATCATATGAAGTTTACAATATTGCATGCTTAACCCAAACTTGTATGATTGCAAATGGACTTCAAGTTTGCATATAAGACCAATTTTATTTAGCTTTCGCCAAAATGACACATACATTGTACCGGTACATGGGTCATTCCATGAAGTGTGACAAAGGAGTGGAAATTTCAAAATTTGGATAGGCTATTAACCATATTTCACTGAACTAATAATATTTGTTCAAATAACCCTGACTTGTGAAGAAGTATAAGGCCTCATTTATTATGTGGCAGGTTGGGATGTAACGCTGAAAATTTTACCAAGTTTAGGTGAAGATTCTTCTAGGTAAATAACAATTATCAAGATACATTTGTTACATTCTTAATGTGTGCAAGTATCCTTACCAACAAAAATTGAAAAGAAAAGGATAGTCTGCTACATAGTCTGTTAAATTCCATTATTTAAACATCTACTTTGATTCAACTTGAACAAAATATATATTGATGCGAGCTAGCATGTTTTTGTTTATGCAATTGTACTCCCCCTACTTCAGTCTACCACAAAATTAGCCAGAAGAATTGCGTTACTGTATGTAAATCTTAAGGTTAATAAATAACTCGCTTCAATAGTGTTGTGGATGTAAACTGGAAACAATTTCCTGTTACATCCACTTCATAACCAGTGTTAAACTGGTTAATGTGGTTTCTTTGCACATGGAATGCACATGGAATTATATTCACAGAAAACTGCATTTACATTTTGCAGTTGTATTAAATTAGTTCTATTTATTTTGTTTTCAAAAGTCCCCAACAAGTATTGTCTAATACATCTTTAACTTACTAACATACTGTACAGAGTTATAGATTACACTTGTTTTCCATGTTGCAATTTAAATTCATTGTTCACTTTTTGGTTGACTTTTTTTAATTGAACAATTTATTTTCATTGTTTTCTTTTGTAAAACCCCCATCACACTAGAGGCGGAATGAGCCGGAATGCCGTCAAAATAATTTTTTTTGGGTACATGTACCTGGATATTCAAAGCGCATTCGGAGTGCATTCTAAAAATTCTGACTGCACTCCAAACATTTGGGCTTCTTCTTGTGGCCGGCCCAAATACTTTGCTCATGCTCAAAACTTTCGAGGTGCATTCAAAGTACAGAAATATTAAACGGCAATCTAAGTGTATTCTAACTGCATTCTGGCAACCCTCTAAATATTCTTATGGGATATTAGCAGCATTCAAAACATTTTGATCGCATTGAGGAAGAATCGAAACGGCAAGCCACATCAAATCCTGCTAGAATGTTTAAATAATCCTTTTTACATGTTCTTTTCTGTGAAGTAAGTTTAAAAGGTTTATTCTTTAAACATGTTCATGACTTATTCCTTAGTTTTACAGTACTTGGACAATAACCAGAACAATGGCCCACATACAGACGGACAGACAGGCAGAGAGACTACGTACTACTGACTACATAGTACATGTACAGAAAAAAATGATTGCATAGACTGTTTCTGAACTTCGCTCAATAATATTGGCAACAAAATACGAAAAAAGTTGCAATTTAAACTATTATAACTTATTTGTCTGTTTGGATCTAAAAGGAAGAGGATAATAGCATGACCATTGGGTAATGTGGACCATCAGGCTTGAATTAGGCATAACTTAAAACCCAACAAACACCATTAAATATACCGATGTACATGTACATGTACATACATGTGAAACGTAGACAGAATCTAAAGCTTTAATTAACCCTAACCCTACCTAATGCTACTTTTTACTACTAGTAGTAAAAAGTAGTATGCAGTACTCTCACTGACTTATGTGCAATGCCTGTAGTAATTTTTAGTATTGGGTACTTCACCCCTAGTTGCACTCGTAGTACTTTTTAGCATTGGGTTCCTCTGCTTGCTGTGTGTGCATGGCCCATGTATGCTGTGTAGTGTGTTCTCAACTCTACAGCAAAAATTGTCACTTGGGACACATGGGTCAAGGCTGGACTACTGCATTTTTTTGCCAGGTAAGTATAACTGACCTGTATTGCCACTATTAGTATTTTGTAGTTGGCAGTATCTGTACTCTGTCAGTACACACCCAATCATCAGTCACTGAGAGACCCAGTGCTACAAAATACTAAGTAGTATTCTGTAGTATGCAGTTCTTTAGCCCAAAGTAAGGCCTAGGGGGTTAGGGTTAAACAAATCCAACTTTTAATCATATGTCTTTAAATAAATTGGGCTTTGATTAATAACAAAAGAAAGTTATCTTACCAGTTTCTTTAGATCGCTGAAGAACCATGCATTCCAACCCTCTACTAGGATTTCAGGTTTTTTGTTGCCATCATACAGCTATACAGAAAAAGAATCAACATTTAAGAAAATGTAAGAAAATGTAAGAATATGGAAAACATTTAAGAATAAGGATATTCAATGAAGTTGAAATGATATTTTCCACATGCTCTAAAAAGAAATCATAGAGTAAAGTAATATGTGTTGGGATTGCGTTGGGATTTGTATGCATGCACAAAAATGTGCGCGGAGCCTTAGTCCGGTGCGCTCGACAAACGAGTAACGAATGCTGACGCACAACTAGCGAACGACAACGCACTGGCTAAAATTGTAAATCTTTCAGTGCACGGGCCGTGTGTCGTGTATACATGTGACTGGCGCATGAATGTACACACCAAAAGGACGCCAGACAAGCGCAGAGCGCGCTGGACCAACGCCAGACACACTGGGTATTCAATAATTTTGTAACATGTTCGCTCTGTACGCGCCCCGTATACGCACAGCGCGCTAGCAACACGCTGTGCATTCGTTGTCAACTCGCTACAAAAATCAATGCGCAGGCTGTGTGTCGTATGACTGTGGTAGTTCTTCTAGACACGATCAGCAGGAACCTCTGTCATCACTCATGAGGGTCGAAGGAGACGTAATGAGGAGGTGCAGGGCGGGACCCGTTCATTTACCCCCCATTGCTACACGCTGCGTACACGCTAGGAACACACTAGGAAGCGCTGGAAGAAAGCTGGGCGCGCTAAAGACTCGTTCAGCACTCGTTGATACATGCGTTAGAAGCACGCTACATGTTGGTGTGTGCTAGACCTCAGCCGACGAACAAACACAGATACCCAGCATGTGCTCCTCGTGTGTCTGGCGTTGGTCCAGTGCGCTCTGCGCATGTCTGGCGTCCTTCTGGTGTGTACATTCATGCATCCAGCTCCGCGCACATTTTTGTGCATGAACAAAAATCCCGACGCACACAGCGAATGACAACTAATGCATAGCCTTAGTCCGGTGCGCTCGACAAACGAGTAACGAATGCTGACGCACAACTAGCGAACGACAACGCACTGGCTAAAATTGTAAATCTTTCAGTGCACGGGCCGTGTGTCGTGTATACATGCGACTTGAAATAAGGCAGCTGCAAGAAAAGTGCAGAGAACAAAGACGACCGCTATTCATTGTGTCTGTAGACCTTGTCAGCAGAGATGGTATCTTCCAACTTCTTGCTAAGAACGGGTGTCCACCAAAACTGCTGAGCATGATTGTCTCCTTCAATGCAGATATATGCAGGGAACAGTGTTGTTTGACGGCTCCTCATCAGACCCATTTCAAATCCGTAGTGGAGTGAAGCAAGGGTGTGTTTTAGCCCCTACGCTCTTTTGCATCTTCTTTTTGATGCTCTTGTCTCATGCTTTCAGCTACACAGAAGATGGTGTAGACCTCCGCACTAGGTCAGACGGAAAGCTGTACAATCAGAGAAATTCTTTTTGCATATTATGCAGCCTTAGTGTCTCACTCTGCCCGACAAAAAACGCCGTCTAAACAGCTTCCACCTACGGTGTCTCCGACGCATTCTCCAAAACTCTTGGCAAGATCGAATTTCCAACAGCATTGTCTTGGAAAAGGCCAAGATCCTAATCATGTTCTCACTCCTACACCAATGCCAACTATGCTGGCTGGCTGGGACAGATGGTCACATTCCCAAAGATGTCCTCTACGGTGAGCTCACTGCTGGTTCTACATGTAGGTCTACCGGCCAGCTGGTCCTGCACTTCAAGGATGTGTGCAAATGCGATATGAAGAGGGTCGGCATAGAAGTTAACACATAAAAGGCTGCCGCGACACACCACACAGGCCTCGAAATAGTACTAGCCCGGCGTACAAAGTCTAGCGAAAACTGCTCCGGGCTACCCAGACCCACTTCCTTGGTTGCCCGGTGGGCTAGTGAAAAATTCAGTAACCTACCTGTAAATGTTTAGATCAAAATACATGTTAAAATTGTATTGTTTTTTTGTGTATTAAATAAATATCGGATCAAAATAAACCGAGTATAAACTGTCTTTTGTTTGTGTTTTTCGGCATGATTATCGATAGCCTGGGAGCGCTCGATCCACGCGTGCATGCAGTGCATTGCGATCTCACGAATAGAGTAGACTGGTGGGCTTCAGTGAGATTAGTATAGTATAAACTACGGCGCAGGGTACCGCACATATGTGCACTATTCTCTTTCACATCGTTCAGCCTTTCTTACCATAACGGCCCACTGCGTAGCTGTATAGTACATGAGCGTGCTGCTGTGTCACTAGTAGTAGCGCCTGATAAAGAGTCTGTTCAGAACAGCGCCCTCTGTGTACATTACTACGGATGTACATGTACATTATTGTACGTACCGCGCCGGTACGTGCACGTGCCCGCGCCGAACAAATAGTTTTGTGCATTGTACATACGGGCTAGCGAAAATGTAAACGGGCTAGTAAAATCTGCAGTTTGCTAGCCCGGTGGGCTATCCAGGAAAAAAAGTTAGCGCAAGGCCTGCCACATTAAATGGCGTGGGACGACACCCAAGATGCTGAGGAGGAGTGTGCTAAGCAGTAGAAGGAGAGGAGACGGCGGCGCCAAGATGACAAAGCTAGCCTCATTTCAACCTTGCAGCCCATCTACACCTACATCAACTGTGGCCGGCAGTGTCCGTCTCGCATTGGTTTGTTCATCGATTCGCATTTTTCTATCACTGTGGAGACATGGCTTTGTTCTCGTGTACAAAATGGTTAGAAAGTCGAGCACGTTTTTCAAAATGCTCCCATTTTAACCATAATTGTTTTCCTGGGTTGAAATTTTGACCCAATATACCCTATATTATACCCTAACCCAAACACTAACCCTAACCCACATGCGATCGGCGTCCGGCGATCGGTATTTTTTTGTATAAAATTATATTTTTTGTCATAACTACAAGATATCTAGCGCAATCCTTTTTCTGGATGCAGGCTACAATCATTATTTGTTTGCAAATAAGCAAGATATTTCCTAATAATTCGGTAGTAATTTGTATTCTATATTTGCAAATGGTGTATCCTACTTTTAAGGTTCAGTCAGTGCGCAGCTTTCAGAAATGTGCTTTCTTTTATTTGGTACGCATACATGTACATGTAACTCTCTTGATAAAATGAATATTCATGAGATTTGACACACCACATTTCAAATAAATGTTCACGATAATGGGTCTTTAAAACAACAATTTCTTTCAAAAGTGAAGTAGAAAAATGGTTTAGCCTGCCCTTATTGTTAAACAAGATAAAACAAAAAAAAATAGAAATATTTCAAGAAAAATATTGGTTAAAACGGTGTCACTGTCGCAAATTTACATTTGGCGAAAACTATTATTTGTGTAAATAAAAGACGGTAGACCAAATATTCACAATGCTGTGACTAGTTTGGTTATTAGATTAACTTACTTTATAAATGTTTTTCACTTGATGATCTGAAACAGTCAGGGTCACTCAAAATTCACGAGCATTCGGAACGAAGTTGTGAAAGAATGTTAATACACGAGTGTGCATTCCTCGTTATATGGTTTAGCACAACACTGTAGCACCATTCTGAATGTTCATGGCCATCTACAGTTCATTGTTCCTACAGCATGCTTACAAATGACAATTTGTTGATTGCCATTAGTGGTGCAAAAAACAACAGTTGTGTTAAATCAGTAAATCTTGTTCATTATAAATACATTTTTGGAATGAGGGAAAATTGACAAAATGTCTTTTTTCCTATTAACATTGGAAGCATATCTGTTGTGTATCAGTGAATTTTTTAATTTATTATAATTTGTACAGCTAATATGCTGAAATTTACCTCCTGTAATACTGGGAGCACTGGTGGCTTCCTCTGTTGTAGGAAGAATATAGTCATGATCGTGTAGGCATAGGAAGACAGACTTCCCTTGGAGGCATCTCCAATATCACACATCTATGCAGTCAGAATAAAAAGAACTTTGTTAAAATGATGAAACCAATGGTATTCAGATGTAACCTGTGAATAAAAGGGCCGACATTAGATAGTCAAGAGTGAACAAAATTACTGGCTCATGGGCCTGGACACGCTAATTCCCAAGCCAAACACCCCTCAGCTATTTATGGTAAATTTACCGGTATGTGTCTCACGCATGCCCTTATAATATGGAGATAGACGCACGATATGGCATTGGGGCTAATAATATACGCCCTCATTGGTATTGTGCAGGCTGTGGGTGGTTCCAACCAATGAAACGGTCGTAGACCAGTCTTTATAGAAGTACAAATTTAATGTGACACTGAAAAAGCATTTAAAACTGACTGGCTCATGTTTTATTGGTCGTTTACCACGTGTCCGCTATTGACCAATAGGAATGGCTATACTGTCTCAGTTATTTATAAATACAAAATAAAATGTTCCCGGGATTGTTTTAAAATGAATGTTACTTTGGTAATGTTACTGTTAGAGAAGCGCCCCACTGGATGGCAGCACCTCTTCATGTGCTCTGTTTTTTTTGTATTAAAATATTGTGTTCTACCTGTTATTGTTTCTTCAAAGTTTTACCAGTGGAACATCTACATGCAGGGATCCTACTGGACATTTTTCTATGTGTTCGAGTGGATATTTTTGATGTTTTTGATGCATGTGGTTTTCACCGTCCTTTGTGTGATATCACCCTCTTCAGTTTGAACAATGGATTTATCTGTGTGCCTTTTCATCTTACTCCTCTGCACAGGACCAATTACCCTGTCTAATCAGGTGCATGTGGCAGTTCAGTCATGTAGTGTCCTGGATTGCACACATAAACGTCTTCAACACAAGAAATATCTTGGAAGTAGAATTCCTTACTATGGAAATACAAATGCTACTTTCCAAATTGATCTTCTTGCATCTGGTGATGTAAATCCAAACCCTGGTCCCACGTCAACTGACAATAAATATGTTTCTCATACTCTTCAGGATAAACAATGGATCACCTATAACCAACATCAACTTCTGTCTCTGAAAAAATTCAATAACAAAACTTCTCCACCCCTGCCTCAATCTTTGTGGACTTGCATCAAAACTTTGGGAATAGCAAAGCACTCCCCAAGAGGAAAACGAGGTGGGCGTCGCAAATGGCAGAATGTTTCCCAATCAATTGTCCCGATCAACAACTTCAGAAGTGGAACTGAAAGCCCTGTACCGGTACTACATGTAGTACTACTGGTGAAATGCAGAGTGAAAGAAAAGTAAACGTTTGTGTCCTAAATGCCCAGTCTGTAAATAACAAGACTTCTGTGCTCACCGATTACTTTCTACAACGGGATTTTGATATTATTGCATTGGTTGAAACCTGGCTCTCATCTGATTCCAGCAAGAACAAACAAGCTATTGGAGAGTTGTGTATGCCTGGTTATGATATGTACCACATACCCCACCCTGATAGGCCTGGAGGCGGTGTATCTATTCTACACAAGTCATCAATCATCAGAGGTGCTACTACGGCGCATGACGCTTCATCTTTTGAAAGTCTATGCTGTGACTTGACTTTCCCAGGAACATGTTCTCCCATCAAACTAGTTGTGATTTATAGACCACCATATAGTAAGAAAAATCGCACTACACCCAAAGTATTTCTTCAAGAATTCGCTGACTACCTTAGTTTGTTATCTGCATCAAAATGTAAACTGTTGGATATTTTAACTTCCACTATGAATCTTTGACTGATCCTGATACAAATCACTTGAAAGAAATAATTTATGTCTCTAATCTTGAACAGTTTGTCACCTCACCAACTTACATTAGTGAGTTGGTGTTTGTTAGGCTCATTGGGCTATATAGACCATTTGGGAGTGTTAGTTGTTCATTTCGCGTTCTGACGGTGAAAACAACCGAAAAGTGTTTGTTAGGCTCAATGGGCTCTATAGACCATTTGGGAGTGTTAGTTGTTCATTTCGCGTTTTGACGGTGAAAACAACCGAAAAGTTTTTGTTAGGCTCATTGGGCTCTATAGACCATTTGGGAGTGTTAGTTGTTCATTTCGCGTTCTGACGGTGAAAACAACCAAAAAGTGTTTGTTAGGCTCAAATGGGCTCTACATGTATTTAGATTTAATAATTGCACGTGCTTCTGATAATCTCGTTGAATCTGTGAAAGTTGACTGTTTGTTAACGGATCACGCTGCAATTCACTGCAAGTTGAACCTTGACAAGCCTCCACCTATGAAACAGCAAGTTTCTTATAGAAAGCTGAAAACAATCGACCATGCAGAATTCTCTACTGATCTAGAACAATCACTTTTGAATTTTGATCCCTCATCAGATTTAGATTATATTGTTGATCAGTATAATTCTTCACTTACGAGCATTTGGACAAGCATGCCCCCTTAAAATCCCGCAGCATCACAATTCGACCTTCCAATCCATGGTACTCTCCTGAAATCGATGAGGCAAAGAAGCTGAGATAAAGACTTGAAAGAAAATGGCGGAAAACCAGGTTGGAAATAGATCGTGAACTGTTCAAAGCTCAACGTCAACGAGTTTATAACATGATCAATGATGCCAAAGCTTCTTATTATAGAGAAAAAATATCAACATGTACAGACCAGAAAGAACTTTTTAAGATTGTGGAACAACTACTTCATCAAAAAGGGAAATCTAAACTTCCTCTCACAATTCTAAAGCAGAACTGGCAGAGAAATTTAATAAGTTCTTCATTTCTAAAATCTGCAAAATACGCAAGGAACTAGATACTTCTGCTGATGTTGGCATAAGTAATGACACAATTTTCCCCCAGACGGATCATGATAAATCGATTGCCAATCTTGAAGTTTTACTTCCTGCATCTGAAGTTGAAATTCGCAAAATAATCGATGCATCTCCACCAAAATCCTGCGATACTGATCCAATCCCTACTTGGCTCTTAACCAGTTCGCGCCGGGATTATTTTAACATCGCCGAGCCGACGGGCGGGATTATTTTTAACGAAACTCGATCCGAAGCGTGTTCAGGCCTATAGCGCTGGGTAGCACACCCACGCATTTCCGGCCTTGCGCGCTGCTGACATATATTTCCGAACTTGAACTTGGCGTATATATTCGTCATCCGTTTTGAATTTGGGGAAATTTTTGCGTTTATATTCGTCATCCGGCGCGAACTGGTTAAAGAAACATCTTAGTCTACTTGTTCCAGTAATCACAAGGATCGTCAACCTCTCGCTGGACTCGACCACTTTTCCATCATGCTTCAAAACAGCTCTCGTTACACCTCTTCTTAAGAAACCATCATTGGACTCAGAAAACCTAATTTCAAATTTGGCTTTTGTCTCAAAAATCATCGAAAAAGTAGTATCGACTAGGTTATCAGATCATCTTACTGAAAATAATCTCTACGAACCATTCCAATCTGCCTACAGGAAAAACCATGGGACTGAGACAGCTTTGCTACGGGTGCAAAATGATATTCTCCATGCTATCGATAACAAACGTGGTGTGTTTCTGGTGCTACTGGACTTGTCGGCTGCCTTTGATACCATAGACCACGGTGTCCTTCTATCACGTCTTTCATCTATTGGTGTCAAAGGTAGCGCCCTTGAATGGATAGGATCGTATTTGAGTGATAGATCTCAAGCAGTCAACATAAATGGATGTTTATCTTCAATCCTCCCGCTTCTCTTCGGTGTCCCACATAGTCTTGGTTCCAAGACCTTCGTGTTGTTTATTTCGCGATCACTGACACAAACCACCGATGTTATAGAGGGCGCTATTTCACGACGAACCGCCACCCGTGAACTGGACCCTGTTGAAGGTCTTGGACAAGTTGGCACATTGTGGGCGTGGTCAGACTATTGTAATATATGCATTATTCATATCACGTGATAATGATGGACAGTTAAGCAAATACGTGCAGACCTGAGGGTTATTGTGTCGCGCAAAACATGTCCAGACTCGCCGCGATTGACCTGTGCAGTACACATGTACATGTACAATGTACAATGTACATTATACATCGACACAGCAAATTATGGCTGCCCCGGCGTTTATTTGTGACTGCGGGTGCAGAAGTATTTGTCTTTGGTGTTTAAATTTGTGATGAGTGAAACCACGAAATGATAATGTTTAATTCCTTTGATTTCAGGGAAACGTAGCCAAAATGACGTACGTTCGATCTGTTCCTTTCTCTATGGTTCCATACACTGGAATAAAAAAAAACGTCCCTTCTCCGCGGCACCACATTACTAACTCCTGAAGCGATGCTGCAGCGGGACTCGACAAGATCGCTACGGGTACAATGCGGCCAGGCCGCGCCGGTTGGCGGCTGCAGCTAGGAGCAAGTTCGGGCGCGAACTATAGTTAACCATAGTTCGACTAACGTCGCTCGAACGCAGAATGGTTAAACTATCTAGTCGACTATTTGGAACCAGACCCCGGAGCACGGTTGCCGCTGGTTGACAGTAGCCTCAGTTCATAGGAAAACATGTAGAGAACCAGTGACGTAGAAAAAAAAGAGGATGTCAGTAGTCGGATGGAGGGAAAGGCTGAGTAACGTTAAGTGAAAATCTGGCGAGCCTAATGTAATTTTTTGTCTTGTTTTTGAACCAACATGACTAACGTTATGGCTTATCCTACTTATATACGTGGAAGAATAGTGGCAATACCCATTTCATTCAGGTCGCAAATGTAAACAAAGTGGTTGCCATCTTTTCAACAATAGTTCGACTAGAGCCGTTCGAGCGAACTGCATTTGAGCATGCGCATTGGTAAAGCAGAGACTGACTAATGGTTAACTATAGTTCGCGCCCGAACTTGCTCTAGCTTGCACTAGTAGCACTGCCCCGGATGATCGGCCACACAATGCTATTAAGTCTGCACATTTCGCGCAATGCATACTATACGTGCATACAGTCGCCATCACATACACTGTACATGTACAATGTACATTACATGTACACTGTCTTGTGTACACATACCCAGTCATATCCTGTATTTGTGTATAATGAATAATTCATGATGAGGCTCAAACTCGGTCGCTGATTGGATCCCTCAGAAAAGCGAGGGAGAATCGTCGAAAACTAAGGTTAAAGTTAACAATTGATTGCCAACTAGTGCTAGACCCTTAGGGGAATCCAAAATCATGTACGTTTGTCAAACGTCGGCTCCAGTGCGAACATGGATCCAGCCGCATTTTGTAAACTACG
The DNA here is from genome assembly GCA_037893245.1 of Crossaster papposus. NCBI lineage: Eukaryota > Metazoa > Echinodermata > Asteroidea > Velatida > Solasteridae > Crossaster > Crossaster papposus. The sequence goes on along the minus strand of JBAIAA010000911.1, from coordinate 278,720 downwards.
CATGCGTGAGACCAAAACGCACACGAAGCCGGGATTTGAAAAAGAGACAGCGTTAACGAATCTGCGCGCGTGGTGGGCGCCGAAATAACACAAGGGTCTAGGGCTAGACTATGTCCCACAAGGCTCTGTTCTGGGCCCTCAATTTTTCACTATTTACTCAGCTCCCATTGCAAATATTGCTCGTAAACATGGTTTACTGGTGCACATGTATGCGGATGATACGCAACTGTATTTACCATTTGATTTGTATGACAACGAAGATGAACTAGCTACTCGCAAACGCATGGAATCATGTATTGTGGACATAAAATCTTGGATGACTTCTAATAAACTGAAATTAAATGACGACAAAACTGAGCTCATCATAGTCACATCAAAATACCTTCAATCCAGAGCCACAAACAACTCTATTCAAATAGTGTCATCACCCATTCATGCTTCGCCAAATGCCCGTAATTTGGGAATTATTTTTGACAACACGCTATCTATGGAGGATCACATCAAACATGTCTGCAAAGCTACATATTTCCAAATCAGGAACATTAATCAAATTCGTAAAGTTTTGGATGACGATACAGCAGCTACTTTAGTCCATGCTTTGTTAATATCGAGATTGGACAATGGAAATTCTCTATTATATGGTATAAATGAACAACTACTGGCAAAGCTCCAACGTGCTCAAAATGCTGCAGCACGCATGTTAACCCGCACTCGTAAATTTGATCATATTTCGCCAATTTTGAAACAACTACACTGGTTACCAATTCGTCAAAGAATTCAATTTAAGCTACTTTTGCTCACTTGGAAATCACTTCATGCTATGGCACCAGTGTATATTAATGAACTTCTTTCTCCATATATTCCCAAACGCACTTTGAGATCTGCTGACAAAATTCTTCTGACTGTCCCTAGAACTGTTTCGTCGTATGGTGATCGTGGATTTTATGCAGCTGCTCCCAAGCTTTGGAATGCCTTGCCATTCGAACTTCGCAGTTGTAGTTCCATCAATGTTTTCAAAAAGTTGTTAAAAACTCATTTATTTGAAACTGCTTATAATATTTGATTGTTTTTGCAAAACATTTTATTGTGATTTATGTACTCATTTTGAGCTTTTACTTGATGTCTTTAATGTGATTTCTGGTATCGCATTGCTGACACATACCTTAATACATGTATGTTCGGCCATTTTTTCTCATTTTGGTCGGGCAGGAATCAGTTATTGCTGTTAAGTTGTTGTAACTGCTAATTCTGGTCTTCTCCTCTCTTTGCTTGTTGGCCATGTGCAGCTGGGCAGTGTGTGTTGGTACTGTGATATCCTCTTTGATCTTGTAGGGTCACATTATTGATCTTGAATTGCCTCTATGTTTTATTTATTGTTGCATTTTATTTTGGTTCATTATTTTTCCTTTGTCATGTTTGTGTTTTATGTTGCGCCTCGGAATAGGTTTTCTCTAGATACCGGTAGATGGCGCATTATAAATGCTTTATATTATTATATTATTATTATTAACAAGTTATGCAGATAGCTTTAACTGGGGGTAAACAAAAAATTAAATACTGAATGTAGGTGTTTTTTTAATGAATCACCTACATGTACCTGTAATTACAAAGCACATTTTAAAATATTGTATTCAGTCCCAACACATCTTCAAGTGATCCAAAAAATGTAAGGAATTAAAAACTTTGTAAATGAGTACTGTGCATGCACCAACAAAAAAATAATTAATAAAATTCTAATTTTAAATTAGGAGCGACCCACTCATAATTCGTGGGGGGGCCTATGTATGCGCTTTTTTGACTCAATGCTCAACGCGCGTTGTACGTCTAATACCTTAGACCTGCAAACATGGCTTTAGTAAGCAACGATTTGGTTCGTTACACGGTAAAAACTAGCAAAAAAAGATTCCGGTTTTCTGGAGGTCACAGGTTTAAATCCCACTCCTGCCAATTTTCTTTGCTCACTTTAATATGTATGCAAATTTACCTACCGGTAGTCAGTTTCCCTTGATGTATTACAAGATAAAAAGTTGTATCCTCATTGAGTGATCCAACAATGCCGCTTCCAAGGTTGTATCGTAAAATTTGGCATAATCCCTGGCCACACAGCATTCTGGTTTTTATGATATCTGACTAACGTCCCCTGATGAACAAATATACTTAAACCTTGTGGGGGTCTGACCACACCTTCCCAACTGTATATTTGGTCAGTTTGTGTGTGTGTGTATTTGTACTATCATTCTATCGTACATTCTTTTGACAAAGTTTGGTCCATGAATGAGATGGGGTGAAATCAACCGTGTATGAGGCACTTTTCAAGGGGGGTCTGGGTTCAGACCCAACCTCTTGGGGAAGGCTGACCAACTGTTTGTAAATGACTTGGACAATCTAAGTAACCTTTAAGGGGTCCAACCTTCTGGATATAATGGGGTGAAATCTGATGTAGCTACATGTAGCTTTTGGACTAACGCTAGCCTGATCACTGATCACGCGACTTAATGTCTGGGACAAAGATGTCCGGAGGAACAAATGACTCGGACTGGTTCTTTACTAGGAACCCGGCCCGGGGAATGAGGCGGACCCCGTCAGGTTCCCACCTGATGTGGCCCGCCTCGGTTGACAATGCATGGAGCTCGCTACGTCGGCGCGACGTGGCGATCGCCAGCAGGAATGCCACCTTGATGGACAGGTGGAGCAAGGTCGAGCTGCCCATCGGCTCAAAAGGAGGCCCCGCTAGCGTAGATAGTACGCTAGGGAGGTCCCAAGCCGGTACCAGCCGACGCGTGGGGGGTCGAGCGACAAACATGCCCTTCAGGAGTTGGCTGAGGGCCGGGTTGTCCGACATGGAGGTACCATCAGGGAAACCCTTGTGGACCGCTCCAATTGCCGACCGGTAATTCCTTACCGTGCCGATCGAGAGCTCGCTCTCGAATAGATAGACAAGGAAGTCGGCCACATCCCCTAGAGATGAATCGGTGGGACGAACAGGCCGCCGTCTGCACCATCTAAAAAAGAGGCGTAGTCGGCTGTCGTACACCCGCCGCGTGGAGGCCCTTCGACTGCGGGCTGCGATTGACGCAGCTCGCTCAGAAAGGCCTGCCGCGCGGAGGGATTGTGTGACAACACCCAGCACGTCAGGTGTAGATCCTGAGGAGCTGGGTGAAGAAACCCCGATCCCGGCTGGAGGAGGACATCCGCCTGTCGGGGCAAGACCACCGGGCGGTGGACCAGCAGCCTGGTCAGCCGCGTGAACCACGGCTGACGAGGCCAAAATGGGGCGATGAGGAGGACTTTGCAGTCCTCCTCCTCCAGCTTTGCGAGAACCCGAGGGACCAGCGAGAACGGGGGAAAAACGTACGCTAGTAACCCGTCCCACCGGAACGACAGGGCATCCGTCCGCCATGCGTTCGGGTTGTGAGCCCTTGTGCAATAGGTGGGGAGCTGGTGGTTGAATCGTGAGGCGAACAGGTCCACATGTGGCCGGTCGATCAGTCGGAACAGCGACTGAATGATCTGCGGCCGGATGGTCCACTCCGTGGGGCGGATCCACCCCCTGGATAGGGCGTCCGCCTCCACGTTCTCGTCGCCGGGAAGGTACACCGCCGAGAGGTCGACCTCGTTTTGCATGCACCAGTGGAAAAGCTCCCACGTGTGCGCGCAAAGCCGGGGGGAGTGGGTGCCCCCCTGGCGGTTGATGTACGAGACCACCGTGGTGTTGTCGCACCGGATCTGCACCGCCCGTCCCGATACCAGGGACTGAAACTGTTCCAAGGCATTGGCCACGGCCAACAGCTCGAGGACGTTTATATGGGACGAGCGATGCTCGGGGCCCCAACAGCCCGCCGCCTGGCGGGGGTGGAGGGTGGCCCCCCAACCGGAAAGGGATGCATCGGTCGTGACCGTCAGGGATAGGCGGGGCCTGCGAAAGGCCTTGCCCCCCATCAGGTTGGCCCGGACCAGCCACCACCGCAGGTGAGGGACCAGCCAGGCCGTGACTGGCACGGGATGACTGATGTCGTGTCGGCTGGGCCGGTAAAACACGAGTAGGTGCAGCTGGATTGGCCGCATTCGCAGCCTGCAATAGCTGACCAAATCCACCAGGCTGGCCATCAGTCCCAGCAGCCTGAGCCAGGCCCGTGCCGGGGCCGTCTCGGCCGGTAGAAAAAGAGAGACGCACTGCCGAACATTCAGCAGGCATTCCTCTGTAGGGCGTGCCAGCCTCGATCGGAGATCGAGGGCCGCGCCTAAGAAGGTGGGGGACTGGGTCGGCAGCGGGTGCGACTTCTCGGGATTTATCAAAAAACCGAGGTCGGCCGCCAGGCGCCAGGTGTGTTGAAGCGCCCCCGCTGCTGAGTGCCGCGACTGGCCCACCACGAGCCAGTCGTCGAGGTACATAAAGACCGAGACCCCTTGCTTCCGCAGCGCCGCCCCGACCGCCCGAGCCACCCGGGTGAATACCCGAGGGGAGGTCGAGAGGCCTAAGGGGAGCACTGTGAATTCGTAGCGTGTCCCGTCGTATTGGAACCGCAGGAATTCCCAGTGCTCCCTTCTGACAGGGACATGCAAGTATGCGTCCTTCAGATCGAGGCTGGCCGCCCATGCTCCCGGTTGGAGGGACTCGAGGATGGTTTTGAGTGTCTCCATCCGGAAGCGCCTGGGGCGGATGAATTTGTTCAGCTGCTTGAGGTTGAGAATTGGACGCCATATGCCGGCGTCCTTCTTGGGGACCAAGAAGAACGTCGACATAAACCCCGACTGCGCCCGCTGGGCGGAAAGGACCCGCACTGCGCCCTTTTCGAGGAGGGAGGAGATCTCCCACTCGAGGGACGCACGTTGAGCCGGGTCGGTCGGGATTGGCGTAGGCCGAACCACCATGTCCGACGGGGGGGTGCTCGTGAACTCGAGCGCGTAGCCGCGATCTATAGTCTCGAGCACCCACCGGTCGGACGTGACGCGAGTCCAGGACCCGATGAAGTCTTGCAGACGGCCCCCCACGGGTCCAAGGGTGGGAGGCCGCCACCAGTCTACAGAGTCACTTGCGCCAACCCCCGGGATAGCGGGGGGCAGGCGCACGGAAACCGCGACCGGCTTGTCTTTGCTGGCCAGAGAATGGTTGATGCTGGGGATGGGCGGGCCGCGCACCCGACGGGTTGTCGGCACGGCCACGAAAACTCCCTCTGTTCGCCTTCACAGGTCTGCGTCGGGGGATGGTGAACGACGCTTTCTTAGGCTGGGAGGGAGGCTTCGCGGTTGAAGGTTTCTTGAGATTGATTTTCTCTGTCATCTTCAAACGCTTGGCCTCGGCCAGCATCAACTCTTCGAACTGGCCTGCGAAGAGATCCATGCCAGCGAGTGGGAGCTCTTCAAAACGTCTGCGCGCTGCAGGGGAGGGCAGGAACAATGAGTCCAGCACATTCCTGCGACGGGCCGATGTCATCAGGGCGGAGATGCATGCAAATTGGTCGAGGACCACACGCAACCCCTGGTCCAAGCAGTGGAAAGCAGCCTGCAGCTGGGACGCCTCCCTCCTCATCCAACCCCGAGACCAAATACTCCGAAAGGAGTAGCAGGAACGAGGTGGAGCGCATACCGAAGCGGGAGGCGGTGTCAGATTTACGCAACGTCTCCTCAAACTTCTCTCGGACCTTGTCTGAGAAGATGCGTTTCCCTGTTGCAGCACCCGCATCAGCGGCGAGCTTGTCCTTCGCCGCATCGGGGACAGTAGGCACGGCAAAATTTTTTTCATAATCCGCCGGCGGGAACTGGTAGTAGTCCTTGGTCCGGCGGGTGACGGCGAACCACTTGTCTGCTTTCATGATCTTTTCCATATGTTCAACGCACACCTGGTCCAGCGGGAGGACGGGAAAAATTTTCTCCGAGCTCACCGCCGGCCCAGTGCGCCGCTTGAACGACCTATGGTCGGGCTTCGGTGCTGGCTCCACAAGGGGCAGTTGAAGCACGCGACACATGTCACGCTGGACCAGACGCAGCTCCGTTTCCGCGATGGAAAGGCGCTGCATCTGGACGACCTCATCCTCTGAGGCCGAGACCCCCCGAAGGCGTGGGCCGAGTTGACCCCTGAGACGGTGAGCTGGCCGGCCCCTGTGGCGGGGCAGGCAGCGCCATGTCACGGTCCGGTGGCTGGGCCGTATCCTCAGGCACAAGGGACATCGATAAATGCAGGCTGAGGGCCGGTGGGGACGGCGGCGCACGGCTGTCCCTTTGTACTTGAGCCACCCAACCGTGACCGATAACAGACGTATCACAACGGTGCCACTGGGCCGTCCACCGCGGCCCTCTGCCGGGGGGGCAGAGAGGGGCGCCAAGTGAGGCCGAGATGGTTTGGAACGCCGTAAGGAACTACGTCCGGGAGACGTTGTCGCCATGGTGACGCTTTCCCCGGCGGCCCGAAGAGCTGCTCGAGCTGGACGAGAAAGGCGAGCGGCGGGAACGCCGGCCAGACTTCCCCTTCTTATGTTTCGAGCGGACCCGCCGGGAAAATTCCGAAAAATCGGATGAATCCTGGGGGACCACGACCCCCGAACACCGGGTGAAACCCGATGCGGGGGTCGGCCCTTCAGAGCGGGGGTCGGCCAGCAGTCCGGGGGCCCCCCCCGGAAAGACTGGTCCACACCCCCAAACCCCTGCCCGGGCGGCAGCGCCTCCAGCCCCACAGGGCGGAGGTCAGCTAGCAAGCCCGGGGGCCCGTAGGCCTGTCCACCCCGTGACTCTGTGGCGTACACTGCCAGTGAGCTGGGGGGGCGCGGGGGGTTATGGCCCACCGAGCTGCGTGGGCTCGTCACAACAGACGGCCCCGAGCTCGGAGACGGGGCGGGTAAAGCGTGCGGGTCCGTGACAATGGACCCTGGCTTTTTATTCCCGCGCCCCTTCCCGGGCTTGGGTTTGGTTCCGACAGCGGAGTCCGCCTTGCGGCTCTTGCCGGAACTACCGCTACGTTTAGCCGTCCCACCGACGATGGCCGGGGGGGGGGGAGACCGCAGCTGGTACTCCCCTGCCTGATCGGTGGGACTGGCAGCGCCCACAGCCGATTGTGGCTGTGAGTGCTGGCTGGGGGAAGAATTAGGGAACGGCGCAGCGTTCCCCGCATCAACCCCCGAGGCTCCCGGCTGTCCCGAGGGAGTACAAATTCCCTCGGTTATGACAGACGGAGCTCTCGCCAAACGTCTCATACTGTAACTTATCAAACAACACTCTACAATATCACCTTTTATTTTATTGAACTCTCTTGCGAAAAACGCAGTAATTTAAGTGTAAATGGGAGCTACCCAGAAAAACACGTCTTACCGCGACCACCGCTAAGAGAAAAGAGGACGTTCACGGGGCACGCATGTGCGGGCTCTATGGGGTGGCCTCTGGAGGGCGCTGTTGGCAAACTCTTAGCGATTATACCTGCCGGTCTAGGAAATATGCAAATGTAGTAATTCGCTCTACAGGTAATGTATGAACGAAGTAGACATATAAGGCAACATACAGCATGATGCACATCATGGTTGGCGGAAGAAACACAAAAGAAAAAAGCACAGAGCCCAGTGAACAATCAACAAAAGGGGGATTAGGCTGAGGGATTAAAGGGTGATGTCAGTGTGGGTGGAATCAAAAACAGGGTAGGAACAAAAACAGAAGGGGTAAAACCACAAGGAAGGGGGTCCAGGGTGAAGATCAACAGGAAGAACTATTAACAAAGAAGTATAAATAGGAGTAATGTGAAGGGGAGGGGTTAGGAAAATAGGCAGGGGAAACAAGAAGAGTGAGAAAAAAAGACAATACCGGCAAGGAATAAATCTGAAACAGATGACAAATAATTAAGAGAACAAAATAGAAGTTAATCATTTCCTATTTGGATGTTGAGCCCATGTGGTTGAATAGTCCAAAGACGATTCATGCAAACTTTCTCCCGGCTGAAGCAGAATGAGTAAATTTATGCATGCAGAGACCTTAACCAGTTCGCGCCGGGATTATTTTAACATCGCCGAGCCGAGGGGCGGGATTATTTTTAACGAAACTCGAAAATCCGAAGCAGGTTCAGGCTGATAGTGCCGGGAAGCACACCCACGCATTTCCGGCCTTGCTCGCTGCTGACATACATTTCCAAACTTGAACTTGAATTTTTTTGCGTTTATATACGTCATCCGGCGCGAACTGGTTAATTAGTAGCAGCCAATCACAGCAAGAATTAATCTCCATAGACTGTGTACAAACTTGCGCGTACGCCTGGCAGACTGACCAAGTCTGGTTTGCCGCATCACACACTGACATACACGTATAGACGTGTATATACAATTATGTAGCATGTATACGTACACGCATACAGGTTGGTAAACACCGCCAATCGTGGACGGGGCATTGTCCGACAGTCTTCCCCTCTTTGGTTTATACTCTTAACGTTTTCGGATGACCTCTATAGGATTTGTACACGATTTGGAATCGTGGACGTTATGTCAATCGTGGACGTACCCAATTCTTTTGTCTTACGACCGCGATTGGCGGTGGATACATACGCATACGTACACATACGTACGCGCTATACCTGCATTTACTATAGGCAAAAATCAAACGCAACCTAGACTTGGACCAAGTCTAGGTTTTCTCTTGTGCAAGTCTCTTTCAATTTTTACAACTTTTAAAAATATGAAACAAACCTTTTCAACACTTTTGCAAAGCATCAAGTGATTACAAACAATTAAGTTTATACAAAAACAAAACTTAGCTAGTACTCTACTCCGGTTCGTTTGTCATCCCATCCCATTATGCTTTAAGGATGTCCACAATGTTAATCTTTACGACTCCACCCAGCTAGCGGGATGCAAAGCCTGTGCCGGGCAAAGCGCAGCATCTTGCCAGTTGTAATCAATCAATACATCCTGCAACTCTAGGTTCTATGAAACTGCTAAAGTTAGGTAATCACCTTATTAACACTAATTAGGCGATAAGGGAGTTAGGATTAAAGTTTACCTTTGCAAACACTTTTGCTGTGTAGACTAACTGTCTTACTCTTGGGTCAAGCTTGGAGTACACATACAACATACGTGTGTTGGCCTGTGCAAGGCAGTTGTACAGACTGACGTCAACATCTATTTGCATGTATGGATCAACAAACTTGACAATAGGCACTTTTGCTGTTGAGATTGGGATGATATGATGCAGGTTGGAGTGTCGTTTCAACTTTTTTGCAAGGTCTTCAATGATGTTTGGAATATCCAAGTCCTGAAAACGAAAAAAAAGAAGGCAATATTGAATACAAAGGGAAACCTTCCATTAAAATATTATACAAAATTTAAAAAAATTAAAGTTATTTATCTTTATTTCATTTACACTGAAGTCGAAAACAAATTGGCATAAAATACAACTTTCTAAAAACATTTAAAGTTGTACAAGTACATGTACATGTAGCTTTCATTCAGTTTGTAAAACAACATCAGCCGCTGATTTTCACATGTTACCTGTATTTCCTCCAAGCCCCATTTACATTTATGTTACTACCCGGTACAATTTTTCAGCATTTTATAGGGTTTCGGTAACAACAAAGTTAAAATGTTTAATAAACCTGTAGAGCAAAGATGACTGTGCACTTCCCAAAAAGGAGTACAAACATGTGATCAATGAATCCCGATTGTCTCCTTTTTCAGAGGTCGATGCATTTGTGCATTTGTAAAGATGACCCCCAAATGACCCCTACATGACCTGTAACCTGAAAACCACATCAATGTGGCAGATTTCAATATAAGTTGCCAAGTTTTTTTCCCAGACATATTTGTACATGTACCAACCTCTGCAGTTTCGATGTTCTGGAATTTCAAGCAGATGTCCATGTCACTTTTTGCAAACCCAAACCCATTTCTTGAAGACCCGAAGAGCTCAAGTGTGGCATTTGAAAATCCATGATTGCATATAATCCTCTCATATGAAGCAACAGCCCTGTCTCGCTGTACGGAGGCCAAGTCTTTCAGACTAAACTGATCTGCAAGCAACAAATTACAGGTACATATTGCAAAAATATATCAGTCTTTCTATAAGTTAAATTTTTTGGGGAGATTTTTATACTTTGGAGGTTAAGTATACAGAATACTTGTTCTGAATCTCCTGGTGAGGAATGTACATTTCATGGAAAAATTGGTTATGGATGTAACATGGACACTATCCCTATGCTGGTGTTTAATGACAGCATCGCAGAATGTTTCATCAACAACTGTTCGCGACTGTGGTACACATTGTACTTTCTATAATCACATTAATGTTCAAATAAAACATAACATGCCACAACAATACTTTCATTGCACTGTGGACAATGTAAATATGATGTACACAGTACGTATCTATAAAGTTGGTGTGGCCATGCTTTTTGGGTGTGGTACCCTAAAAAATAGATTTTCAAATTGAATTGATATTTTTCTAGCATTGTATTTGTCATGAGCTTTTAAATTAGACATCGCACGAAAAAAATTGGCCCACTATTGACAAACGTTCACTGCTTTGATTCATTTACAAAACACTACATGAAAACTCATTTTTTGACAGGGGCCGACATCAAACCTCCGCTTGATTGTGTCACATATGTGTACATTGTATGTACACTGTACATTCGCGTGTGGAGATTTGTTAATGTTTTCCATAACCCCAACTTTAAAGTTGGTGTGATCAAACTTTTTGGGTGTGGCACCCTGAAAAATAAATTCCCCCCACAGTAGTGTGGATGGGGTCTACAAACGAATACTTACCCTGTAGAGCGAATACTACATTTGCATTGTTCCCTATGCCGGCAGGCAAATTGCTAAGAGTTTTACATACAATAGCGCCCTCTGGTGTCCTATCTTCGACGCCCTGTGACATGCGCACTCGGTTAGCGTCCTCTTTTTCTCAAGAGTTACTGGCGTAAGCCCTCAAGAATCGAGTATAGTGGGGAAGGAGGGAGGGATGCTCTACAGGCTGGGGCGACGCCAGGGTATTTTGATAGGGGGGCGAAATAAAGGTTAACAATACGGCACGTCAGCGCCGCCTTAAGCACTTGCGTGACGCAGGAAAAAATGTCAAAGCCAGAATGAAGCTATTTTATGCAGCATTTTCACGCTTTTGGTTCGTTATTTATTTTCCGACCATGATTTTGGATCATCAATTAAGCTACCAGTACGCAATATTAATATTTGTTTCCGTAGTCAACATTTGCATCGGGCTCTCACAACACATAGTAATACACAGTGGTTTAAACCGTATATGACCCAGACATGACCGATTTTCTTGTATCAACAGGAAATATACCAATACAAACAAATTCAAAGGCTTTATTTACCATCAAAACATGCTTAAAATGTGTCGGCACATGTATCTTTTTCAAACTGATTTCAGCATTCCAGAGCTTTTTTGGCCATATATATGACTAGCATTATTCTACAGCACTACCGTAATATTCGCGCACGTTGACACTCGGGTAATGACTTCGTCATTCCAAGGTGATACAAAAAGAAGACCTTATCAGTGTTTTGATTTATTATTTACGAATTGGAGTTATCAGCTTCAAAATTTTCAATAAATTTTAAAGGAATTAATTAGAAAACAAGAACCCTTGAATCTGATATTAACGTTGATGTGCGGCATACACAGGTTATTATTTTAATATTTACTGGGCTATTTTTACGAATGAAAATGACTGTGAATCACTGAACACTGTTGAAGAATGTCATCCCTACGTCAGTAGGTGCTATCCTACGATTCACACAATAAAAAAACCCAGGGAACTCTGTTGTGGAAATTCCGTTGTCATCAGCTTTTTACTAGCTTCTTGTCGCAGAGCATTAATTAGTCCGTTGAATGATTCGTCGAGAGTAATATTGTTGGTGTCATGTCCTGCCTTTGCACTCCAGTGTCAACTCTTCAATTTTAGCTTGTTGTGACTCTTTGTGTAATACACGACGAGGCTAAGGGCATCTAGATGCGGCTTACTAGGTAGGAACTTCGTCAAAAAGAACCGAGTAATGTTTTATCAAGTAGATCATCGAATATTAAGTAGCTTTTTCTGACGGTCGCTAGTTTTATTTGCTTCAACTCATTTGTCCACTTTTATGATTTCCCTCCCCCGGAAATATTGGTGAACGTTGGTCTCCCTACCAATTTAATCCCATATAGTTATGCCACTGTTTCCACCATGGTCCATTGTGGCCCAATATAGAAACTATATTTTGTATGGCAAAGGTTACCGACGACGGAAGTCAGTACAAACACGGTGTCACATTTTATGTTTGATATGTCTGTAAACTTCAAACTTTGGGGGGCCCTTGAGCATATCCTCGGCCATTGTGTATCTACAGAAAAAAGGTCAACAGTCAATATCTTATGAAAATGAGACGAAAGGGACTATTTCCTATACAGGCTCCGACATACTATCGATTCTGAAGTGAACAGGCGTAATTTTGCTACGCAACAAAGTAAACAAAGCTGACAGTACGTGTACAGTGTATGGGGCCTGGGGCAGATCCCCACATTAAATAAAAACAAAATGTACAGTCTTAATTATATAGGCTCTAAATCTGTAACTAATTAGTCTATTAATATTAAACTGGAAATTTGGAATGCAATCACGTTAACAAGTAATTGATATCACATACCTTTTTGCTCACGCATAAACTACTGAACAGATGATGAGAGGACACGTTTAGCGCGATACTGTTAGTGTGCTTTACCAGCGCATGCGCATTATTCGGCAAAACCTTTTGACCAATGAAAAGCGAAGAAGTCTCTAAAATCACTAATAGCCCAATGCCAGTCTTTGTGGTAAGACGAATACCACGTATGACATCGCAAAAAGTTTAAAAGAACGCAAGACTTTACCTAAATAATGATAGCATGAGTTTGTTTTTGTGCTTTTATTTCAAAGTTTAGAACTACATGTAAGTACAACAAGCAAAGCAATCACACCGTTCTAGTCCTCACACTTGCATACCTTACCTTACAAATATTACCGAAGACCCGTGTGTACTCATAAAGATGGCTAGAGGCCTACATAATATCCGTGAAAGGTCCTCGAAGCGCGGACTCCCATTAAATGATCAAAAATGACGTTTTTAGCGTCGTTAGCGGTTTTAGACGATGGCCTACCGAGGACCCGGTTTTAGGTCCTCAGTATGCACAAAGGCCTCAGTGTGTCAGTGTGTCAGTGTGTTTTTAGGTCCTGGTCCTCGGAAATGTAAGCAAGACAAACACAACCCCCTCTACCTCTTCTTTTTTCTCCTTCCTTTTCTCCTTCTCCTTCCATTTCTCCTTCCATTTCTCATTCCTTTTCTCCTTTAAAACAAAATTATACGGGTTTAGTAAAAAACACATGATAGGTAAATGTAGGTTGGTAAACAACGCCAATCGTGGATGGGGCATTGTCCGACCGTCTTCCCTTCTTTTGTTTATACGTTTTCGGATGACCTCCATAGGATTTGTACACGAATCGTGGACGTTTGGAATCGTGGACGTTTTGTCAATTTTGTCAAAGTTTGTCATTTGGTGCCCGGTCTGGGCACTTAAATGGTATGTCAACTGTACGAAGTCACTTCGTACGGGACATGAAAAAAATTTTGTCTCGACAACTCCCCCTTATAGACCGGCGTCTCGCGATACAATCGCACACTGGATCGTGACAGCCATTCGCTCCTAGCCGGGTGGTTGGCCAGCGATTGGGCAATCTATTTGGGCGCACGATGTCAAGGGAGTGTCCGCCTCTTGGGCCTTTTATAAGGCAAGGCAGCCTGCTGGAAGAACCCCAATACGTTCTCCCAATGCTACCTGAAGGATGTCCTCCAGGCAGATGGCAAGGATGGAGGGGAAGTGCTAAAGGCGGCCAGTCGAGCCTCGCAGAAGCACTAACTGATAAGCACACATTGTGCCTTAAGTCTACGGAGGTGCGTATGTATTCACCGCCAATCGCGGTCGTAAGACAAAAGAATTGGGTACGTCCACGATTGACAAAACGTCCACGATTCCAAACGTCCACGATTCGTGTACAAATCCTATGGAGGTCATCCGAAAACGTATAAACAAAAGAAGGGAAGACGGTCGGACAATGCCCCATCCACGATTGGCGTTGTTTACCAACCTACATTTACCTATCATGTGTTTTTTACTAAACCCGTATAATTTTGTTTTAAAGGAGAAAAGGAATGAGAAATGGAAGGAGAAATGGAAGGAGAAGGATAAAGGAAGGAGAAAAAAGAAGAGGTAGAGGGGGTTGTGTTTGTCTTGCTTACATTTCCGAGGACCAGGACCTAAAAACACACTGACACACTGACACACTGAGGCCTTTGTGCATACTGAGGACCTAAAACCGGGTCCTCGGTAGGCCATCGTCTAAAACCGCTAACGACGCTAAAAACGTCATTTTTGATCATTTAATGGGAGTCCGCGCTTCGAGGACCTTTCACGGATATTATGTAGGCCTCTAGCCATCTTTATGAGTACACACGGGTCTTCGGTAATATTTGTAAGGTAAGGTATGCAAGTGTGAGGACTAGAACGGTGTGATTGCTTTGCTTGTTGTACTTACATGTAGTTCTAAACTTTGAAATAAAAGCACAAAAACAAACTCATGCTATCATTATTTAGGTAAAGTCTTGCGTTCTTTTAAACTTTTTGCGATGTCATACGTGGTATTCGTCTTACCACAAAGACTGGCATTGGGCTATTAGTGATTTTAGAGACTTCTTCGCTTTTCATTGGTCAAAAGGTTTTGCCGAATAATGCGCATGCGCTGGTAAAGCACACTAACAGTATCGCGCTAAACGTGTCCTCTCATCATCTGTTCAGTAGTTTATGCGTGAGCAAAAAGGTATGTGATATAAATTACTTGTTAACGTGATTGCATTCCAAATTTCCAGTTTAATATTAATAGACTAATTAGTTACAGATTTAGAGCCTATATAATTAAGACTGTACATTTTGTTTTTATTTAATGTGGGGATCTGCCCCAGGCCCCATACACTGTACACGTACTGTCAGCTTTGTTTACTTTGTTGCGTAGCAAAATTACGCCTGTTCACTTCAGAATCGATAGTATGTCGGAGCCTGTATAGGAAATAGTCCCTTTCGTCTCATTTTCATAAGATATTGACTGTTGACCTTTTTTCTGTAGATACACAATGGCCGAGGATATGCTCAAGGGCCCCCCAAAGTTTGAAGTTTACAGACATATCAAACATAAAATGTGACACCGTGTTTGTACTGACTTCCGTCGTCGGTAACCTTTGCCATACAAAATATAGTTTCTATATTGGGCCACAATGGACCATGGTGGAAACAGTGGCATAACTATATGGATTAAATTGGTAGGGAGACCAACGTTCACCAATATTTCCGGGGGAGGGAAATCATAAAAGTGGACAAATGAGTTGAAGCAAATAAAACTAGCGACCGTCAGAAAAAGCAACTTAATATTCGATGATCTACTTGATAAAACATTACTCGGTTCTTTTTGACGAAGTTCCTACCTAGTAAGCCGCATCTAGATGCCCTTAGCCTCGTCGTGTATTACACAAAGAGTCACAACAAGCTAAAATTGAAGAGTTGACACTGGAGTGCAAAGGCAGGACATGACACCAACAATATTACTCTCGACGAATCATTCAACGGACTAATTAATGCTCTGCGACAAGAAGCTAGTAAAAAGCTGATGACAACAATCGTGAAAAAAGACCACTGCAAAGTTGAGAACGATCCGATTACAGAAGGGTAATTTGTGCATGTACAACATGTGCATGTACTATTGTACATGTATGCATGCAGATGAATATTATGTTAATGCTTTTCACTCATTAACAGCACCAAAACTTGAATTCGCCTTGTAGTCAGGTTCATAATGTACAGATTGAAAGTTTCGTTCACTTTTTTTTGTAGATTTGCTAAACTACATGTATACATTTTTGGAAACATTAGGATATACTCAACAGGAAAACCAATGTTTACATTTGTTTTTAGGTTCTTTTGGAAAAAAATGGTTCTTTAATGTGACGTGACACATGAAAAGTCATTGGGTGTCACATTAAAGGTCATTATTTTCTTCAATGCCCTATATCTCTGGAAGTATAAGTCTGATTGGGTTCAAACTTGGTATGCAGGTATGGCAGGGTGTATTATAGATATAAATTGAAGTGACATCATGATGACGTCATCGTGTGATTTGTTATGATTTTGTTTTATTTTTGGACCTTTAAGCCATATCTCATCAACAGAACATAATAAATTCAAAATTCTTTTTGTAATATGTTTATTAGGTCATAGACATACATGTATATGCACACAATTGTGAAAAATGTCTGACATCATCATGACGAAATTACAGATTATTTTAGTTCTGTTTTTTTCCATATACATGTAGCTAGGCCAATCATAACACCAAATCATTCAATCTGTGAGGGTCAGGTCCAAAAGCGTGTTAAATTGAAATGGAATGACCAAGTACACAATAACCCAGAGCCTCTTTATCTTGTATTTTTTGTTATCCGTCCAAAATCCACGCCCGCGCTGCAGTTAGCAGTGCAAAAATACAGGAAGAAACAGCGACCTCATGCGGCCACTATTTATGTAAATCAACTGTAGACAACCAAGCATCTTGTTACAACCATCCAAAAATCATGTTTTCCTTATTTTGGGCTAGATTTCTATTGCACGACCCCGTATGCGAATACAGATAAGTATAGGCAGGGCTAAGATGTGGAGTGCCAAATCACATCTTGGGTAAACCTGACTTTATCAAATTATACGTAGCTAGTTACGTTGCATGCATCTGCAAAACAATGGCAGAGATTCAGTGTCGTTAATCGTTGTCCGAAGATCTGTCGTGTTGTTTGATTTCTGCAGCGGATACATTATTCCACAAAGATTTTCAACCCAAGCATCGGAAGGCTTTAAAATAATTTCTTCGTGATCAAGATGTTTATCGTAAATTTGTCGACATGTTGTTGGTAATCATGCATTTGTCAGGTAGCTGGCCCCATTCTGCTCGAAAGCTACATGTAGCTGGCACATAACGCTGGCACATAACATTGTGAACCATAACATTGTCAACATTCAAGCAAATACCCAGCAAAACGAGCAAATACTTAACTGATATGACCCTCATCAATCAAGCCAGACAATCCTGAAACAGTTCCAACCTATATGTACAATTCCTTAAATGCCTTCGTTAAAATCACTCTATATGAATCAACTACCTGTACTAGCCCGATAATCTCCGACCAATAAGAAAATGACTTTAAAGGTCAGCTAAGGCTATTAGCATAATGAGCACCACCCCCAAACCTCACATGGATGGTTGGAACAAGGAGCTCGATCGTCTTCAGTTGATTTGCATAAATAGTGGTTGTGTGAGGTCGCTGTTCGCGGTGTATTTTCACACTGCTAACTAGCGTGGGAGTGGATTTCATACGGATAACGACGAACGCCTTGCTCAAGGCTAATCTTGTATCGAAAATGTTGAACAATGGCTATTGTCCTTGCTTGGATAAAGAACACTTTTGAATATATATATGCAAGTAAATTAAAAAAAGTAGTTCTAAGTTTCATTTAATTCAAATTTGTTAATTATTATTCATTGTTTTCTTTTAAAAAAAATCTTTGAAAGGCTATCTAAATTTTACATCTTGAATGAAAGAATGCTCAAAAATACAAACCTTCAACAAATCTGCATAAGACATCAATTCTCTTCAGGAAGGCTTTATCCATGGGAGGTAATGATACAAGCACAGGAAGAGTCTCATCTGGACATTCCTGTATGCATACAATCAAGGTTATGCTTATTGACATTATGCAACAGTTATAAGAGATAAGGCATTATAATCACTTTGATACATTAAATTAATAAATACCTAGGAGAGTAGCTGGCTTCTGATTGGTCGAGACTCGATCACGTGAA
Source organism: Crossaster papposus (assembly GCA_037893245.1). Lineage (NCBI taxonomy): Eukaryota > Metazoa > Echinodermata > Asteroidea > Velatida > Solasteridae > Crossaster > Crossaster papposus. The sequence goes on along the minus strand of JBAIAA010000911.1, from coordinate 260,821 downwards.
GTGCATTATCATGTAGTAATTGCCAGGCTTTCAAGAGGAAGCTAATAAATGTCCCCTGAACCAGCATTAATCAAGCATCATGTATGCCAATGATTGGCTGGATGCAACAGTCCTACGGTAACTTGTAACAAGGACGCGTCAAATCTTGATACTGCGCGCTATAAATGTACGCGTAGAACGTTTGTATCTACATGTATACTCGCGGCATTTTTTCAAAATGCGCGTGTCGTCTGTTAACGCTAGCGCGTTGCTATGCACGGTGGGCATCAGTAGTCAGCTAGCCTGGCCACAAAGTATGGGTAATAATAACAACACATACATGTATAGAAGAGATTGGGTACAATGCGCTAAAACATAGCCCCTGAACATGAACACAAAACGCTGGAAATATCGCCAAAAGAAAAGTCACGAAATTTGGAGCATTTTCACAATTTTTCTTGTTAAAAGGTATTTGTTAAAGGCAAACAGTGCGAGGACCCGGTTATTACTGCGTGATAATGATCGGGTTGGGAAATGACCGCTGGTAATGGACCTCGCCTTCGGCTCGATCCATTATCAGTGGTCTTCCCCAAACCCGGTCATTATCACGCAGTAATAACTGGGTCCTCGCACTGATTTATTACCGAATCAATACAGGGAAACTACCTGTATCATGATAAACTCAATATTTAACTTATTATGACCATGAATCTGTTTCTCACATAATCTCATTGAATAATTTAGTAAAAACATTTTAATAAGGAAATAAATATGTACATGTACATGTACATGTAGCTGGCCAGGTTACGTTTAAAACCGGCTGAATGTGAGGACATTAACAATGTGCAGGCCCATGAGCCGGTTTTAAACAGACGTTTAATACCGGCAAACCACATATACCGGTAGTCATGGAATATTGCACACATCTGGAAACAAATTCCTTACCAAAAAATGTCTTCACCAATGTCTTTGTAAAGGTGTACTAACACATTAAACAAAAATTACACCCAACTCCCCTAGGAAAACCCATGACAGCTGCTGAAAGTTGGGGTACCGCTACATGGAACCTTATAAGAACAAAATTGAAAATGTTTAATTCTGCTTTAAGCCGTGGTCCCAACCCGCCGTACTTGCCAGTGCGTGCTGTCTACTTGCAAAAATGTGAGAAAATTTGGGGATCTGTACGTGGCGAGTACCGCCTCAGTACGGATTTGGGAGCACACAGACACGCCGGAGCACGCAGACACGCCGTAGCACTTTTAGTGCACGAGGAACTTTCGCTGCGTTCGGGCTACGGATTCACCCCCAGTACGGGTGACGCGCGTGCCCTTCTACAGCCAATGAGCACACAACGCACTGACTGTGAGTCTTTTAAATGTTTCCCACGGTCAGTTGCTCTACGGACGGCGCACTTAGCACGTGCGAGTGGAGACCGTACGTGAGCAGCACGTGTAAGTACGGCCTCCGTACGATAACGTGGCAATCGCACGGAGATCGTACGTTGTAAGCACGTTGTAAGCACGTACAACTACCTTATCACTTGCGCAACGTACGATGCACGCAACCGCTCACGGCCAGGTGTGGCGTGCAAGCCACGTACTTACACCTTGTGCAACCGTACGGGTGACGTGCGTTGACGTACTCCCTCTCTGCTCTTGCCACTCCCTCCCCACGTTTTCAGAAAAACGTGGCGGCAGTGGCCTCTCCAAAAAACGCACGGACTAAAAGCACGCACGGTGGGTTGTTACCGGCGCTTTAGGCAGCTTGTGAAGGGTCAAAAAAGTTTTTTTCTCATGATTCTGAATCGATTGCAAGCATTTGTTTTGCACAAAAAACATTCCCTGGCAGAAAACGGCCATTTAATGTTGTCACTCGGCAAATGTCGCGACAGATTAAAATCAACTTTTGAACCTTGTACAGATACCCACGAACCTACATTTCAGCATAATTCACGTATGGAGTATTTATTGGAATGGTTGTTTTAATGATTCAAAACTTCCATATAAATGATGCTTAAAATTATCTTTTATTGCAAGATCGTGCAGGAAAACAAACCCACAAAAGGAACCCCCCCCCCAAAAAAAAAAATTAAAAAATAAAATAAAAAATAACATATTTCTAGTAAGTATCGATCCCCAATTTGTAAGTATTTGCTTCAACATGCTTCTAATGGCTATAGAAAACTACCCAACAATCTAAGCTTTAATTTGAGTGGTAATAGTGTAGAGCTCTACAGATAAAGTCAGGAACACCAGTAAGGCTACTTGTACGTCTACCCCAAAATTATGCTGTGTGCCTGTACACCTTAGTTCCGTCCTTCTTCCGGACTAACACAACATTTGCAGCCCAGAGACTATAGGATGGCTCGATAAACCCTCGCTTCTTCAAATCTCCAACCTGCCTCTATGATTATTTCCTCCTGATTACACAAGGGATGGCGCCGAGGCCTCTCCTTGATAGGCCTCGCATCGCCAGTACTGATGGGGTGCTTCATGGTGCACCATGTATCACGCAGTATGAGCGCATGATCCTACATGAGCAATATATTTCTAGATTAACTAGACGTGCATACGAGTCGGCATATAGGCCATACCAAGTTCCGGTACAATACATTGTATTGGAAAATTGTAGATAAAATTTCAGAATACTACCAGTATGTACTTAACAGTGACAACGTGTATTTTTTGTTATATTGGCCGCCATCTTTGAAATGGGTGACCCAAGCAAAATGCCATGACCAGCATCTGTTTCAGTGACCCAAGAAACCCCTGAATTGACACCTCATTTGTTCATTTCCGATTTTCACAGTCAGATATATACGTAATTTACTTTTTTTTGGTGGCCATTTTGAAATTTGGCCGCCATCTTGAAAATGGGTGACCCGAGCAACATGCCATGACCAGCATCTGTTTCAGTGACCCCGGAAATACCTGAATTGACATCTCATTTGTTCATTTCCTATTTTTACAGCCAGATATATGACATTTCCGGCAGCCATCTTGGATTTTGGCCGCCATCTTGGGAAATCGGAACCGATCAAGTGGGTTCCACGGATAAAATCAATAGATAGGTCGAAAAGAAACTATGCCAAATTTGGTAATTTTGTCCGGTTGGTAACGTTAATCCTGAACATTGTCGCTAAGCCACCTGACTACAATGGTGTATCCCACCTTTAACACTCTTTTGTATTTCTTCTCCCAATCATGTTATGCGTCGTGCTTGTATGTCCCCCTTTATCCTCCATGGTTTCATGTACACAGCCATTTTGCCTCGAATAATGTTAATTCTTATAGCGCTTTTAGACTCCCACAATGTGGGTGTATCAAAGCGCTTTACATTATTACCCCGGTTATTGGGCCCATGAAACATTCCAAATACCATCTCAGCTCCCTGGGTAGTATACAGCTCGATGCTGCCATTTCGGCGCAGAGTACATGTACATGTAGCTCAACCACAATAACCATCTCTGCCCTCAGTCACAGGTACCCATTTTACTACTGGCTGGAGAAAAGCAATGAGTGACAAAGTGCCTTGCTCAAGGGCACACGTACATGTACATGTACGCGTACATAGTCCCAGGCCGGACTCGAACCCCAACTTGTAGATTTACCTACAGATTACAAATTCAATGCTCCAGACCACGAGGCCACGACACTCCTCTAAAGAAGATCTTGTTAATATCAAAATATTGGGCCTTCTTAAAGGTAGAATACACCATTTGCAGATATCGAAAAAAATTACTACCGAAATATTAAGAAATATCTTACTCATTTGAAAGTAAATAATGATTCTAGGCATCCAGCAAAATTATTGCGCTATAGATATCCTGTAATTATTCCGAAAAGTAGAATTTTATAAAGAAAAAACGTGATCGCCGGACAGCGATCGCGAAAAAACAAAGATAACATAAGAATAACTGCTCGACGCCGGTTGAAAACAAACGCTGTTTTTCGTGTTTTTCTCGGCATCCATGATTGTAAAACTTCGGACAGGTCAGTCAAACGATATTTACTATTAAATACAACCCCCGAAATTTACCCATTCATGATAATTCAAGCAATTACCAATGGTGTATTCTACCTTTAACTCATTGGATTTGTATACATTTCAGGTCATTCTAGCCAGTAAGCAGTTTGCAGCAGTTTTAATCTTATTCATGTACACACTGTATTCTTAAGTTTTTGCAATATGTTGCAAATGAATAGATACTTACTGCCACTTTATGTCCTTCCTTTCCGCAACCATTGCAGACAATGACAACTTTTTTGCCACCAGTTAGAATTTCTTCAGTGAATGCAAATCTGAAATGATGATGGCAGAGAGAAATCTCAGACTTGCTTATGTCCGTTTGTGTATCAGCTTCAAGGATGGTCTTCTCTTGTTGCTGCCTCGTATCATCTTCGTCTTGTACACTGCAATTTTGAACACACATGGTATTCAAATGTCCATCAAGGTCATCATCACTTGTTGAATCATCCTTTTCAATGGCATTTATAACTAGTGACACCTTGATATCAGAGTCAATTCCAATGGTGTTCCTGCTGCAGGCATACTCCAGGTCTGAATCATCCCCTGCCTTTGCTTTCAGTATGCACTTGGCAGAGTCCTTGGAAGGTGGCAACTGTGAGTTTCTTGAAAGACCACTCAGCATTGATTGCTTTGGTACGCCCCCGCTTACACATTTGTTATCGATAGATATTTGTTCAAGTGTAGGAAGGTGATCTTCAGTGTCCAGTTCAAGGTATTGCTTGTTGGTTTGAATACTTGTATTCCTGGTATCCACAATAGTGGTCACTGTATCCACTGAGCTTTCACTGTTAGTCCTGACGGCAACATCCTTTGAACTTGTATCCATTTTACAATGTGTCGTCTGGGTTGCTTTTGAACCACTCACAGCATTACTTCTACATGTACATGCAGCCTTCTGTGGTTTGCCAAAATAAAGCAAAGCCTGTTGAAGCCGGTCAATCAAGTACTGAAAAACAGCGTTGGAGCTGAGTGACTTGGCAATATTCTTCTTGTTGGTGGCAATGGGATCTAAGGAACATAAAACAGAAACTGAAAAGTTTATTTGTCTTCCTTTCAAGACTTATAGTCTACAAGATAAACAATCTGAGAATAGATAGTTTGGAAGTTTGGAACTGATTATGAAGAAATTAGTCAGGTTTACTCATCAATAGATCGATCCAGTAGGCCACACGCCTACAAAAAATTGACCAATCACAGTTCATGATTTAAGGCGCAACAAATTGTCACCATTGTGTCAGACAACAATTTTCACAACAGTATAGTCTTTCACATACTTTTTGTTGATTCAACTTTTGTTTCACTTGTATGCCACAATTCCAGTACAAGCCTGATTTTAATCATACTGGTAGTCATGGTCAAAAGGAATTGCTTGAATTATCAGGAATGGGTGGATTTTGGAGGTTGTATTTTATAGTAAATATCGTTTAACTGACCTGTCGGAAAGTTTACAATCGTGCATGCCGAAGTAAAAAGCAAGAAAAAAGGCATTCATTTTAAACCGGCGTCAGGTATTTGTTCTTGTTTTTTCGCGTTGGCCATCTGGCGATCGTCATTTTTTTATTTTTGTAATTTTTTTTCTTCATAACAATTACAGGATATCTAGCGCAATCATTTTGCTGGATGCCTGAAATCATTATTACTTTCAAATAAGTAAGATATTTAGTAATAATTCCGCAGCAAACATTTTCTATATCTGCAAATGGTGTATCCTACCTAATGCTATGGTCACAAATCAGAGCAGCGACCGACCGACTGATCAGTAGCCTGCTCGGTCGCTGCTGGAATTTAGGCATCGCCCAGCGATTTTTAGAGAAGTCGAGCAGGCTGTAGAGCCCCAGCGATGCCTGGGTGGTGACCTGTCAATTTCCTGTCGGTCGCCGGTCGATTTTAGGTCAAAACTGGGCGAAATCGCGGAGCTTTTTCGCGCGGTGTCCCGGCAGTGACCGACCGGTGACTCTCCGATTGCCGGGCGGTCTCCCACCAACCACCGGCTAATTTTAAAGAAATTGTCCGGCGGCCGGCCGGTAATCGGCGGCCGGCCGGTAATCGACGGGGCATTGACGGTAATTGTCAGCCATTATCGGCTAGACGTCGCGGTGAATGGAGCTGGCGCTGCTGGATGCCGACCGATTTTGAACTCACCTCCCAGTGACCGATTGATCTCCCAGCGGCAACCGGGCGGCGACCGCTCGGCAGCCTCTGACCTAGCGGCTTAGATTTTTGACTTAAATCGCTCAGCGGCGAACGCTCGATTAGGTCGGTGCCCGGGCAGCGACCGCCCAGGCACCGAGCGTATTTTGGGCGGCGAGTGAAAAGTGAGCAGGCGCCGCCCAAATTTTAACTCCGCGCTAAAACTTTAGCGGCGACCTAGCGATGCCCTAAAAAAGAGAGGTGCCTGGGCGGCCGCCGCTCGGTGGCCGGGCAGAATTGGTTAAAAACTCGCCGCTCGGCCGCCGAGCAGGCTACTTTTGGGTAATGTGATCATACATGTAGCTTAAGTGGTGTTAATTGTAAATCCGACCTCCTATACCATTATTAAAGAGAAAGGAAATTTTGGGCTATTTTCTAAACTACTTGTATGTAATTGCACTACTGTGCACTGTGCAAGTGATTGACCAGCAGCCGATTTCACAAAACTTTACCTTATGTAGTAAGTCCAGAAACGCAAATAACTTAAATAGCGTAAGTTGCGCAATAACTTTATGACGGATTCACAAAAGTTACACATTATCAGAATAAGGCGTAACTCAAAGAGTTACGCCATAAAATGTGGAGTAATTTACTTTATGACTTTAGGTGGCGTAAGTCGTTGCTACATGTGCAGTAAAATTGTTAAAGATGACCACGAAATCAGAGGCCGGTATTGCTTTTCTCGGAAAAAGCCATTTCTGAATCGTTAAATATTTACGACATGTTTTGAAGCATACCGGTACCTACATGGGTAATTTCTCATAATTTCTCCTTAACGTTAGTAAATGTCGAGCAATAGTTCATCCAATCGTGAAAAAGGCTTAAATATCCACTAATGTTGTAAACACTTTGACAGCTACATCATTGTAACAACTCCTCATATTCAAAGTGAAAAAATGGCGACCAACAAAAGATTACGCGTGCTTGTATGTATAGTCTTAACGAACGTTTCGTGTACGTCATGTATGTGTGCATCAATTGCAAACAGTCGTTGATGGAAATCTAGGTCACCCTCGTCGCAGAAATAAAAATGTGCACTGGGGTAACTATGAAAACAAATTGTGTTTATTCTGGATTCAAGAATGTTTTTCTTATTATAGGAAATTTGTTCTTATTTATTTTTATTTTTATTTTAGTTTGATTTTGTTTTTGTTAATGAACTTGTACATATAATTAATCTTATTTTCAGAAAATATTTTCATGCAGAATTGTCACTTGCTGTTGGGGTTGATGTATGATTTGGAAGACAAAAGGTAAATTATATACATGTACGCAGGAGAGAAATATAACCTGAACAAAAAAGCTGATTATTCCTCATAATTTGTATGGGCATTGTACCGGTATGCACTTGGACGAATGACTTCTACATGTTTTTGTTATTGTATCACACCTAAATGTGTGATTTTTATCATGACATACTAATTTATTGCAAGAACTGTAACACACTGCCAAAAATAATTATCTTATGTAAAACAATTGATCTTGAAAGAAGAAAAAATTTCTTGGTTTCTTATGTTCTACATGTACATGTACGTTCTACCGGTATGTCCAATATTTGAATACCGTACCGATACAAACTCAGTCGAGTTATATTAATGGATACCGCGCGTACATAAACCAATTCAACACGCGTGTGTACCTCTTTTGTTTGTTAAGTTGTGAACTCAAGAAAACAATTTTGCCTCCAGTTCACCAAGATTGTTTTATTCTATATGTAATTCCTGTGTCATGAAGAAGTTAGTGAGCTCTAGAATATTTAAACATACAAATTGACTACCTGTACCTTCAATAACCAGCCTTCTATTAGGAATCTTTAGCTCTTCTCTGCTGATAGGTTCCCGATTTCTCACAGAGATGACCATTTCCTCCACTGCTACTTCGATTGTATAGAATTGTAGCATCTTGATCCACAATTCTCCAAGGGTGTCAGCATTTTTGCATTCCAGAGATTCATTCTTTAAATGCATAAAAAGAAAATCTCATACACACAATTGTTGGAATTAATTTATGTACACTACTTATTTAAACATGGTGTGTAACCAAATCCCTCGAAATAAGTCTTAACCAGTTCGCGCCGGGATTATTTTATTTATTTATTTATTTCTCATATTTATCCAGGGTATAACCTACATGTATGTAAATCGAAAAACATACACATACCAAAAACAAGGATGGAACAAGAATGAAAGGCATCAAAATACAAAACGCAAGACAATGAAAACTACATTTACGAAAAGATGCCAACAAATACCACGCAAAACGCTGAAAACAAGGCAAACAAAAGAAACAAAACACAAGAAGCATAAGAAAAGGAAAACGCACTTCAAACGTACTAAAACACTTGGAGGACTAGTTTCATAGACGATATAATTTTTTTTTAATTAATGACTTTAATAAAGTCTTCACTGAACAGTTGTTTTTGTTCTAACATCACCGAGCCGAGGCACGAGATTTTTTTTAACAGACTCAATCCGAGACGGGTTCAGGCCGATGGTACCAGGAAGCAAACCCACGCATTTCCGACCTTGCTTGCTGCCGACAGACATTTTCGGCCTTGCTCGTGACGTGTTTATATGTCATCCGTTTTAAATCTGGGGAAAACTTTGCAAGTATACATTGTACGTCCTCCGGCGCGGAACTGGTTAAGGATGAATTTTCAGGTATTAGTTTTTCACATGCAGTAGAAAGCACATCAATTGCTCTTTATTTTGGTGTATCACTCAGGTTAACACCTTGTATTGTGCAGTTATTTGGGTGAAAGAATTGACTGTTTCCATTGATTTCTGTTGCATAGGATAGAACACTGTTAAAAGGTGTAAACTTCAATAGTACCTGTAGTTCTGGTGACTTGTGACTCATTTCGTTGGGTTGGATCACATACAAATGTCTTCAAACAGTTGTTTTTGTTTAAACAATACCACTTGAAAAGGAATAAGTTCACATGATATAAAAGTACATGTACCGGTCCTGTCTTTACTTTGAACAAGGTTTTCTATAAATGTACCGGTAGGTGCAGTTATGGGTAATTACCAATATCTTACATGCCTCTAAAATTTTCCACTAGGCTTTACACGTATAGCTATAGCATCCATGTATGTTGTGAAGATATCTGCTTACGCTAATTTCACAAATAATAAGACAAATTAATCTTTGGACCAGATACTAAAGGTACTATGTAAAGGCAAGTTACATACATGTACAATCTTGGAAGGTTAAGGTGGTAAAAGACAAAAGGATTGACAAAAAACTCTTCAAACCTCTTGGAGAACTGGGACTACTGGTGGATTGCAATGCTGAAGGAAGAAGATGGTCATCAAGACATATGAACAGGCAGGCATACTGCCATTTGACTGACTGTCTAAGCCACACAGTCTTGCCCAGTACCGAAAAACCATGGCTAGCATATGCACTCGAGGATCCAACTGGCGGTATTCAGCAAGCAACTTTGATGTGTTGAGAGCAGAAAGTGAACTGGTACTTAGTTCACATCTGAAACCACTATCAAGAAATACACAAATACCTTGCTTTACTCAGCAGAAAATTAATTCATGAAACTTTTTCAATTACATACAAAGTTTATATATTGCATTAATTTCAAACACAAAGCCCAGCATTCATAAGGCACAAGAAGCCAGTTCAGTATTCCAACTGCATGTGTGCAAAACAAGATTTGACGTTTTTCTTTGGAGATAAACATTTCATTGTATGAGTTTTTTCCGTCAAATGTTTTTAAATGTCTTTCACTATTGATTATTCCGGTTTGTACACAGAATATAGGTAATGAGGTAAAAGGTGAAATTTTATTAGCCTCGGACCAGTCGAGAATTTACAACTTTTTGTAAGTGTTCGGTGGTGCCCCTATTCTGTAGCAGTGTTTGGCTAAAATACATGTAAGTAGTGAGTAAAACTTCAATATTTTCTGCATGGATATTATTTTGTTTAATGATTAATATATTTTTTAAGTTATGAATTAGCCTTGCAAAATGAGGTAATCCTTTGGCTATCTTGACTGTTCCAAGATATTTGGGTCCAAAAAGGCTTCTCAACCTAAACCATTTTTTCTTCTACAGTTGCACAATTGCAGTCTACAATGTCTGATCAATGTAAATGACATCGCAAAGAGGCTTACTTTGATTGGCAATGTACAAGTTTGCTAAGGATGTGTGTGATATTGGCTGTGCTGGCATTCTTTATGTTAGTTTGCCAGTGGAAAACAGAGAGAAGGGCTTTTGAATTATCCCTCAATCCTTCTACATGTAGAGCAAATGCATGTACCTGCACTGTATCGGTAATTGTACTTTGGCTAGAATGCTGGTCAGGTTAGGCTATTTTACCTTTCCTTATCACTAAATCTGATACATGGAAAACGTTCTTCAAAGTTGGAGCGTACGTCATCAAAGCAAGTATCTGTGAAAATGATTTAAAAGAAAATAGAACAAATTTAAGTACATGCATTTGTACACAAACATTATCAAGCAAGCATTACTTTACAAGACTTACAGTTGAAATTAAATCTTAGCAAATGCTTAGTAGACAAAACGCACTTCGCGATTTGGGAATACATGCGTCAAGAGGTTCGCTGGAGTTTGCACTTTAACGTGATTGTTTTAAAAGCTCTTGAAATATGCTTTGAATTTTTATTGCTTCTCCCTCGTAACCACAAGGTAAAAGATAATGTTTGCATTGCGAACCAATATCGATTCAATTGCGATAACAATCACGATATCCATTGAATCTTCTGGCACCTAAAAAAAGTCTTTATTGTGTAAAACCTGATTTACATCGCGACATCAAAGTGCCATCTGTCTACTTCCTTTCTATTTAAACTGTAATAGCTGTTCATCTGGTACTAAGAACCGAGAAATCACAACATTATGGACAGATCAGTTACTAAACCAAGAGCTGAATTACTGTACTTGGTTGCTTGGATTTTAAAGCGGTTCAGAAGACTAATCTTTGATACAGTACAGTATGGGTCATTCAACGAAGTTGAGGAACACCTGGTTATTGTCTAAGTCCCATAAAACTAAAGAATAAATCATGAACATGTTTAAAAAATAAACCTTGTAAACTTACTTTACAGAAAAGAACACATATAAAGGATTATTTTAAAACTGATTTTGTTGATATTTGTGGTATAATTTTTCCAAAAAAAATCATAAAAAGGTGGTTTCCGGTTATGTAAAAGTGAAATATTTGTGACAAAATAAATTGGCATTTTAAAAACCAATTAAGTGGTTTAAATATAATACAAAAAAGTCTCATTCGTTTTTATTTCTTGGCATATAATGCACCCTGTACATACTATGTACATTCCATAACACTATTCATGTTGATCACCCCTATTTTATAAGTGGCCTCCACTTTTGTTCAAGGGTACGGACGTAACTTGTGGTTTCCGTTTAGATATAAGGGCAATACGTCCAGAACGAGATTTAATTTGTGTGCCCGGATTTTTTTTTTTTAAGTGCTATAACTCATTTTATTAGCTATGATCTGGTGCACCTTTCCCCAACTCATCGCTCACGTGTTGCGTTTCAATCTTACGATATATTATTTGTTTTGGTTCAAGCACGGCACGGTTTCTGGAGCCATTTCCTTACGTCCGCAACCTTCAGTGTTCCGTAAAACTACAATACACGCCCCCGCGTTCGAAATGCTTTCTTCCATGCCCCGCAGACCAAGTTGAGAAAACCCCTCACATGTCAGACAAATTCTCTGTGTGTGAAAATAACCGCTGGTGAAATGTGGGTTTCCGCACTTTACGTCCGGGGGGGGGGTAGTTACGTCACCAACTAGTAAATGAAGCCGTAATTGATTTTGTAGTGCCAAATTATATAACCAAACCAAATCTGCGAACAATACATTTTGTTTTAGTGCGTGTGTATTTACTTTCGATTTGTTTCATGAATTTGAGTTCGATTTGAGAAAGATTCCCACGATTTCCGCGCAATACGCCCGTAACCGCATGGCCAGGACCGCACCATAACTAACGATGGGGGAAGCATCATATTCCGTTCTGAGGTGTCGTACTCCAACTAGTAAATAAAAAACAGACGGATATTTTCAAACTGGAAATGTTAATCATTTATACATGTAGTCATCACATTATCTGTATTTGTATTGTTCGGTAATAGTTTTATGAAATAGGAAACCAAATAGGAAAGTTTTTACAGAATCCCTGTTGACAAATGGTACATGTACATTCTGTGTTTACTTGTCGCTCGTTGGTAAATGCGTTTAGTCCCTATATCCTATGAGCATCAATAATGCAGTGCTATGTCAGAGCACCATACTATAGCGAACTCGCGCGCGCGCCGCGCTGTGAGTTTGATGTCGCGTGGAAACTGGTTGGTGGTGGTAGAAAATTATCGGCAACAGTTTTCTACAAAATTGCACGACTTTTTGGAGTTGAAATTAATATCGTTTATGAAAATGGACCTTGTGAATATTTAGATTGTAACTCGACAATCTGATTAAATATTCAGTCCGAGTAACAACTTTTTTTGTAGCCTACAAATCGTCGTTTTAACGTTAATCCGAACCAAAATGCGACCATGATGACGAATCCAATCACTTGACAACAAAAACAGATTTGACCATCAAAACGGCCACAGAATTACTAAATGCGCCACCTGAGACACAAGTAGAGACCGATGACTAAGATTGAGGTACTAATGTTTACTAATGATCTAGATGAAAAGTGAAATTTTCCGTTTATCGGCAGATATTCTGACGCGAAAACCACGCGGGCACCATTTTGAACGGCTATTTGCAGCGCTGCAATTGACTTGTGGATATGGCTATGCGTAGCATATACAGGCCAATCACAGGCGCCTCTACCAAATCAAAGTCGCATGTGATTGGTGGAGGCGCCTGTAATTATTATACAGCTATTTCGATTTGCCTGTCATTACTACGCATAGCCATATCCACAAGTCAATTGCAGCACTACACATAGCCGTTGGCACCTACAAAATGGCACCCGCGTGGAATTCGCGACGGAATATCGCCAATAAACGGGAAAATTCACTTTGTATTCATATGATAAGTACATTTTAAAACCTCATTTTGTGGACGTCTTGATGGTCGAATCTGTTTTTGTTTTCAAATGATCGGGTCGGTTTTTTTGCTACTGCGTGGTGGACATGTTGGAGTTTGACAAAATGACAGCCCATCTCCCACCCCAGTCCCAATATTATGCCTACTACAAAAGGCGGTTTAACTGGTAAATATCCAGCTTTACAAACAATTAGGCCTAGGCAAAATAAAAAACAAAACATGAGTGCCCTCGCTCGCTTCCTTTTTTGGAACGATTCCTCTTTTTCCCACTGGTTAAGATGTGGATATAACAGGAAATGGTTTCCAGTTACATCCACAACCCATTGAAGGGAGTTATTTAATAACCTCAAGATTAATTAATGCAATTCTTCTGGCAAATTTTGTGGAAGACTGAAATAGGGGGAGTACAAATGCAAACAAAAACATGATAACTTGCATAAATATATATTTCTTCAAGTTGAATATGAATAACAAATGATGATAAGTATAGTTTAAATAATGGAATTTAACGAATACCTTAAGACACTCCCCTTAAAGTCAGTTGTAGCAGAATATTTCTTTCTTTTTAAAATATTTGTTGTAAGGATACTTGCAAACATTCAGAATGTAACAAATGTATCTTGAAAAGTTTTCTTTACCTAGAGGAACTGTCACCTAAATTCGGTATGGTTTCCGGAGGTTACATCCACAACCTGCCACATGATGCATGATAAACGAGGCCGTATATTTCTTCGCGTGTCAGGGTTATTTGAAAAATATTATTAGTTCAGTGAAATATGGTTAATACATGTAGTCTATCCAAATTTGAGAAGCATTTAATAAATAAATGATTTTGAAATTTCAGCTTCTTTGTCACACTTTGTTATCCAACTTCATGGAATGATCCATATACATGTATTACTTCCTTGGAATTCAAATTAAACAACTTAGAAAACAGGCTTTGAAATAGCTGGCTTTTTTGTAGAACAGGACGATGCACACAAAATGATAGTTTTCCCACTTTATTCATCAAAATCAACATTTCTGTAAAATTTGAAACCTGAAACTTTATGTATAAAAGATGTCATTCATAAGAACACAAAATTGAAGAAATGTTCACCCTCTCAACGTTGAGCGGGCCATTAATATAATGCAAGGTGCGACCTACCGGTTAATATCCTTTTTTGTGGAGCCGGTCACCACAAGCTATGGTCTTAATTATAAAAAGATTTATTCGTTATTTCAGTTAGTCTTGCATAATTAGTTCTGTTTGACACAAAGCTTTTTTTTCTCAATTGTCCAACCATGTTCGAATGCCCAGAAACACACTGTTTAAATTAATACAGTGAGTAATATTGATATGAATGGATCCTACTTTAAAAATAGAAAGCATATTCCTACATTGTGACTTACCTTCATGTATGAGAGCTTCAAAGGCTCTGACAAGTATCTGCGATTGAATAGTACCCTCAGGAGTCTCTATACCAAGATTCACATCACTGTCGTGAAAACCAAACCCACTCAACGATGAACCATACAGATTCACTTTCACATCTGTGACCAAACAAAATTGTAGATAAAGTAGTTATAGGAAGTGCACTGCAATACATGTACATGTACCGTAATTTCCTGCGGTAAAGACGCGGCTTATCTGACTTTCTGGACCACAAAAACATCGCCGCGCCTTATCTTTCGGTGCGCCGTATATGATGTCGCTTGAGTTCAAAGTGATGGTCTTTGTGTGAAGAATTCTTTGAACGCCGCAATCTTACTCAATAATGCGGTCAACCAATTAGCTAAACTCTCCGGACATTGTGACCGTGTTTCCATTAACAATGCCGCGATGGGTTGATCCCCCTACGACCGTACATGTACCTGTGTACATGTACATATGTACGTATACATGTGATTTAACACTCGGCAGCGTGCGTAGTCTTGTTTGCAAGACGATCTTCGCGATGCGGGGCGCCCTCTAACGTACATTGTACGCCGTAGACCACGCGCGAATTACCTTCGCTAAGACTGAAGGTCATTGCGTGTATGGTACGGCGTACGTTAGAGGACGCCCGCATCGGCGGCCTACGCGCGCTGCATATACCGCGATTAAGATCGTCTTGCAAACAAGACTACAGCGTGCGCTGCATGACGCGTACAACAGCGATAAAAAGCTGGCCTGTACTATGTGGCCTTTTTCTAAACGTTTTTTTCGTCTACGTTCCGGCTTCATGCAATTCACCATCCGAACTACACAGCGCGGAGCATTCACAACGACTGGAAAAAAGACTAGGGGGTGTCGCAATTAGAGATTTATCCCGCACGCAATCGCTGCATGTGATGTACATGTGCATGTATGCAGTTTATACTGCAGTGATAGTAAACCTCGTGCGATATTGTGACTACTGGTTTGAAGTTTTCATACATGTACATTGTTTGCGTGCCAGATAAACTCAAGTACATGTACTCAGCAAATTCTTGCTTGGAATAGTGGGATCGTTCTAAGGCAACAAAATAACCCCTTTGTGGCGATGTACATGTACCTACACCGGGTGGCGCCTGGTGTTCTTCTGGGTGCGTTCAAACATGCGCCTTTTTCGGCGGTGCGCTTTATCTGTTGACGTTTGATTTTTTTGGGGGTGATTTTAGGGACCTGCGCCTTAACCGCCGAGCGCCTTGTCCGCAGGAAATTACGGTACATGTTATTTAGGTCATATCTGACATCGTAAAAATGCCAAGTAAACATTGATGAAGAAAGAAGATTTCTTCAAGTTAATTCGCAGAACTTGTTCTGTCTTGTCTATGTACATTTTTCTTCCACTACAGGTACATGTAGTTCACGTTCTTAACAATAATTTCAGAGGGATGCCCAGGCCATCGGGATTTTTGTAATCCCTTGTTTTGAACAATAGACTATCCACTAAATACCCCTATATCGACATTCCCTGATTGACAACTGCAGTTCACTTTGATCCTGCCACCACTCTCATTGGCAAGCTAACAAAGGGAACACAACGCGCGCATGGTCCTGTGTGGTGTGCAATTTGTACTCAATGAACAAACTTGTTTGAGCGTATCGCGCATACGTGTCTCAGTGTAGCCAATACTTGCAAACACGTGCGAGACTAAGTGCCACATCATGACAAAGAGAACGGATTAAATAGAAGACCAGAATTCGTACAACACCGGCCCCTGCAGGTTGCTTCATTACCAGTTCGCGCACAGAGGAAAGAAAAAATGAAAAAAGACAACGTGTTTGATGGACGATCATGGCTGTATTTACAGAAAGCTTTGGCAGTGTGGGAAAGCTGTTTAAACGTACCAAATGGCGACATTTTTATCATGCCTTAATTTTTTGCTAATTTTATCGCCATATCGCGGGGAAGGGGAAGGGGGGGGGGAAGTACGTACGCCGCAACGTGTTTGATGGACGATCACTGCAGCACTTACAGAAAGCTTTAGGGGTTTCAAAAGCTGTTTGAGCGTACCGTTGACAATTTTTTTACATGGCCTAATTTTTTGCCGATTTTATTGCCATATCGGCGATATCGCAGAAAAAATTGACCACGAAAAAAATAAATATTGCCAGCCCTAGTCCACATACCGGTATCTTATTTGTGTTGTTGATACTGTATGACTGCACTGAATCTTCTGTAGTCTAAATGCATGATCCTTAACACAAATGTAGCAGGTACCGTATGTCCACAAAATTTGGAAAGCATGAAAACTCACTTCGTCTTCATTGCGCCTTTGAAGAATGCAATAATTATAATATTAATTATATCAATTTGTTAGTGATTTCACGAGATAATTGTGTAATCAAAAGCAAGCACACATCAATGTATACCGGAGAGGACATTTTGTTAAACACAGAATACCACAATATTATGGCCAGGCTAAATGTTGAAAGTGTAATACATGTACCATGCAACGTCCTGTTAAAAGGAATGGTACTGTTAATACAAACATAACAAAAATATTTCAATCATGATTGACATGTTAATTACAATTAACTGCTGTCCTGGAGAGGCCAAATTTTAAACGGATTTTCAACAACCCTGAATATGATCTTGATAATATTTAATACTCAAATCTCTCCCACGATCAAATTGTGTGTCCTGTACAGGTAGATGATACAAACATACAGTTTGTAAACTTTTATGTACATATTTTCAAACTATCCCATTGTCATGAATATATTGTCCTGGATAGGACATTACATATTTTATTCACGGGAAATCCATTTTTTTGTTAAATGTTCATAAATTTTATTTATATTTTTCGACCGAATTACACAAACCCAAGTTTCACAATAATGTTGAACACTATAGCCATGATTGATAACCAAATTCACCAGAATATAGCACCAGGATCAACAAATGATTCCACTTAAAACTAATGCAAGACTTGAAATGAGACTCCAAAATGGTGTTAAAAGTGCATGTAAATTGAGAAATTCAAAACGGATAACTCATAGAATTTTGTAAAAATAGTTCTGTAGCTTGTTCTTCATATTACCCATCATATACATGTACAAATCACTCATAACATGTGTACCCCTAGTAGGCTGGATTCTGGGATTAAATATAAAGTACCGGTATAAAACACAACTGCCCTGTTGGAAAAGACAGGCAACAAATGTCTAGATGAGGCAAGTGGGCTATTTCACAATAAGTGGTCATTTGAGTAAATTACAGTATCCATCCTGGATAACTTTATCAGTGCAAATAAGGCTGTCGCGGGTACCCGGGTACCCGCCCGCGAAGGCCAAGAACCGGTTCCATTGTATCGGGTCGGGTACCCGTAACCGAATATATAAATTTCGACGCAACGTCTGAGACAAAAAAAATGTAAAAAAACACAAGTACATGCATTCAAATATCACTAACAGAAGATTTACAAAGTTCCGAGTGAATTACCGACAATTCCAAAACTCCATCCTGCGGTTGTTTATATTTTGTTTTTTCTTTTTATTTAGACTATCTTTATTGGGTCTCCAGAAGCGCGAAAGTGACGAAACACGATATAGTATCAACCCATTGTTTGTTTGTAATAAAGCTTCTTGTAGCCACTAGCCAGGAAATCATCCTCTCTGATGCGCCGCATCAGTTCAAAGTGAATTACCGACCATTCCAAAACTCCATTTGTTTTTTGTTAGTTTGAATTGAGTTTTGTTTTGACTATCTTTGATGCGTCGCCAGAAGCAAGAACGTTGGCCCATTGTGTGTGTTTTTATAAAGTTTCTTGTAGCCAGGAAATGATCTTCTTTGATGCGCGGCAGATGGCGGAATAAAGTAAACAAACGATTCAAAGCGATTGGCGTTGTAATTGTACTGACACTAACCCTTGCCCGACAGATACAGAATTTATTTAAAAGGCGTTGGTCGGTGTATTCCTCGACCGAATTTATATTTATCTCTTAGACCAACCGATGGTCATTAAATTGGGTAAGTACTTTTACAAAAGTTTGCTGTACTGATTTACAAAATGTACTAAAATGTACAAATAAAAAGGTGTTAAAAAACCTGAGCCTGTTTATTTACGAAACCCTAGTCCTAAAAAAAAAATTATTCCTAAGGTTAATTATGTAATTTGCCTTGTTTTTATAGAAAACAAGAGAAAGGGTACTTAAAGACTTGTTTAAATAAACTCCTAAAAATTTTCCAACAGTTTTCAGGGGTAATAATAATAATACGATTATATTCCAAGTAGGGACAAGAAATCCAGACAATGATTGACAGCTGACCTACAAATTGTATTACATTGTAGCAAGCAGGCCAACATGTGGCCTACCATTACTTTGGAATTTCAATAGGCTGGGGATGGGAATGTCTCTTCCTGGCATACAATTACAACCTATGAAAAAGGAGAGATTGTTAGAAGGAAGGACATGATTTGACTGTATCTTTTTTATGGGATGGTTTATTTTTTATGTGGGTGGGAACAGGGGAAGAACACACAGCCAATAACAAGACCGCGCCATACATGTATGTAACACTATTGCATCACATTGCCTTTGAATGCAGTTCAGGGCCGCGGCTGCTTACTTACAAAAAAAATAGCCTAAAAGGCAGGTACCCGGTTTCATTCAAAACCGTAAACAAACAGACTCCAAACTACCACTAGCAAATACCTGAGACCCCTATTTATCTTAAATCCAAAACATCTCCAAAGATATCGCAGTTTATATTTACCGTAGAGAACATTGGTTTCTCACGAAAATCGATACGTTGTGCTAAATGAAGTCCATATCATTATTAGTGCGACGAGCGAGTGCAGCGATTCAATGTCCCGAATGAAAGATCATGTGATCTATCAGGTGATTACACCAAAAGAGAGTTGCCGCCAAGTTCCCATGTTCTGGAACTTTCGGATTTTATATTTTTAATTTTTTTAATTTTTTTAATTTTTTTTGGGGGGGGGTTTGGGGGAGGGTGATGGTGGTGTTGGGGTGGTACTGATGTACCGGTACATGTACACAAACTAACCTGGCATTGTTCTTTGTAGTAGTAACTGCAGAGAGTCAGCAATGGATGATCTCCTTTTGAGGTCGCTGTCCTTAAAGGCAATCTCAGCAACAGTAGCTTCAAGAAGCATTGTTAA
Organism: Crossaster papposus; assembly: GCA_037893245.1. NCBI lineage: Eukaryota > Metazoa > Echinodermata > Asteroidea > Velatida > Solasteridae > Crossaster > Crossaster papposus. The sequence continues at coordinate 240,985 of JBAIAA010000911.1, read as the reverse complement.
AGCCTCAGCATGTACCTCACATGGAGCTTCAATACTCTCTATTTCTTTCAAGTTGTTTTTGTTCTGACAAAATAGACCAAGAGATAATTTAATTGAAAATGAACAATTCAATACATGACTTAAAAGGGGGCATTTGTCATTCCGTGTCAGATCAACCGCAACCCCCCCCCCCCAAAAAAAAAAAAATATATATTATTTTTGTGTGAATTTTACCAAAATGCATGTGGTCGCCACTATACCGGTACAAAGGACCATATACATGTATACCGGTACATGTACCGGTACCTCCCTAACCTGTTGACCAAATTTGCTGATTTAGATTTCAATAGAAAGCGATATCATAAATAATCTGATTTTGGTATTATTTGTCATGTCTGAGCAATTTGACTTACATGTACGCACTGGTACAATGACCTTTTGACCTTTCATTTGAACTTTAATTTGACGTTGTGGATCACGCAACCTTAAGCCGACTCTTGGGTTAAATAATAGCCCAACATGATTTTTACAATATAAAAATATATTTGAGATAATATTGGTTTGCTTCCTACAAGTACTGGTACCTACGCAAAATGTGAGATGTGAAAATGTTGTGCATACTGTACTTATGTATGTATACATGTACACGTACAGTGTACATACATGTAATTATGTACAATTTGCATCAATAAACAGTAATTTTACATTTTGCCAACTTTGACACGAGCTAGAAAGCAACCTCAAATGTTTTTATACATCATAAAAAACACGTTGGACTATAATTTTAACCCAAAGTCCATTCAGGGTCCTGCGATCCACAAGGTCAAATTCAAGGTCAAAGTAAAATTCTGAAGGTCATTGTGGATCAAACTGCTTGGACATAAAAATAATGCCAAAATATAATTAAATATGATGTCACTATCAGTCCATTTGGTCAACAGGAAAGGGAGGTACACATGTATGGTCCCTTGAATATTGGTGGTCACACCAATTTTGGCCAAAATCACCAAATCATAGCAGGCGGTAGCACGAAATCCACTGATGGAAAGCTGCTAACATTTGGCTTTTTCACCCAAAATAACACTATAAAATAAATATCTACACGTTTTACATGTAGCTACATTTGGTACTAGCCCAAATCGAGAAATCTTGGTATCATTTGAACTATAAAGATTTGTTTAAATCCATTGCTACAGGTAGTTTTTGCCTCAGGAGTAGTGGAAGTATGCTCGTCTAATGAGTTATGCTTGTCCGTGTTTTTTTGGCACCCTGTATAAACACATTTAAACATTCTAAAAAATCCAATACCCGAGGGAGCAAGTACATGTACATGATGTACCGTAGGTACAGTAGTGGAGGGAGCGTGTTCGACACAATGGGAATGGGATTGCACATAGACTACATTAGAATGTTGGACTGTCAATACACCTGAAATGCACAATTGGTGATCGCTAAAGGTTGACTACTACTAGTAAAGTTGCTTACCTTTTCCAGCTTTGAGTGTCTTTGTTCTTTGCAATGCTTCATACACAATGCCAAAGTGTCAAGATGGTAATTGCATAAACGGCAATAAAACATAGCTTGGGGAAATCTGGAACTTTTCTAAAAACAAAACACAAAACACAGCAATCACAGGTTAAAGTGAATAAAAAAAATGTGCATAAAAATAAAGTTAAATTGGCAAAGTATCCTTGCTTGTGCAATTAACCCTTACCCTCCCCAATCCTGCAGAATTATCCTTGCAGTTTTAGAGAATTTGGGAGGATTCAGGATAAATGGCAAAAAGTGTTAGAACTTTGAATTTGTAGTTGGCAACATTTCATATTGTTATGTGGCCTTACCCTGCATTCTTTAAGTTCAGCCATGCATTTATAATGCAGCCATGCATTTATAATGCAACCCTGCATTACATGTGCTTGATATCATTCGCAATGCTAGTGACATCATCGGTACCGACTTGACCCATGTTAATGATTGGTGAAGGATTTGAGGATTGAGGCAATGGTCACCCGTGAACACATTCAAGAAATAACGAATGATTTTGGAGAATTGAGGATGAAACCAATGTTTACATCTAGAGCAATTAGAGAATTTCGAAAGATTGAGGATGGTTTCTAGCCAAAAGGGCTTTGGTACATGTACATTAGGATTTAGGCTTTGCAGCTCCCATAACATCAATCTTTGGCAGTTTTTATTAATTAACCCTAACCATCCCAAATTCTCCAAAATCCTCATTGCAAAATGCAGGAATCTGAAGGATTGGAGGTTATTTTGAAGCATCGATGGATATCGCAGAATTGAGGTTACTTGGGTTTTTTGCCCTTGCAGGAATATGGAGGCTCCAGGTTATACAGTAAGGCTCAATGTTACACACAAGGATTTTCTAGAAATGAGGTTACTTGGAACTTAGGCTGAAAAAGATATTGGAGGATTCAGGTTGTTTCATAATTGATACAAGGTACATGTATGTACCATACTTACTTTTTTATGTACCCAACCTTGCAATCAATGGAGAGCCAATCAAGGTGTACATGATGATACATGTACATACAGTACATGTACACTGCTACATGTACTGTATGTATGCCAACATGTACATGTGTGCAAGGCTGTCAAGCTTGTTCCCTGAAAGGCTGAATGAGCCAGTGGGAGCAGCCAGGCTTCTTCATCAGGGAACAAGCTTGACAGCCTCGGTCAAGGTTATTATAGAGTGTGGATTCCATGCACAATTTCAGCAATTTCAGGATTCAGGATTCCCATAATTTTTAATTTAGATCTGTAAATGGTGTATCCTACCTTTATTCATTCAAGCCATGTTACCTGTCACCACAAAATGAGAGTAAAGTCGCACAATGTGATTTGGATATGGCCTTCCAAAGTCAAAATATGAAGGGGTGGTAAATTTTGAGATTATGCATAATTTGGAAAGCCTAAGTCCTCCTCTACATATTCCTAATTTTGGGGTGCAATCAGATGACCGAAAACCTCTTAAATTACAGGATTTTGAGTAGTGTTTGCATAGTTAGTGTTTGGATTAAAGTTCATCAGTAGTCTAATTAACACGGTAATTAAATATGCAAATAAGGTCTTCGTAACTATCCCACGTTTTCGAAATTTTAATATTATGTTGATTATACAATAGTGTGTATGTGTGGGAAGTTTCAGGAAGAAATAATGATTAGAACATAGCAGTTGCTATGCTCAACCGAGCCTTACTTGTCCTGTTTGGCAATCTTTTGTGTGTTTTCTTTAGGATACATGTTTATAAGTACACGTTTTGTGAAACCCGTGACTTTCTGGAGCGCTGTAAAATGTATTTATCGCAAAACCCCCAAGTGATATACCATTGGAAAGCTCTCTTTCTCAAGAAATTGAAAATACCAATATCTAAATTTTCAATTTTCCGACTTTACTCTCATATTGTGGTGACAGGTCACATATGAGACGGATACATACGTACTTATTTAAAACTGGCCAACCATTGTTTTTATTCCCTTAGTACATTGTACATTACACTGTGCATACCTTTTTAAGTCTGAATATGTCATGTTCTTCCAACACATCATCATCACTGATACATGTACCGGTACCAGCAGAGGGAGAAGGGGATAATCCAGCATGAGGTTGCAAAACAGTGGAAGGCGGCAGCACAATGTTCTCATCTTCCCCTTGGTTCTGTTTCTTCTTGACCATTTTTACATCAGATCCAAGCTGAATAAGGTCTGGATGGTCAGCTGAATTATATTTCTCCTGCAACTTGGCATCTTCATCCTCGATTCTTTCATCAACAAGGGAAGATTGATTTGAAGGTGTTTTTTCTTGAGTAACATCAATATTTTGATGTGTATTATACTTCTCTACTTTTCTAAGGTATCGTCGTTGTTCTCTTGCTTTCATCTTTTCTTTGGCATTCTTACTGGGTTTCTTATGTTGTCCTGAAGGAAACTGGGAACGAGGATGATCCATGGTGACAGGGTTTTGCCAGCATCAGTGTGTTAATCTGCGAGGCCGGGGGGGAAATGAGATAGGTTTTCAATCAATCAGTGACACATCAATGGACCATAGTTTAAATGGAAGCAGACCAAATTTATATTCCTGAGAGGTTTGCTTCTACCTACCGGTATAACTGTGCTTTCTCATAAAAATTTGCCAACATTGAGATATGAAATGAATACAATCAGGCAGTTACATGTATGCAAAATAACTAATAACAAGTGACCACATTTTGGGCTGGGTCAATTAAAATGATTCAATATTAAAGTATTCAAATGTAAAATCGCTACAAAATTGAAATAGTTGACTTCAAATTACAAATGCAGGCCTGAAATGTATCTTCTGAAGTGAAATCATACTGTAGGTCGGGCCTACTATTTAAGGCAAAACCAGCAAAGACTAAAATATTCATTTTCAAGTAAAAGGTAGGATACACCATTGGTAATTTCTTGAATTATCACGAATGGGTAGATTTGTAGGGTTGTATTTTATAGTAAATATCATTTAACTGACCTGTCCAAAGTTTTACAATCATGGATGCCGAGAAAAGCACGAAAAACGGCGTTTGTTTTTAACTGGTGTCGATCGCGAATTTGTCTTTATAAAATTAAATTTTTCGGAATAATTACAGGATATCTAGCGCAATCATTTTGCTGGATGCCTAGAATCATTATTTACTTTCAAATGAGCAAGATATTTCTTAATAATTCGGTAGTAAATATTTTCAATATGCTTACAAAATATGGGTCATTCCATGAGGTTAAGACACAAAGTGTGACATGAATGTTTTTAATTTTCTAGTTACATGCCATCTATCGACTAAATTATTTGAATATTCATATTCGTCTGGGATGTTAGACAGAGTTGGGCAAATTTTGTATCATTTAAACATTAGTTTCCTGGAAAATTTGACATTTCATGACAAATTTAGTACATGTACATGTACTATAAAGGGAACGATGTCTCTTTTACATCTTTTTGTCATGTTGCAAGATTTATTGTACAAACTGTATATGCATACTGTACTACAAACTGACCACAAAATGGAACCAGAAATAATTTGTATATGTAAATGATTATTGTGCAATAACTTATATTATCGTACAATAACATACATATGTTGAAAAATATGTTCCGACGTAAGGCCTCTGAGGTTGTTTAGAAACGTATTTAGCAAATTACTTGGGAGGGTTGCACGGTAAGGACCTTAACAGAACGGTATAAAGCTTGTCAGGTTGGCAGGTACTACCCCCCCCCCCCCCCCCCCCCCCCCCCCCACCCAATCCCCCACACACACACACACACAGTCATGTAATGACCGGCAATCGTGGACGGGGCATTGTCCAACCGTCTTCCCTCTTTTGTAACCCCATTGCTTAGCGCTTACTGGAACGATAGAGGACAAAGAAACCGTCCTTCGAGGATCCTTTGTTCCCTTGTTCTCTTTTGTGTTTCGATCCTCGATCGCAAAAGGAAACAAGAGAACACACGCACACACCTCCCCCACAGTTTTTATGGTTGCAGGATTTAGGAGGATTGATGAGGTGGGTACCGGTATCACTCATTTTGAAGACAGTGCGACATTTTGGAGGATTTTAGAGAATTGAGGATGAGTGCATTTCTTTGGGTAGGGCAATCGGAGGATTTGGAACAATTGCGGATGGTACTTAGCAATTAGGGCCTAATTTGGAGTATCAAGGTTATTTGTTTCTTTTTACTTTCACACTGCTCATTTTCTCCTTAGAGCTTCAGTCAAGGTGTAAGTTATGTATCTTATATTTGTCCATGATTGTTGCTAATATTATAAACTTGATGTGGAATGCCGTGGTCTCGTGGTCTCGAGCATTGAATTTGTAATCTGTAGGTAAAGCTACAGGTTGTGGGTTGAAATCCGGCCTGGGGATATGGTGCATGTGCCCTTGGGCAAGGCACTTTGTCACTCATTGCTTCTTTCCACCCAGGAGTAAATGGGTAGCTGTTAGGGCAGAGATGGTTATTGTGGTTGATTTAGCTGCTTTGCGCCGAAATGGCAGCATCGAGCTGTATACTCCCCAGCAAGCTGAGATGGTATTTGGAATGTTTCATGAGCCCAATGACCGGGGTAATAATGTGAGAGCGCCTTGAGTACCAGTCTTGGTAGATCGGTGCGCTACATAAGAACTGCCTATTATTATTATAAACTACTGTTAACAACTTCTTTTAAAAACATATTTTGAAATTTGAAGTGTACGCATTTTTATAATTCATGTTCAAAGGTAATTTTGTTAAGTATTTCCTCCATGCTTTATATTACGATTTAGATTTTCTTTTATAGAAGAGAGACCATTCAAAGAGCTTCAAAATGATTTGTACAACTTGCCCCCCAGGTGCTATACTTTTAGAGATATAAGTGTTTGGAGGTAATTATAATTAGTCAATAGTTCACTGACCCGTAACTTAAAAACTAACTAACCATTTTTGTTTAAAAATCAGTCCTGTTGTTTTTTTCATAGCCCAATAATAATCACTAAAATATCAATTCAATCTGTGCAGGTCGGGTGCAAAAGCGTGTTGAATTGACACGGATTGACCCTATTTGAATGATTGAATTTGCATGAAAAGGTCACGACTCATTTAAGCCAGTGTACTGTGCGAGCTGGACTAATCGTGTCATTAGTGGGCGCACTGTCAAATACAGTGATTTTTGGTGACTATTATCTGTGCACCACTAAGCGCTAAATTTGAGCAGTGACAAAAACCACTTTTTAAAACCGTAGAAAGCCTGCCGATGCCAAAAAAACTCCTTTATATGTTCGAGTTCTGTTGGGTTCATGCATACAGCACGCGATCTTTATTTCTTCCCCAACCAATGCGCAGCATATATTCTCGCTGCGATCTTGTGTGCACCCACACTGCGCAAAGTTTATCAGGCACCACACAGTACTACACTATACACACGTGTACATGTATACAGCACATTGTACAGTATGCTATTGTACATGTATAGCGCTTAATGCATCCAGCATGTACTGTGTGATATGACCTCGGTTAAAGCGAGTTAATGACTTTGTCACTTTTCCTCATACTTTTCTTGGAGTCGATGCGAATTCCCCTATACATACCTTACCCCTGCATTCGACCCAAACTGACCCTTCACATTAGCGAGTGTGGACAGCTAAACCTACCCGTGTATCTGATCCTACACTGTACATGTATCTAGCGACGGAGAGCCACTAAACCACACTGCACCATAATTCAAGTTACCCTCCCCACACAAGAGCTTACTCCATAGAATTGTGCGTAGATTCTCTAGTCTATAGACTAAGTCTAGTTGTACACATCTCTATGTACCGAGAAAGTTACCCCTTTCTCTTTTTCCTTGTGGATTACTTCCCCGTAACGCACCCACGAGTTACAATGTATCCTACTTTGCCCGGTCACCACAACTCTCAGACTTTCTTCTGCAAGAATGTCAAAGTCAGAAGGTGCACAATTCTATAAGCTCTTGTGTAGGGAGGGTAACTAATTGACTTTGCTGTATGCAGGAACACAACAGTAATCTAACAAATATGTGTTTTTTTTGCATTGGCAGGCCTTTCTACGGTTTTAAAAAGTGGTTAATGTTATTGTTTAAATTGTGCAATAAGTTGTGCACAGAAAACATGGCCTTGGCTTAGTCATGTTATGTACGGGCATGGAGGAATAAGAAGGAGGTACGAAAGTATGCACTAAACGACTTAGAGCACTAACGTAAGATTTCCCTTGACCTTGTGTACATGTACTACTACTAAAGTACTAGGCCTACTAAAGAATGTAGGCCTAGTGTGCAAAGGGAACTTCACTCAACGTTGGATGAAATCAATCAGCCCTGTCATCACGCTTGCTCATGTAATGCCATTGCCATATCGATAGAAATTGAAAAATGTGACCTGTATGTCATGTGTTATGGCATAATTGGGAATAGTTGCGATAATCGTAACCCACCATCCTCCCGACGGTCGAAGACCGGAGGGTTACGAGACAATTAGTGTACAAAATTGGAGAAGTTGCAATTTCGACCATTTTTGCCAGACTAGTCACCAGATTTGCCGGATTTTAACCACTTTTAAAGATCATAATGACACACATTTTAAGAACACAGATTTGATCTGCAATGTGTAATGACTCTGCTCATAACACTCTAAACATCATTGAGAAAATATTTTGGGGATAAAATGACAAAAACTTACCAGAGACTGAGCGAAATTCTCACCAAACGAGGTTTACATTTTAAACCCCGCACTTCGGAACCTAGCAACAATCTCGACCAATCAGCGTAAACGAAGGAAAGACAGACTGGGTGGAGCTTCGGCTGTACACCGCTAACCGGCTATTCCCGCTTGCGAACTCACTGCACGGATGTGCTTGTCTCGGCGCTCATGCTTCGTTCCAATCGTTATTATTATTATTTTCTTTCGGCAATGAAATGCCAGAAACACCGGGGCGAACCCCTTATCTTTAGCGATAAGTGTGACTGGGTTCTTTTGCGTGCGTGTTTATCGTGTTCACGAGTCGTATATATGGCGTTCTAATCGCCGGGTATTAACTCGTATTCACTGCACCAGTGGTGAACTCGAGGTGAAATGTTGTTCTCTATGTTCATAAACGAATTAAATACTCGCGCATGCGTGTTGGTTCACGTACGAGTTATTGTGCGATAAACAATGTCTTTACCGCACGGCTAACTCGACTGTGCGCGTGCGTCGTGGTGTGTAGCGTTTGGAATGCAACCTTTTGTGCTACATGGATAAAATTCACGGTGAACAAACAAGGCGTGATTGGAACGCATCATATAATGAGCGCCGAGACAATTCCAAGCACATCCGTGCAGTGAGTTCGCAAGCGGGAATAGCCGGTTAGCGGTGTACAGCCGAAGCTCCACCCAGTCTGTCTTTCCTTGGTTTACGCTGATTGGTCGAGATTGTTGCTAGGTTCCGAAGTGCGGGGTTTAAAATGTAAACCTCGTTTGGTGAGAATTTCGCTCAGTCTCTGGTAAGTTTTTGTCATTTTTTCCCCAAAATATTTTCTCAATGATCTTTAGAGTATTATGAGCGGAGTCATTACACATTGCAGATCAAATCTGTGTTCTTAAAATGTGTGTCATGATCTTTAAAAGTGGTTAAAATCCGGCAAATCTTGTGACTAGTCTGGCAAAAATGGTCGAAATTGCAACTTCTCCAATTTTAGTTGTCTCGTAACCCTCCGGTCTTCGACTGTCGGGAGGATGGAGGGTTACGATTATCGCAACTAAATGGGGAATAAACCCAAACCTCTTTGATTTTGTTTTTTACACGCATCGTACTAGTAAAAAACAACTCATACTCTTTCTAACGTAAATGATAGTGATACATTGATAGGCATTACCAACATTAATATTTCTGTAGCTCAATTAATTCGGGTTTGTGCCACCGACGGCAACGGCAGTTAAAAAAAATCATAACTTGTTTCCACGTTTATTTGGGGGTAAATTTCCCCAATAAATACAATACAGTGTAATTCTTTGAATTTTGATAGGGGGCCATCTATCTACATACATGTACACCTGATGTACCGGTGTATGTACAAACGATCTAGTTATCTGCTGCCTACCTACCTTCATGACCTTGGCTTGGCTACTCAAAAATAGAGAAAATTCAGAATTGTTCACGTATGCCGAATGGCCAACTTCACTCTTCAGTTCAGATGCCGATTACTCAAAACAAGATTTTGAGGGACATTTCTCATCATGTATACATGTGGTTCACTTATCCAAACCGTAAACCGTAACGATAGCCGGAAAACCTGACTGAACCTAGCCGCGTTCTCCAGCCGCGGTCTCAGCCGGGGTCTCAACTGCGGTTTCAGCTACGTTCTCAGCCGCGGTTTTAAAATCTCAAATGGATAGAGTAAAGGGTGGTCAAAACTGTGTTTTTTTATTTCAGGAGTTCTGAGACTATGGCAACGAAATTTTTCATTTCGCATAAAAAAAATGTATAAAAAACTTTTAATTAACACCTAATTAGTGGACCGAATTGGCCCCCTCCAAAATTTGATTGGCCTAAAGGATACATGAAATGGATTATGTAATAAAAATGCACATTTGTGAAACTATGTGGTGTACATTAACTTTTAAAGTGGTCTTAGTGTCAGCCGTATTCATTTTGCTGCACTTTTTTAGTGGAAAACTGATTAGTGGACCAAATTGGGCCCCTCCAAAATTTGATCTGCCCAAGAGACGATTAAGATAGATTACACCGTAAAATACAAATTATTTTTATGAGAAATCAAAAAAATTCGTTGCCATGCATAGTCTCACTCTCAGAACTCCTGAAATAAAAAAAAACAGTTTTGACCACCCTTTACTCTATCTATTTGAGATTTTGAAACCGCGGCTGAGAACGCGGCTGAAACCGCCGCTGAGACCGCGGCTGGAGAACGCGGCTGAGAACGCGGCTAGGTTTAGTCAGGAAGGAAAGAAAATTGTAAAATGATCTAATTCCCGTCTCGTGAATATAAATAAGTCACAACAATGTTGGCGCGGAACCAGACTAACGTTAACAACATTTGTCGTATTTCCACCTGAGTGAACCTGGCCGCGTATTCGGCCTAATATTCCATCCTCGTATTCCATCCGCGTATTCAGCCACGTATTCAAGTATACGGAGGCTAATAAAGGACACGTTGTTTTTAATATATCTATTGTGGGTTTAAGCGAAAATTGTACGTATAATGCAAGTTTCTACAATTACCGGTGGGGGTCAATAACAGAGGACTAGATGCTGGCTACAAATTATTTTGGTTTCAGACAATGAATCACGTGATACTCGTACTGGAAATATATTGCGCATGAATTCAACAAAATAATAGCATTTTGCGGTATTTCAATCTAAGCCCTACTTTGAGACAAAGTATTAATTAATGCGGATTTAAATTTAAAGTGTACCTAAAATGCAAGTTGCCAGAATTCTCGTTGAATATCAATAATGGAGGACTGTATGCTGGCTACAAATTATTTTGGTTTCAGATCTAGAACAACAATAAATCACGTGATACTCGTGGAAATTGCGGTACAAAATAATAGCATTTTGCGGTATTTCAATCTAAGCCCTACTTTGAGACAGAGTGTACCGAGCACTACAGGAGATGCAGTGAATTTGTCGACGGCATCTGAAAGAGAGATGCCATGCCTACATTCTATTTTGGTTTCAGATCCGTGAAGTTGTTAGATCACATGACCAAGAGCCATTGAAAAATTAATTGTTTAATAGGAAAAATGTGTCGATTTGACTATTAATTAATGCGGATTTAAATTTAAAGTGTACCTAAAATGCAAGTTGCCAGAATTCTCGTTGAATATCAATAATGGAGGACTGTATGCTGGCTACAAATTATTTTGGTTTCAGATCTAGAACAACAATAAATCACGTGATACTCGTGGAAATTGCCGTACAACAAAATAATAGCATTTTGCGGTATTTCAATCTAAGCCCTACTTTGAGACAAAGTGTACCGAGCACTACAGGAGATGCAGTGAATTTGTCGACGGCATCTGAAAGAGAGATGCCATGCCTACATTCTATTTTGGTTTCAGATCCGTGAAGTTGTTAGATCACATGACCAAGAGCCATTGAAAAATTAATTGTTTAATAGGAAAAATGTGTCGATTTGACTATTAATTAATGCGGATTTAAATTTAAAGTGTACCTAAAATGCAAGTTGCCAGAATTCTCGTTGAATATCAATAAATGGAGGACTGTATGTTGGCTACAAATTATTTTGGTTTCAGATCTAGAACAACAATAAATCACGTGATACTCGTGGAAATTGCCGTACAACAAAATAATAGCATTTTGCGGTATTTCAATCTAAGCCCTACTTTGAGACAAAGTGTACCGAGCACTACAGGAGATGCAGTGAATTTGTCGACGGCATCTAAAAGAGAGATGCCATGCCTACATTCTATTTTGGTTTCAGATCCGTGAAGTTGTTAGATCACATGACCAAGAGCCATTGAAAAATTAATTGTTTAATAGGAAAAATGTGTCGATTTGACTATTAATTAATGCGGATTTAAATTTAAAGTGTACCTAAAATGCAAGTTGCCAGAATTCTCGTTGAATATCAATAATTTAGGACTGTATGCTGGCTACAAATTATGTTGGTTTCAGATCTAGAACAACAATAAATCACGTGATACTCGTGGAAATTGCCGTACAACAAAATAATAGCATTTTGCGGTATTTCAATCTAAGCCCTACTTTGAGACAAAGTGTACCGAGCACTACAGGAGATGCAGTGAATTTGTCGACGGCATCTGAAAGAGAGATGCCATGCCTACATTCTATTTTGGTTTCAGATCCGTGAAGTTGTTAGATCACATGACCAAGAGCCATTGAAAAATTAATTGTTTAATAGGACAAATGTGTCGATTTGACTATTAATTCGTCGCAGGTTTCACGAAGTGACGTTTTACTCAAAAGTCTGACTTTTTATGAAAATGGGTTTAGTTAGTCACTATTTGGACTGGAAATACATTTATCTCTCTTTCTACCAAGTCTCAATCCTTAAATCTGTTTAGTTTTGCAAATAAAGTAAACAAGTTTGTATATAATCTAAGTAAACTGAGTTTTTTCGTTTTTACGAAGTGGCGGTTCAAAAGATGTCACTTCGTGAAAACTAATGTGACAGCGACCTCTCGCGTAAAGGTTTTCACGAAGTGACATGACAAGCTCGATCTCAGGAGCGCTTGTGTGGTATACCATGCTTCGCTTTCAACAATGAGTACGATGTTGTTCTGTTTACGCGACAAGCCGGCATCTGTTGTATGCGTACAAGACAAGTCGACCCACTGACATTTAGTTTTCACGAAGTGACACTTTGAATACGGGCAACGCGGTGTGTGTGTACTGTAAACGTTTTCACGAAGTGACACTGTGTGCGTTTGTATTGACCGGCAATCGTGGTCGTCGGACAAAAGAATTGGGAGTCAAACAATGGGTCCACGATTGACACAACGTCCACGATATTTTCCCGTGTACAAATCCTATGGCGATCATCAAAAAACGTTAGAGTATAAACAAAAGAGGGAAGACGGTCGGACAATACCCCGTCCACGATTGCCGGTCAAAACACGCATGCGCGTGTGTGTGTGTACACAAGACAATGTACATGTACAATGTACATTCATGTGATGGTGACTGTATGCATTGATACGCATTGCGCGAAATGTGCAGGCTTTTAATAGCATTATGTGGCCGATCTTCCGGGGCATGGCAGTGCAAGCTAGCTACAGCCACCGGTACCGTACCGTACCGCGGGTCGGGTCGGCCCGCTGCAGCATTCGTTATGTTATGGTGCTTCGGCGCGGCGCGTTTTTTTTATATTCCGGTGTATCGAACGTGCAGTACGTCAGTTTAGCCTCAAATCTAGTGAGGTCGTGCTTCATTTTGGCAAACAGTTAATTACCTGCAAAAACTACCTTTCCCTGAAATAAAAGGGGAAATTTATGGTGGCCCTGGAGGGACATAAAAGTCGTGAATTTGTTTGTGAGTAGTTGTGAAATTATTTGCGACTAGTTGTGAATTTATTCGTGACTGGTCGTGAATTATTCACGTAATATATTCCAGCCAGTCGCTAATAAATTTGCGACTAGTCGCAAAAATATTCACCACCAGTTGCAAACATATTTACGACCAGTCGCAAATAAATTCACGACGAGTCGCAAATTTGTTCACTTGTCATGAAAATGTTAACGACTTTTGATATCCCTCCAGGGCCACCATATAAATTAGCATTCGTTTAAGCCCCAGTCCCACTGAAGCCGGATATGCTACGGATCGCCCCGGATCGCCCCGGATGACCCCGGATAAAACAGACGTTTGATCCGGGGTGGTCCGGGAAGGCAATCGAAAAAAAGTGACATGTTCCCCGATCCTACTACGGTTCTACTACGGTTTGACTACGGTTCCGCCACGAATGGGCCCGGATCACCCCGGTTCAAGCTTGTTTTCCCCCCATGACCCCGGATGGTCACGGATTCACTACAGTTCAGCCACGGTTTCACTACGGATGCGCCACGGTTCATCCCGGATGTGCCACGGTTCACCTCGGATGACCCCGGATACACCACGGTTCATCCCGGTTCATCCGGGAAATACCATAGTGAATCCGTGGTGCCATCGTAGTGAATTCGTGGTGATCCGTAGTGTAACTGGGGTCATCCGTAGTGGAACCGTAGTGGAACCGTGTGTGAACCAACGTTTCATCCCGGATAAACACGGTTACACTACGGTTACGCTACGGTTTATCCCGGCGGATACACTAGGGATCACGGTCGCACTACGGTTTTAAAACGGTTCTTCGCCGCCCCCTCCCCCTTCCCGGATGGCCCCAGATCAGCCCGGATGCTAGATGTTGATCCAGGGTGACGCTTGACTTCCCGGACGTACTACGGATGTCCCCGGATGGTCCCGGATGTCCCCGGATGGTCCCGGATTGGCTACGGTTTATCACGGTTTGACTACGGTTCCACTCCCGGATGACCCCGGATATGAACCGTAGTGCATCCGGGGTGATCCGTAGCGTATCCGGCTTTCGGTGGGAATGGGGCTTTAGGAGGTTTTCAGCATAGAGCAAAGTGGTTTCACTCAAATAAACGCCATGGCAGCTAGGATTTGCTGTGTCAATGTACATGTACACGTATGCGGGTACTGTATGGTGCGAAATACGGTACCCTCTGGAGACGTGAACACAATGGGGACAATGGGAGTGAAAAGGTCTCCAAAGGATAATTTATATTTAGGTCTCCATTAGGAATTTCACGAATTATATTTTTGGATTGTGCTTAAATTACTCAAAAGCTAGGGTTAGGATGTGGGTTAGTGATAGTGTTTGGGTTAAGGTATAATATAGGTTATATTGGGTCGAAATTTCAACCCAGGAAAATAATTGTGGGTAAAATGGGAGCATTTTGAAAAAAGTGCTCGACTTTCTAGCCATTTTGTACACGAGAACAAAGCCATGTCTCCACAGTGATACAAAAATGCGAGTACATGTACATGCACACCACGGCCGGGTCAATCGCGGCTTGTAACGTTTTGCGTAAACACAATAACCCTCGCACGAATTTGCCTATAACCGTCCATCATTATCACGTGATATGAATACTGCATATATTACAATAGTCTGACCACGCCCCCTATGTGCCAACTTGTCCAAGACCTTCGAGTGAGTCCAGTTCGCGGGTGCGATTCGTCTGGAGATAGCGCCCTCTATAACATCGGTGGTTTATGTCAGTGATCGCGGAATAAACAACACGAAGGTATTGGAACCAAGACTAATCCTGGACATGTTCTTCCCAGCTACTCACATTGATGTTGCATTGCATGCTCAAGTAATTTAATATCTACTGTATGTCGTTGCATGGTAATATTTTGCCTGGATTGGTCGCCTGAAATATTGCGCTGGCGCAACCTGCGCTGGCACAAACTTCCCTCTTGGGATGGGAAATGTGAGATGCGAGATAGCAGATATAAAACCCCATACGTTTTCCATAATAATACTGTTGTTCACACATAAATTCATTCCATTAGTTGTCCAGTTAAACATAAAAAACACTGCGCAGAAAATCGGCTGCCAGGTAGGACACACCATTGGTAATTGCTTAAGTTATCAAGAATGATTGGATTCGGGGGGTTTGTATTTGATATTAAATATCGTTCAACTGATATCTGAAGTTTTACCATCATGGAAGCTGAGAAAAGCAAGAAAAACGGCGTTTTATTTATTTTTATTTTATTCATTTCATTTTCCGGGATATACACTTAATGTCACAGAACTACAGACAAATAATGAACATAATAAAGAATAAAAGGGAAACAAAATGCAAATCAACATAAAAAACAAAAACAACATACAATTAGCTCCCGCAAGATTGCCCCAAAAAATTAGTTTCTGTCAGGGGGCTTCCAAACTGATTAGATGACAAAACAATTAAACATAAATATATAAATATAAATATATGGTATTTACAAAAATTAAAAACTAATGTACAAGTTTGTTTGGATTTATTATAATTATTAACAATTAAGAAAAGTCAAAGTAGTATTTGCAAATTATAAATACAAATCATAAATTTTGGATAAGTCATCTGAAAAAAAAAAAAAGATACTTGTAAATGTATTTTTCTGGTTTTTTTATTATGAAATAATGAAAGAATTTGCAGGATGGGTAGGCCTACATTCTAAAAAGAGCGTGAGATGGGGTCTTGGTCGAGAAGGTAATCACGTAGGGCATTTAGAAAGCATTTAGAAGAGGGTTCCAGACAGAGATCTCGAAGATCACAGGGAAGAGAGGTACAAAATCTGGGAAAGAAGTTAAACAAAGATAATTTTGCACAGTTAGTACGGTTGTATTGGTGCTTAAAGAGCAAGACGTCCGTTTTCCTGGTGTTTGGCTGTGGGAGAAAAGAAGAAGGGATGTTGTTATAGTCTAGTGGGTTTTCAGAAAAATGTGAATGCTAGGGGCATTTTTGGGTAAAAGTTGGGAACCAGACTTTTGAGCATAATTCAGGTATGCTGAATCCGATAAGCCCGATTTGACCGTCTAATTTGCATATTCAAAATGGCCGCCAATTTGCCAATATCTGACATTTTTGTTACTATTTGCTAGACTAACTTTGTAACCAGGCAGGTACAAATGGCCAATAAAGTGTATATACCTATGTTGTGAGGGTCAGGGAATGTGATAAATGCAGTTTTTAAGTAATTAGTGATAACAATACTCTTAAATATGCAAATTAACCGCCGCCATTACAGAAATATAATTTTTCTCCTATATCTCTCCAACTAGACGAGTAAACACCTCAAATTTAGTATTTACACCTATGTTTTGAGGGTAAGAGAATGTGATAAATGCATTTTAAATGTAATCAGTGGTAACCCTACTCTTAAATGTGCAAGTTAGGTTGGCCTGACGTTGGCTAAACATTACTCAACGTTAGACCACTAGTGTCCCAGTCTACTGAGAAACGTTGAACCAACATTGCGCCATCAAAGTTTAATGTGTTCATTAGCCAGCACAAACATATTGGGCCAAACGTAATAATAGGCTAATTTTGAAAGCCAATCTTAAACAACATTATTACAACGTAGGTTTTGCTCACTGGCACAACACTTGTGCTATATTGAAAACAATGGCAATATCCGCAAAACATTGGTTACATATTGACAAATGGCCCGTACTATACAGGGTTGTCCCCCCCAAAAAAACCAGAGTGCCCTATTGTTAGTACCTTCCGAAACAAAAAACTATTTTATAGACGGGGAATCTTTCTACATAAAAAAATATACCAAGATCACCTGATTCGGTCCAGTAGTTTTCATTCTAGCGAATGCAAAAAGGGCTAATTCTCGAAATAAACAACAGATTATTAGGAAGGGATTAAAGTTACGTAAAAGCAAAAGCATAATGTAAGTATAATGGTTGTGGTAGTTATTACCGTCACCACAAGTCACCACAAATCACAGAGAAGATGCCTAGACAACAGTTTCAGATTGAAATACTTAAACACGAATGGTCTTCCTGAGATGTTAAAAAAACACTTCCCAGATGCAAGGCAAGCAAAGGTACAGTGCTGAAAAACCATGCAAAGTACAGGCATCGTGGAACTAGTTTAAACAGAAATAACAGGAACTCCAGGAGCTAAACCACGCACAGTTCGTTCACAGGAATATATTGCTTAATTTTTTTTTCGACCAACAATGTTGGTGTTACTACATCCTTCACTCGTTTGTCTCGTTAGCTCCACTTCCATTCTTACAAAATGCAGCTCAGACATGGCCTCATTTCGACATATCCACAGCGCAGACTCAATTATTGTCATGTAGTTTCTTCAGGACAACAGGAGGTTCATTCTTGTAGTATGAAAGCAAGTTCCCTCTGAATGTGGGAAGGTCAACACCAAGCACATCCGAGACTACGCCCAGATAGGACAACCGCCACTTGACTTCAAGGCAGATGTACCTATATGGATGTCAAAGATGCCTTGCACGTCTGGTGTGGTCTCTCCATAACATGTGACCTTCATGGCGGACCAAGATTTCTCCAGGGAAACTTAAATGGGCAGCAATACTAGAACGTATTAATGACTTTGTAATTCCAGAATGTGAGCGATTATGAGTCGATAATAGCCACCCACTCGTGGTTTCAGGATGATGTCCAGCTAACTGTACAAGGCTGGTCAGTATGTTTTTTAAGGTAGAGTGGTTGGCATATGACATCCTACTAAATTCTCACCAAGGTCACCAGAGCAGACACCAGACTACTTCTTCTTGGGTTATGTCAAATCCACCGTGTATGTTGTACCGTTTGCAAGACATCTTAACACCCTCCAACAACGAGTAGAGAAGGCCTTAAGAATATTCCCAAAGGATGTAACGATGAACATGTACCAGAGACCAGAAGTTTGTATTCACGAAGGAGAAGATCATGTCGAGCGACGCATTGGGAGACAGTAGATTGAAAACTTGGCCATAAAATATGATGAAACCTGAAAAATGTTGATACAGTTGCGATTATTTAGACAAGATGTATTTATTTATTTATTTAATAACCCCTTCTAATTAATGTTAATCTTAAAAATACAATTCAATTTCATTTTTATTTTAAAATTGTATGTTCGATTGGTTTAGGCAGCATA
This sequence comes from Crossaster papposus, assembly GCA_037893245.1. Classification (NCBI taxonomy): domain Eukaryota; kingdom Metazoa; phylum Echinodermata; class Asteroidea; order Velatida; family Solasteridae; genus Crossaster; species Crossaster papposus. The sequence goes on along the minus strand of JBAIAA010000911.1, from coordinate 222,318 downwards.
ATACGGTACGGTAACTAAGCCGTTGCGCTTCTGCTCACGGCCTGTCCAATTGACCACAATACATTTAAACACATTTTAAAACAAAACGTTGTGATTATTTAGCCACTTGATATGATATGTGCCATTTGATGTTAATTTAGAAATAAACATTTTATTGTTATTAAATTGAACATTTGATTGATTTTCACGCAGCATTAATCCCTTCCAATAATACGGTCAATAAGCATATTCATTACCATGGCGCTTCCGTTGGCGACATATCCAATTGACCACTGACGTGGTTCCAGAAAAAAAGGTCCCTAGAATGAAAACTATACTGGACTATACCGAGTGATCTTGGTATTATTTTTTTTCTAGAAAGATTCCCCATCTATTCAAACTATACTTTTTCTAGTCGAAAGGTACAAAAAAAGGTCTCTCTATAGTAACACAGGGCAATGACCAGTACTATATAGTATAGTTAGTAGTCAATATGTACAGAAATAAACAAAGTGGGAGCCAGACTAAATGAAAGTAACTGGATAAGAACTGCTCTGCTATTATGGTGTTTAATGTCCGATGCAGCTAATTTAGGTCAGTCACGTCTTAGGTGAAGCCATTTTCTCTGGACTTGGTAAATTTCGGATCAAAAACTGACCGTATTTTAAGGCTTTTCGTTAAAAACTTTTGGCATTAAAAGTACAGGGATTCTTTTGTTAGTATTTGTTGATTGGACAGATGTGGTGCATAAATGGATGCATAAATGATCAAATTAATAGAGAAAAAATATATAACAAATCTACACAAATCTTTTAAATTAACTTTCAAATGTATGTGAAGATTAACTTATTTAAGTATATATGTGTAGGTGCGGTTCATACTACTCTACCATATGTAAAACCTGTTGTGGTTGGCTGATTCTCTGACACCGTTTCTGAATTTGTCCCGTACCTATTTTTTAAATATCTGTACCTATAGGCCTAAAGTCGTTGCTGGAAAAAACTGTTAGTGGGAAATGTGGTAATTTGTATACATTAATTGATATTTAATTACTTTTTATGGTTATGTATACCGCAAAATAAAGAATATTTTAGATTCCTTAGCGTTTGAAATATAAGAATTGGGAACAATCAGAAATTGAATGTTCTAAGGAATTTCAACTTTGAAAAGGTGATTTGTATACCTTAACTCAACCATCCTATCTCAAGAGTTGACTTCATTACTCACTCTCAAAGCATATAGGTACACCTAATTTGTCAAATTTACTTGTCTAGTTGCAGAGATATTGGACAACAATTTTTTTTTCTGTAATGGCGGCGGCAAATTTGCATATTTAGGAGTAGGGTTACCACTAATTACTTTTAAAATGCATTAATCACATTCTCTGACCCCTTAAAACATAGGTATAGACCATTCATTTTTCTTGTTTAGTTGTCCAGTTACAGAGATATTTGAGAAAAACGATTTGTCTGTAATGGCGGCGGCTAATTTGCATATTTAGGAGTAGGGTTGCCACTGATTACTTCAAAAATCCATTTATCACAATCTCTGACCTTTAAAACATAGGTATAAACACTTCATTTGCTATTTTCACCTGCCTGGTTACAGAGTTGTTGCAGAAAATGGTTCAAAAAGTGTCTAAAATTGGCAATTTGACGGTTAGGCAAATTATGCAAATTAGACGGTTAAAAACTCAAAATTTCGCTTGGGAACCGGGTTTATCGGATTCAGCATACCTGAATTATTATAAAAAGTTTAGTTACCAACTTTTACCCAAAAATGCCCCTTGATCCTTATACAATTAAGGCCCTTTTTCAAAAATCCCACTAGACTCTTATGTTTATACAGACATTTAACCACAAAAGAAACACTCAAATAAATAAGTCTATTGTAGAGAGGAGGGAAATTGAGTTTCTTCAGGCGTTCTTCATAGGAGAGTGAAGTAGCAATGTTATAGGGAAAGCATGATTTTGTGAAGCGACTTCGAACAGCTTCAAGAAGAACTTCGGCATTTCGGGATTTAACAGTTCATTTGCTATTTTCACCTGCCTGGTTACAGAATTGTTGCAGAAAATGGTTCAAAAAGTGTCTAAAATTGGCAATTTGACGGTTAGGCAAATTATGCAAATTAGACGGTTAAAAACTCAAAATTTCGCTTGGGAACCGGGTTTATCGGATTCAGCATACCTGAATTATTATAAAAAGTTTAGTTACCAACTTTTACCCAAAAATGCCCCTTGATCCTTATACAATTAAGGCCCTTTTTCAAAAATCCCACTAGACTCTTATGTTTATACAGACATTTAACCACAAAAGAAACACTCAAATAAATAAGTCTATTGTAGAGAGGAGGGAAATTGAGTTTCTTCAGGCGTTCTTCATAGGAGAGTGAAGTAGCAATGTTATAGGGAAAGCATGATTTTGTGAAGCGACTTCGAACAGCTTCAAGAAGAACTTCGGCATTTCGGGATTTAACAGTTCGGCGAATAAAACCAGCTAATTTGGAGCATTTGGCACGGATCATATTTACATGTTTAGTCATTCCAGGTTAGGTCATTAGAAAAGATGATACCAAGGTATTTGTAGGAAGTGATAACCTGTATGGGGACAGAGTCAAAAAGAAAGTATTGGGTTAAAAATTGTTCCCTAGAGCCAGATATGTGCATAACTTTACATTTATCCAAGTTAATGCATAATGGTTCTCCGCACACCACTTTGTAATTGAGTTGAGATCATTCTGTAAAACAACACTATCATCTGTACATTTGATTATTCTATATAAAACAGTGTCATCTGTATATTGCGGAAGAGACGACTGGACATGGTTAGGGAGGTCGGCTGTAAATAAATTGAAGAGTACTGGGCCAAGAACAGAGCCCCGAGGTACGCCCGAAGTAACCGGTACCAAGTTAGATTTGGCCCCTGAAAAGAGAACCCGTTGTTGTCTGTTATAGAGGAAGCTGCCGATCCAGGAGAGCAGATTTTCACAGATGCCGTATCTGTGTAGCTTAGTTAGAAGAATTTCATGGTCACACCTGTCAAATGCTTTTGACCAGTCAAGGAAGATGGCGTCAATCCTAGGCGGTTTGGAAACATCCAGTGCCTGGGACCATGTATTAAAGAGAGTGGTTAATTGAGTGATACGAGAACGATTAGGTTGGAATCCATGCTGTGATTCAGAGATGATGTTAGAGAGAGATGGTCAAGTAATTTCTTTGAAATTAAACCTTCAAGCATTTTGCAGGGAACAGAGGTGAGAGAAATTGGTCTGTAGTTAGAAATGAGAGATTTGTTGCCGTTTTTGAAGAGGGGATCAACATTTGCCATTTTCAAACTGTGTGGAACTGTACCTGTAGAGAGACTGAGATTAAATATTCTGTTTAAAATTGGAACAATTGAAAACCCAGCAAGTTTTAGTATTTTGGGGAAAATTCCATCCAGTCCAGGTGGCTTTAAAGCATTAAGATTGTCGATGGCCCTCAGAACATCTGACTGATGAATTTGAAGATTCTGTAGCGTTTTAATACCAGGGTGTGATTTACAGGCGTCGTTGTCCGGAGGAGGATTGTAAGGGGATTGCTGCGGAGAGAAGTTCCTTTGAAAATATACATTAAATGCATTAGCAATTTCACTGGGGGAAGTATGTGTTTGGTTACCATGTTGGAAGGAACAACAAGACTGAGGCTTGCGTTTACTCTTTACAAAAGACCAAACACGCTTATGATTCAACTTACAGTCAATGGCAAGACTCTGTACATAATCATTGTAAGCAGTTCTATAGTCATGCGTTTTACTATAGTGTTCTTAATTTTATATACTTATTCCATAAGTCAAATGTCACTGGTTATCCAAGGTGATCGACGACGACCCTTTGATGTGGCAACAGGAATCACATCCTTCACCGCAGCATGTACTAGTGACGCGAAGTTGTCCCAGGTTTCATCAATGTCGGTCTCATTGTAGAACAACTCCCATAGACTGGGCCATACTTCAGGAAAAGAAAGTCCTGTAGGCATTTTTGAGGAAAAGGGGCCAAACAACTTTTTCTAGAGTGGTTTTTCGTGCTGAAAACGAATATTTTGTTTGGACATCTCAGTTTTGCATAATTAGGTCAGAAATCGAGGTCAAAGTTCAATAACTAGGTCATTTACTATATTTGACCAAAAATGTACATAATCACATGGCCTAATGGAATAATGAAAGATTACTTTAAAAATACTTACCATTATGGGTGTGGTAAGCATTGTATTTGACAATTAAATAGAAAATGTAAAGCATATTTATCATAAAATACCTCATAACTCTTTTATTACTGAACATTCCACAAAATCATCACAAGTTCACTGATACATTTCTGTGGCCATTAACTTTGCTGGGAATAACAGTAGACACTGTTTCTAATATCTTTCTGACTATTTCCAATGGAAATGTGATGTTTGGTTGGCATCAGAATGGGTCAAAACTAGGTCAACTTTTGACCTACATGTACATGTATTTGCAAAATGACCATTGAACATGCGTGCCTGGTTTATTTTTCTGAACACTGCTAGGTACCTATTCTAAAGTGTGACTCATTGGTCAGGACTGTGAAGTTCCAGACGTATCCCCACACTAACCCCTTACCACTCCCCACCCCTTACCACTCCCCACCCCCACCCCACCCCACCCCTTACCACTCCCCACCCCCAATAAAGTTGACAACAAAATGCCAACTTACATAGTAGGCTAAATGTTTTGAAGAGTTATGACAAAATCTCTGTCTTGCTTTCATTAGCTTACGTTTCATCAAATTGTAATGTACCACATTATATTTTGGCTAGGAATGGTTTGAATCCATTGTTTGTTGATACTTACTACGTTGTATAATATTGAACCAAAAATGACAATGTGAATGCAATGATAAGTAGTCCCTGAAGTCTGACACTGAATTTGTAGGCATACATTGACACTTAAAGTTATATTTCGAATAATCGAAAAACTTGCATTAAACATGCATTTAGACAGGCTTCTTCATGCAAACTCTCTCACCATCTGAACATTTGCAGGCTCCTGTGCAATTTAGTTTTCCCTTTCCAATTTAGGTCTCGCACAGACTCTCCGAGGAAAAATTCAAATTCAAACATTTTGACAACTGCCAAGGAACACATCACCCGCCAAATACGGCTCCTTTCCCGGTCAATCGAGACTAACACACCACCATCCTATATCACGGTAAACATACGGCCACCACACCCACATCGATCTCTGAAATTTCAGAATTCATTCCAGGATCGCTGGAGCAATCTCCAGAGAAGAACGTCGTTGCTGTTCACAAGAATCACGCTGAATGAGTACAAGCACCAACTACCAATCACCGAGGACCAGCTCACCAACGCCATACGATCAGCACAAGAACAACTTGCTGAAGATTTCCAGGGTCTAGACCATTCTACCGCTCAAAAACTCCTGAGCTTCTTCACAAGACCCAGCTATCAACCCAACAAGGGCATCAAAAGAAAACGACAGCCCTACGTCGATCTCTAACCACTACAAAACCAAATATTCCTTTTCAGGACTACCACACCTTCTCAAAAGGGAGAAATCCGTCATCTTGCCCTTACTATTAATAAAGATAATAAATAAACTGGAATATAACCCATCCTATATTATCTGTTATATCCAAACCATAAATCTCTACCATGGCAAGAAGAAAACTGAACCAAAAAACAAAGAGATCACTTAGCCAATCAAAATCCAACCATTTCTCGAACAAATGCAAATCGAAAACCAAACGAGTCAACTCCAATCATTTGCGTTCACTAGCAGAACAAAGTCAATCCTTCATAACAAAGTAACAAACCTATCCAAAGCAACACTATCGCAAACCGAAATAATTGCTTTAGAAAAAGGTTTAAATTTCATACCTACTCCTGCTAAACCAAACCGCAAAACACTTGTAAGTGACATAAATACCTTCAATCGAAGACTAAGAATTACATTCTTAATGCGAAATAAACGCTCCAAAAACGATCCTTTCAAACCACCATCTAACTGGCAACCTAAATCATCCCCTAGTGCAACACTAGAAGAATACTTGGAAGCCACACAATTCGAACTGGCCCACATCAGGCTAAGGAAACGGCAAACAAACATAACCACGCAGGATTTATCCGCCATAAATAAACTCAAAAACAATCCTGATATCGTAGTCAAACCATATGACAAAGGCAGAGGCATTTGCATTATGAACCACTCAGATTATCTACAAGTGGGTTACCACCATCTTGAGTCCCATCATTATACCCAACTGGACCAAGATATTACCCCACAAACTATTACAATGGTTCACAACACACTCATAGAAATGAGAAACAACAAACACATCGACAACGATACTCTGAAATACCTTGACCCACTACCACAAAACTGTCAATGTCCAACCATGTATTTTCTCCCCAAAATACACAAAACACCACCACCGGGAGAACCTTTTGTTGGACGTCCAATTATAAGTGGTTGTACTAGCCCTACAGCAAAAATTTCAGAATACATAGACTACTTCCTTCTTCCCATAGCAACCGCGCAACCCACATATGTCCGCGACACAGCAGACATTTTGCGCAAACTGGAAGAAAGACATTTTTCACAAAATGTCCTAATCACAAGTATAGATGTCATTTCTATGTACACCAATATCCGACAGACGGAAGCAATCAAATGTGTTTGCAATGCCCTCGAAAACACAAACCTTAACCATCCAATCACAAAACCACCTTCAATCTACATCCAAAAACTTCTGGAACTCATCCTTGGTCGCAACTGCTTCCAATTCGGAAATAAGTTCTTTCTCCAGAAAATTGGTTGTGCAATGGGCTCCACAGCAAGCCCTGAAATTTGTGACATCACCCTACACGACTTCGAAAACAAAATAATCCAAAAAGCGGATAACATCCTTACATGGTGGCGCTATAGAGACGACATATTGGTCATCTACAACGGAACTCTAAACGAATTCCAAAATCTCATCACTGAGATAAACAAGATGCACCCGACTCTAAAATTTACATACGAAGCCTCTGAATCATCAATCAACTACCTTGACTTAACCATATTCAAAGGAGACCGTTTCCATAAAACATAAATCCTAGACACCAAAGTCTACACCAAGCCAACGGAAACCTTCCAATATCTCCATAAAACATCATCCCACCCACCCCATACTTTCAAAGCGTTCATATACGGAGAAACACTCCGCTACGCTAGAAACACCAACAATTAACACGGATGATTTCCACAACAAAGTCAAAATATTCTCAGAGAAACTAACCACAAGAGGTTACAATTCCAATGAAATCAAAACAGCGACAACCAAAGTCTCACATGCCGACCGATCGAGACTAATACACAACACAAAGGATGGAGAAAAAAAAAAAAAAACTCCACTTGTCTTCACAACCACCTACAACCCAGCCATAAATCACGGTGACATACATCGAGCAATAAACCGAAACTGGAATTTAATCGAAGGCAATCAAATACTCTCGGAACTTTTTCCAAAACCTCCATTTATTGCCTTCAAAAAAGCCCAAAACATTCGGGAGAAACTAATAAGAGCTAAACTACCACAGCGAATACAAAAGCTCGAACCACTCCCAACAGACTCTGGCTTTTTCGAACAACCAACTGAACCAGACGAAACCCTCAACATATTGCTCTCCTTACTGGAGGAACAATCTGAAACCGACTAACAAACATATGGCTCAAACCAAACTTACATGATTAGAATATACTCAATCCCAACCACAACCTCTCTGCGAGTCAGCCTCGATTCTTTTTGAATCACCCATTTGCAACTGACGAGTGCCACAGCAAGGCACGAAAGCATGCTATTGCTATCAAGAGGATTTGCAAAAATAATCCTCTGCTCGCACCCATAATCCCATTTGATTATCCATCCAACTGAAGTCACTCAATCTCCACCCAATATACCTTTTAATTTGGACATAACTGGCAAAGACTAAAACATGCTTAAAATCCATTTTAAGCCAAAAACAAGTCAAGGGAAAGGGTGTGTCACTGAATGGGATAGTGCCTTCTCATTTCTAAAATAAAATAATATCAGTGAACTTGTGATGATTTTTTCGAATGTTCAGTATTAAAGGAGATATGAGGTATTTTATGATAAATATGCTTCACATTTTCTATTTTTATTGTCAAATACAATGCTTACCACACCCCTAATGGTAAGTATTTTTAAAGGAACCTTTCATTATTCCATTAGGCCATGTGATTATGTACATTTTTGGTCAAATATGGTAATTGACCAGTTATTGAACTTTGACCTCGATTTCTGACCTAATTAGGCAAAATTGAAATGTCCAAACAAAATATTCGTAATCTGCACGAAAAACCACTCTAGAAAATGTTGTTTGGCCGCTTTTCCTCAAAAATGCCTACAGGACTTTTTCCAGGCACATTTCTGGATATTTGTTCCAGTCTACCACGGAATGCACTACATACAGTGTGGTCTGAAAGTCCTGTGCATCTGCCTTGTGGAACTGATGAAATGTCCGGTGTAGAAGTTGATGAGGGGATGCAGTGGGAATTTCAAAGTGAATGGAGTCGTGGTCGCTGTTGCCTAAATCCGATGCTCTATGGATGTTTTGAGTCCAGTTGGGGTCATCACAGAAAATGAGATCTAGCATTGTGTCGTTGCCATGAGGATTGCGCCTTGTGGGAAAATGATACCAGCTGTGACCAGCATGTATAACAAAATCATGTTTTAAATGTATCAATTTTAGTGTATTTTGGCTGTATTGAATGATTCACCTTTTGGGATGTACCGAATTCACTTGTAGTTTTGAATGTACCAAATTCACTTGCAGTTTTGGATGTACCGAATTCACCTGTAGTTTTGGATGTACCGAATTCACCTGTAGTTTTAGATGTAGGCCTACCGAATTCACCCGTATTTTTGATGTACCGAATTCACCAGTAGTTTTTGATGTACTGAATTTACAGTTTATTCTTGATGTATGGTGACAATTTGTGATTACTCATACAATTAAGGTGGTTGTTTGAAAGGAGTGAATATTTTCTAGGCCAGGGTGTTTTTATTTATGCTGTGCAAAACAAGGAAATTGTTAGCCTATACGCATGAGTGTGGACTGAAACGGTCACTAGATGTGTAGAATATTCGAAACAATGAAAATAAACATTTGAATTGAACTGCATCAAATTAGGTTTTGATACGCTTTTTAGGCTTGTAAAATAACTTGTGAAAGATAATTCCGAATTGTAAAAACCCGAAATGATGTAACTAAGTCGAGTTAATAAATTGGTGTCTTATTTGTAAATATTAGAAACGATATAATTTGCATATTATTATTACGAGAGTCCCGGAAACTATTGTCCGAACATTGTCCAAAAAACCCATATGGGGCCTACTACAGTATACACAAAGAGGCTGTGTATTACAAATCGTATACGAAACCGCACATCTGTGTGAAACGGACAACTAAACAATACCTATTAATACAATATTTACACAAAAATACACGCATACAAAATGTTTACAGACGTACTAGGATATTTACACGTCGACTACACAAATATTGATACAAAGAAGTGCGTACATCGTTAAAGTATAAAACATTTCTGTTTATAAAGGCAAATGTACTGAATACGCATGGCCAAAATACAAAAACCGGACGTGGTACAGATTGTCAATATGAACAGATGGCTCGAAGTTCAATGTACAAAATAGCCAGCTCCGTTGACCGATCGAGTGAGTCAATAAACTGTTTGAAATATGAAAGAAAACAAAACCAGTTTGGGATAGATACTTGGCATTCATGGAAACGTTGAAATGAAATGACTGAAAACGAACAAAGATTTACTGCAAGCGATTACAAATCGTCAACTTTTTAGTGTATGGCCCGTTATGTTGCTCAAGGATAAATATTACCGCGTGGCAAACTATTATGGTTTGCTAAAAGAATGACTTCGTTATTATACATTAAAAATGTAGAAATAATCTAGGTAGACTGCATAAAATACAAGGTCCTTGGAGATTCCTAAATAATTAATTAAGAATAACTACCAGCTCGTAAATTTAAAGACAGTGGTTTTATAGGGGCGCGAAAACAATAACTAGATCGGTGGGTTCATGATCAGATCGTGGACGAGAAGATTAATAATCCGGTCAATTTACGTTAAGATTATAGAACAGTATTAATTGCAATATAAATCATTCAATTGTCAAACTACTTCAAATAATATACAAACAACATGTGATATATAATGTTTTCTATCGAGTGGAAAGTGTGTTTTTTCAAGCACTTTATGGCATATGAAGCACGATATGTGGCAGAGAAAACCCCCCCCCTCTTTTGTGTTGACCATTGTGTTCCCGGAATCTCAGGAATTCCTTTTAGGTTTCAAGGGGGGATGGGTTAGGTTACAATAGTGTTGAGTGCGTATAAAGTATAGGGATAAGAGGGGGGTACCCCTCTGCCACATATCGTGCTGGGTATAGTCTGCTGCTAGCTCTCGCATTTTGGTCTTGAATCCTAAACATTAACTTACAAGTGCATGTCGATCAAAGCAAGTCACCAGGCAGATTGTTCGAGAAATGTTAGTCTCCATAAAGTATACCCAGCAAAATCTGTGCAATTTCCAAATGTATTATTCACACCATTAAAATATCCGACTCGATACATTACAACATTAGGCATCCCCGATTACTGACCATGCAATAATATGCGCTCTTCTTGTACCGACTTTATCATTGCTTTTAAAATAAGGGAATACGTGGTTGGCCTGGCGCGTTAATGCCGGCCGAGCCGGTTTTAAACGTACGGTTAACCAGTTCGCGCCAGGGGAGGTATATATATATACAATTTTTTTTCCGAGATTCAAAACGGATGACGAATAAACACGTCCCGAGCAAGGCCCGAAAATAATCGTTTACTATCCACGGATGACGCGTTAATACGTCAGGCACAGCAGTTTAATTCCGCGGAAGACGTGTATAATACGCTGCAAAAAGTTTCCTTGGTTGTTCCGGTTGACGTGTATTTACGCCAACAGTAACCCACTAGCGCTGTAGAGGACGGGTATACACGACTGACATGTATGGCATGCACAGCGGTGGACGTGAATATACGTCGACGTTGCCAAGCATGCTTCGTTGACGCGGAAGACGTGTATATATTATACGCTATATGATGGTATCACGCTTTAATGATTAGGCCTATTCGACACCCTTGTTATATTGTCTCCATCGAATTTATACAGCCGAGAATTATCAGCTGCGTCCAGTAATTTCTTGACATTCAAATTTCCCAACTGTTGTTCCTTAGTCTCCTTTGAAATTATTGAAAGAGTGCTTTTTAGCTGGGCTTGCAAATATTTGTATTATTACCGCGTACAATTGTCCCCGGCCCTGTGTGTATAGTTCCACGGACGACGTATACACACAACACACGGGTCAGATTTTATGGCGGGTAGCGGTTGACGTAATATCACACCATGACTGCAGAGAGAACACCAACCCTGGAAAACAGAATGTTGGCAAAAACATGTAAATAACGGTGCTAATAAGTGTTGGCATCTTGTAGTAGTTGCATTGTCAAAACAGGAATACGTTACTGAATAAAAAAAATAAAAAAATTGTCGATGAAAAAAAATCTCGCCAGTGGTCTCGGTAACTTGAAAATAACCCCAGCGCGAACTGGTTAATACCGGCCAACCACATATTTATTCCTATTTATAAATACCTTCAGGGTAAAATACGTCAAAACAAGTAAAAAATCTGTTTCCCACTATTTTGTTAAAAAATTATACTTCATGGGTAAACTGTCTTAGGTATTTATGAATGCCCGTTGCATATCGTTTTCACACTACTACTCTGGACTTACCCGGGTAGTTGGCCATACCCGGGTAGAAACTAACCCGGAGAATCGGTTTCACACTACAAAGTTAACCCCGCAATTCAGCTTACCCGCTTTAGTGCGCACCCGGGTAATTTTGTAACTGCGTTCATAATAAGCAAACGACAACTCGGACAATGTGCATTGCTTGACCTCTTCCCCCCACAATCCTTTGCGCCAGTCACAACAGCTTGACAGAAAAATGGCGCCCGACATGAAATTGAAAACAGTAGCGTTGATGGTACTATTTCTGAATTGTATTTCTGAATTTCGCCATTGTTATGAAAGAAAGAGGAACTCTGGATATGTGCATGTATATAAAATGACAAGCCGATAACAAAATGTGTTCCCCTACACGTGTACGTGTTAAGACTGGTGCCTTGCATATGGTGTACGTAAAACAAACTTATCAAAACGAGTTACCGAACACTACAGACTGGTGTCTTTCAGTTCATACACGTAACAATAAAGCCATTACAGCAAGGGACTATTAAATAAATTATGTCATTGTTTGACTTTCGCAGCGCGCACGCGCAAGGCTCCCTGTGCTGATAAAAATCGACGAACGGACCCGGGTTGAAGAAAACCCGGCGAGCATTCACACTACTAAAAGTAACCCGGAGAATTGTCTCAAGGCAGTCGTTAACCCCGAGATTGGTGGGTTAACCCACCTCGCAAGTAGGATTAGAAATTAGCCGGGTTTAGTGGGGTTTTGAGGCAGTTAACCCGGATAATTTCTAACCCCGAGAAGTGTAGTGTGAACCCTCCAAATTACCCGGGTAATCTCGGGGTTAAATGTTTTGTTAACCCAAGACAACCCGGGTAACTGCATATTGGGAAACCGGTAGTAGTGGACTTTATTTTATTAGTCACTGATTTACAATTTGCGTCACTGCGCATTCGGCAGATGCTGAGCAAAATAGTATGTACCGTCACAAAGAGCCCGTTTACTTTATATGTACACGCGTGACGATGCAATTAGTGTTCACAACTCTGCCCAGCAACGGTCGAGTGGGGTTAGCGAATTGTTAAACGAACTAACAAATTGTGTACACTACCATAGCCGTAAAAGATTTCGTTCAGTTCAGTTCAGTTCGTCGATTTCTTGCTATTTTTGCCTTTTTTTTATTGATGTAAATGGTTTAAAAATATTTGGATCAACGAAGAACCTGAACGGTCTTAATTCTGAACGATCGACAGCTTTAAGGAAAAATTGCAGTTTGCTGCTGAATTTAATGCAAAATAAAGTAATTCGTTGATTCAAAATTCTCATTTGTTTGACGTAATGGATGGGGAGGCAGTTCAGATGAACGGAGTGGAATCTAAGAAAAGAGTCAGCAATCGTAACTACTCCGCAGATATCGTAGGAGAAGATGGGTGGAATGAGAAGAAGACCGCACAGGGATGGCGAGCCTACCTCAAGGCTGAAAATGTTCTATTGTGCCTGCTAATCACCTCGGTCATCCTTGGCTTTGTGGTCGGCTACGTGCTAAGTGTCTCTGTTAAGTTGACGGATGAGCAGATCGACTACCTTAGCTTCCCTGGTAAACTCTTCATGAACATGTTGAAGATGATGATTATCCCGCTGATCGTGTCTAGCTTGATTGCATCGTTAGCTTCTCTAGACTCGGCTATGTCAGGAAAGCTGGGCTACCGTGCTATCATCTACTACATGGCAACCACTCTGATAGCTGTAGCACTTGGCATCTTTATGGTACTTGTCATCAACCCAGGGGGAAGGTCCGACAACGAGGTGGATCCGAATAAGAAGAAAGAAGAAGTAAACATAGTCTATGCCATCTTAGATCTAATTATGTAAGTATATACATGTATGTTATTAACGACAGGATAAAATATTTAATAATTGCCAAAGCGTTTCCTCAATTGAAACTCCACAAAGTAGATTTCTTTACAGGGTTTCCCCCAAAAAAAACAGACAAATCGTACTCTCGATGCACTGAGGCCAAATTGCTATAACGGATGGGGAATCTTTCTTGGAAAAAAAATACCAAGATATGTTCTTGAACTAAAACTACTGGACCCAAAACAAGAGATTTCCTGGTATAATTTGTTTTCTAGAAGAATTTGTCATCAATTAATATAGGTAGTTTGGCTTCGGGTGGTGGAGGTGTGGTTTGTCCGGTTTATTTTGTGGACCACCATGAATGATCATAACATCAACGTAATTCAATCAATCAATTATCTCAACTTGACGTCAGGTCGAATACTATTATACATAAATACAATTTTGTTACATGTTGTGTAAATGGCTTGATGATCTTCTTTTTTTGGCCTAATCCTTTGCACGATGTGCTTTGGGACACTGATTACGTAACTCACACCAGCTTTTGTCTGACATTGTCTGATGGACACTTCATTTGACAAGATTTGACAATTTGACAGTTAACACAACAGCAAAGATCGTTTGTGGCTACCAAATATGAACGTTAAGGAAGCCTTGCATTGGTAAGAAATGCATAATCGCTATCCTGGTCAACCTGTTCCTAATATAAAAAGGCAGTGCCGTAATGACTTTGAACAGTGTCAAACCATTGTTTAAAAAAATTAAATTATGTTTCTGTTGATAGAAAATTGTTTTATAAAGCAATTGCTTTTGTTAGGTTTTGTTATTAAAAAACATGTAAAATTAAATTGGTGTCGTTCTTCATGAAAGTTCTCTGACATGTAACAAATAGCATTTACCCCACCTTATTCAAACAATGATTGCTCAGCCAACCGAACAGTGAACGACCTGAAACTTGTCTCAAGCTTGTACCCTGGAGCATTATACGGTTTTGATATTGGGTTTTCCTCTAATTTTTCGAGAGACACCCTGTAGATCGATTAAATGGACGAACCACCGTTGTCATTCAATAAGCAGTAGATTTAAAGGTAGGATACACCATTTGCAGATAAAAACAAAACTACTACTAAATTATTAAGAAATATCTTATTTATTTGTAGGTAAATAATAATTCTAGGCATCCATCAAAATTATTGCGCTAGATATCCTGTAATTGTTTCGAAAATTTGAATTTTATAAACAAAATTCACGATCGCCAGATGGCGATCGCGAAAAAAACAAGAACAACATAAGAAAGACTGCCCGACGCCGGTTAAAAACAAACGCCGTTTTTCTTGCTTTTTTTAGCATCCATGATTGTAAAACTTTGGACAGGTCAGTTCTACGATATTTACTATGAAATACAATATCCAAATCCACTCATACATGATAATTCAAGCAATTACCAATGGTGTATCCTACCCATAGTATACACCATTGGTAATTTCTTGACTCATGAATGGGTGGATTTTTTTATTTTTTTTATATTTTTTTTTGGGGGGGTTGTATTTTATTGTAACTATCGTTTAACTGACCTGTATGAAGTTTTACAATCGTGGATGCCGAGGAAAGCAAAAAAAACAGCGTGTGTTTTTAACCGACGTCGGGCAGTTCAGTATTCTTATGTTATTTTAGGTTTTGTTTGCGATCGCCGTCCGGCGCCCGCGTTTTTTGTTATACAATTTTATTTTTCGGAATACTTACAGGATATTTAGCGTAATCATTTTGCTGGATGCCTAGAATAATTATTTACTTTCAAATATGTAAGATATTTTTTAATAATTCGGTAGTAAATATTTTTGATATCTGCAATTGATGTATCCTACCTTTAAGTTTGTTATCTTTATAAATTAAACACTTTATTTTAATGAAACCTAAACTCGTCAGCGTCATTATTTATCTCCTCGGGTATTATAAATCAGCATTATCTAAAGCTAGGGTTGGGGCGAGAACCGCTCTTCTTTTATACGAGAATTAACCACATTGCCGCAAACAATTCTAAAGGGTACGTGTTTAGTAAATTATAGTATAACTATAAACGCGGGCCAATGTCTTATTAGAAAGGGCACTTTTTTCTGGGGGAAACTCGGTAATAGCACAAACCGTATACGTGTACGAATTTACAATCGTACATTTGTACATTGACGAAGGAAACATTAGTTTTAAAAGCCTAACGAATTTTGGATAATTGTCATATAGAAGCAAGGATTATCACTGACTGGTGCTGTTGTCGGCATGATCCCACCGGAACTACTGAATAATTGAGTATTTTTCTTAAAAGCAGCAAATTTTGTATGGATGTCACATTAAAAACACTTTTCAGATGTGAAGCTAAAATTCCACATGTTGTCCCACTTTTGAGGCCTATATTTTACCAACTAAGCTATGTATACCCTTGAGTTTTGGATTTCAATATAATTATGAACAGTGTACCCTAGTACATGTTTCTGTGCTGTGCTGTGTTGTGTTGTGGTCTAGCAACATCTCCCAGCCCAAGATCCACACGAAGGATGTTCTCCTGCGCCCCATTGTAGCTTCCAGAAGACGCCCCACCTACGACACAGCCAGGCATCTCGCCAAGATACTTCACCCCCTGGTAGGCAACACCGAACACCACATCAGAATCTCCGATCAGTTTGCCACCCTCAACCAAGACATCACCCTCCAGCCGGACGACATCATGATCAGCTTCGACGTCGTCTCCCTCTTCACCAACGTCCCAACTTCTGATTCCACCCCCATTGCCGAGGACAGACTTCAAGCAGACACCACCCTCTAGAACCGCACCGACCTCACACCAGATACATGATATGCTCCTCGCCTGTGTCAACTCATCTAACTCGTGGGATAAGTTCTTCGAACAATAGTCTGAAACCTCCATGGGATCTCCTATATCCCAGTTTCTGGCCGACATATTCATGGAAGAGTTCGAGCACCTCAACGGGCTTCACAGCAGCATCCAGTTTATCATGGAACAAGAAAGGGATGGCAACATCTCATTTATTGACGTTAAGGCGTCCAGAAAGCAGGACGCGGTAGTCTCGCTCGCTGCGTCTACCGCAAACCAAACCCACACCGACAGATGCATCCACAGCATCCTTTCACCACCCAAAGATCAAGACTTCCTTCCACCAGGCCCTCATTCGCAGGGTATACAACGTCTGCGACAAGGAACATCTCTCACAGGAACTCCACCACATCACCACAACGCTGCAACACAACGAATAGAAGGCCAGCCAAATCAACACACAAGACCCCAAACCCAATCTCGGCAGAAGGGTCACTAGTACCCAAAGCAAACTAGTTAAACCACATCCAGCGCAACCTCAACAAGCACGGAATTCGAGTTTTCCCACAGCTACCTGAATATTCAGAACCTGCTGACTTCACACAATGACCGGCCAGGCACAGAGCGCAGATCAGGATTATACAGGAGCCCCTGCCAATGTAACAAAGTGTAGTTGTTTCTGGTCTTGTTTTAATTTAATTTCTTAAACTGTTCTAAATAATATTTTGGTAATATGCAGGGCCCATTTGGAAAGCAGTTTTTTAACTTATAAGGTCAACCATATTCCTGTCAATTTCTTTGCTCAGTTTATTATCATTTATCTATAGTTAATTTTATTTGATTGCTAATTTTATAATTAAACAAGACTGTGGAAATACCTGGCTAATCCCCATTTTTACGTTAAACAGTCGTTATAATGACTTTTAAATATATTTTGACATGTATAGTTTTTAAAACAGAGCTTAACAATTCCAAAATTTGTTGATGTTTATAATCTTCAAATTGTTTCCCACTATTATGAGTATTCTCACAAATTACTTCCTCTAAATTTAAGTTGTGATAAGTTTTTTCCATTGAACCAAGATATTCATTCGTACACTACCCGTCAAAGTAATCTTATCCATTTACAAAGTACTGGTAGACTTGATATAGCTTCTGCTAATTATAGATATGTTTTGCCAACCATCGTAAATTCTCTTCCATTTAAAAAAAAAATGACTTAGCGAATATGTCAAAAAGGTGTTTGTGAAGCATTTAAAAGAATTTTACTTAGACAAGTATAGACATTTTCTATGTACCAACCTAAATTGTTTTTCTTGTCTATGAGGAGCAAGGCAGCACTTTTGTATTTTCAGTTAATTTTGAGATGTAATCAAACCATTTTCCAATTATAATTGCCTTGATTTATTGCAACTGAAATGGATTGTACATGTATTATTATCATTGACTTAATTGTATTTTGACAGCAGTCTTGGGTGCTCCTCTACAGAAGGCTTGTCCTTCTCTCGGATGTCACCCCCATTCATACCTAACTTTCCTCCTTATATGATACCAGTATAATTTTTGTTAATGTAATTTACTACTTTGTATGTCAATTTTCTTCTTTTTGTATGAATGGAAATAAAACAAACAAACAAACAAACAAACAAACGTTTTGGTACCTGAACCAGGTGTGACACCCTATAGAATGCTTTTCCACGACCTGTTGATAACCAACCAATTTGGTGTTTTGTTATGACACTTCCTTATTAATCCATTGTGTCTTATCTATCCCAGGAAATTTATGGTCTCCTCAGGTGAAAAATACAAATCCAATAGCAATGTCAATAGCGCTTCGGACGGTGGCACGGTATATATAAATTGCCATAAAATATTTTAGAGCACAATACAAATATCACAGCGGACTTTATACCGGTTCAGTATTGCCAAGGTAAGCATTTGAAAGCTTGTGTTATAGCATCGCGTGGTGCGCACTAGTTTTTGTGAGCCGTCCGTAAAATATTGAATGTTTACCCCTGGCAAAAAACTAATTTATGAAAAGGGGAAACATGGCTTCTCACAAACCCCTACTTTACGAATGGAGATCTTGGATAGCGACAGAGAGGATCGGGACATCCACCTTCAAACATATTGTAACAATAAGCGGGGGACACCTTTCCACTGTACTAAAAGATTCTAGAATTACATTAATTACAAACTTTTTAATGAGACATGTACCGAAAAAGTCGGCCCACACGATAAGTAATCAATTACATGAATTTAAATTACGAGCGTCCCGTTACCGCAAACCTTTAATCTTATCATTGCTAATTATGGCTCCTAGACCGTTCGCGATGTTCAAGTGTTTCCGGGAGTTAAGTGGTTGAAGGTAAATTGCCCACCGATCCAGATTATTTGTTCTGGTTTGCGAAAAATCGAAGCTTGTATTTGAAACATTAACAGCAGCCGAAATGTTATTTAAAGCCAATGCAGGCGTTGTGCCCTAAATATTTCCCACCCTCTACTGTCCATTCGACTGTACAGCCCTGGTGTTGGTCACCCGCAATCTGAAATCTTATCATTGCTAATTCTGGCTTCTAGACCAAATCATTCTGACTATTTCTGATATTATTGCTGCGCGGTTTAGCAATAGGCTGGAGACGGAGCCGAAGCGAGGGATTTGGAAAACGACCATGCTCTCGTACGGGGTGCGGTGTGGCGTTGTTGACACCGTTTTGTGCCGAGTTCGATCCTCTCGTCGCGATGTCATTATTATAATATGCAATTCGTAAGTTGCCAGGCTAATTTCTAGCAGTGTATCACAGGATGACTCACACCCAGCATGGCAATTTTAAATGTAAATTTAAACGGAATTCTTCCCCTGGGATCTCGATTGATGCAAATCGAATATCACTTGATTAGTGCATGCAAATACTGAACTTGGCACCAAGAGGAAACATTGTATTCCGTTAAGACGCAATTTGTAAGACGTCAAGCTGATTTGTAGCTTTGCATTATCGGTCGATTGAGTACCGAATGACATATTGAATTGTGTTCCAAAATAATTTGGCAATCGAACAAGACTGTTTAGTCGAAAATAGCCGAATTTGACGGCCAATCTAAGTTTTTCACCCCTTTCTTTGGCGTTTCTCATAAGGGAGTTCCAGGGCAATCCTAATAGTTCACCGAATCATTTTTTCTTTTTTCTTTTATTTCGGTTTATGAACTCTATTACATGAGGGAGATATAGAACAATTTTTTTTTTCTGACGTAGGAACGTGGGAAGAAAATTCTCTGTATACTCAATGAAGCAAATGAAAATCTGACATTATAGGTATAATATCCGATTAATCAATTTGTTAAAGTAACCACTGTAACAATACTAATTATATTGCTTTATCCCAATTTTTTCTAAAGGAATATGTTTCCCTCCAATATCGTCGAGGCAGCCTTTCGAACGGTATGTGATGTGACGTCATAAGACAGCCTAGAAATGTTGCTTTATTTCAATTTCGATTGTCGTCGTTCTTTTTCAGAACCGTAGGTCCTTGTTGGATTATTGTAGATCACCGTACCACTATATGGGTAACTAGACAGGTAGATAGTTAGTCTAAACCGCCAGGATTCTAACTGAGATACCAGTAACACATCTGTTTATAGGACATTCGATAGTGTTGATGGGGGTATCAGCACTTTTAAGTGGCGCAATAGACCAAAGACATAATGACGTCACGCTTTTTCCGGCTAGAAGCAATTGTAGTTAAGTATCTTGCCCAATGGCACAAACACCATGTCCCTCGCAAGGTTCAAACCCACGTACCATTGTACGTGAGTCGAACACTGTAACCAGTGGGCCACAGCATTCTTGATGGATGTAAACATGTAAACAAAGCGTGACGTCATTATGTCATGGGACTATTCGAGATGCACAGGGGCACGCCTCCTTTCCCCGCTGGATGCCCGTGCCACTGCATGCTGCCCTCCTGAGTCCACAACCCCGACGCTCAGAATTTTGTGAAAGAAAACAATTGAGTGCTCTTAATTATTAAAGGAATAATATACCATTTGTCGGTTGTGCGTGATTTTTTTCTCGTTTGAAGCAGTAAAAGTGCTCAAAATATACGTATAAAGAAAGGTGCTTGATAAACAACCTGATGAAGTTTTTAGCTCTGTGAATGCTGCATATAGGGAGTTTGGAATTATTAATATATTAACAACGAGTAAGCTTTTCAACAGTATTTAGTTTGGTTATTTTTTGGATAGCTGCAAAAGGTATACCGTATTACACCTTTAAACTCCCATTGAGTTTCCCCTCTTTCAGAAAGATGAGGTCTTTTAGTGGACCCCAATTCGGCACTGTTCAAATTGCCAGGTGATATTCTTACAGTTTTGTGAAAGGCGAGGGACAACCTTTACAGGTTTTGTAATCTATTTATGTATAGACGTCGAAAACTTGACGAACGAATAAGAGGCCTGGACGTGTTTGCATCCTTACAAAATGTACAGTCTGCAGTATAGATTATTGCTCAATAATGCCTTACTCAGCCCAGCTACTTTATTAAAATCCACAGGTATAGAGAGGCTAAACTGTCTGTAATGCTGTATGAGTTGCACGTTTGTTAAAAATAGCAAATGGTACGGTCTAATTCAAAGTCATGACATATTTTCCTCTTAATTATTTCCTACTCGTTATACAGTTTAAAACAGCAGCGGAAACAGAAGTCGTCCCCAATTCATCTTTGACCTCCTCTGATCTGCTTGGGCTGACGTTGATGTCTGGAATGACCCTAAACCAGTCTTTGATGATGGTTAAGGGCAGTATGGCTGCCGCTAGGTCAAAGACTATGGACATGGCAGCTATGCGGTTGGTTGGGGCCGATGTTGTGGCGGATGTGGACGTGTTCCTCCGCCAGATGAACTCCAGCGCCAATGCTTTTGATGACATCATAGGAGAAGTCAGCACCATCGCCCCGCCACCACCAGACACTGACGGCTTACAGAACGACTTGGTTGACCTCAACATTATTCTGAACAATCTCACTCTTTATAAAGATCAGTTTGATACTGAGATTTATCTCCATGACGACAACATCACACACCTTCAGATGCACGTTACCATTGCTATCGAAACGACTACAGATGTGCAGAGAAAGGTGATCAAGATGCTACTGACCCTTAACAACGTCACAGAATCCATGTTACGAGAACTTACCTTATCTCTCCAAGAAAGTATGAACGCCATAACCGGCACGCTGTATTTACTGGATGAACCTAGGAGAGGAATGATTGCCAAGCAAATTAACGCTAATCTCATGGGGTACTGGGATCTTCTAAAAATGCCTGGATCCGTGATCACACCAGATGAACTAAACAAACAGGTAAACAAAAAAGTGCCAACTTGCTAAATTTACCTTACTCACATTATTGAGTCTGATGAATGAATGAATGAAGCCTAAACTATGTAAGCACGCTGATCACATGACAACATAACCTTTGTTTTAAGAACCTCTAAGGTTTCATATAGGGACATGGTAACTGTGGATCAAATATGTTATCTTCCAACAGGCAAGTAAACTAACGGTGTCCGCTTTGAGCCTCACTGCCATTGTCATGGATGACGTGGACGCCAAACAGGTAATAACCGTCGGGCATCTTACCAACAGCCTGACGCAGCTCACTGTGAACACCATTTTTCTCACGGATGCGGAAATGAAGAGTGAAATGATGACCGGTGAGGGCGTTATGATGGATATCAACGCCCTAGTCAACAATCTCACCATGATTCTTGCTGAAGTCTCCAGCATTATCCATTCACCACACAGCATGAGTGCCACTGACGTCATGGAGCTGAACAGTCTGGTAATGGAGATGACTGTCATGACCTCTGATCTGAAAAATATCGTGAAGGAGGCTAACAAGTACATAGTAAGCCGACAACTGACTGGTGAGGAAACTAGTACGACGAAGGTTAAGTACGTTGGCACGTATGTGTTTCAGATGAACATAATGGGTTTGGTGGTGTTTAGCATCGTCTTTGGCATCGGGCTTGGGCGGATCAGCAATACGGAGGAAGGACGGATTCTTGCTGGGTTCTTCTCCGGTACTAACATAGTCATAATGAAACTTGTGCAGGTACTAATGTGGTAAGTACACAGTCCTCAAAAACAAGGTCCTCGGAATCCTTAACATTTCTTGATTTGATTTCTCTTCGCGATGTACAAGTATATCAGACGAAGTTTTCTATATTATTGCGAAGTTGCTGCATTTTTTTGATTGAAGAATATTTATCCAATAACTACCGCCTTTAATAAGTGTATATCAACCACTTTGGGCTGGTTTGTTTCGCACAGATCCTGATCCTGATCCATTCGTTTGATGATCCGGATCTGGATCCCGTCTCGAGCCCCTCTTGTGAGGACAAAGGTTCAGTCTCCCATGATATTTAGTTAAACAAAACAAAATTACCAAATTAATATGAAATACATTACTGGACTGTTGTTAGTGAATGCCAGTTTTAACAGCCTGTAAACTAATGGCACCTGGTGTGCTGTAATTTTCAAGAAAAGTGGTAATTTTTGTATTATTTTCAAGTAGGCCATCAGTGGGAAAACCTGACTATTTTCAAATACTGTCCCAAATTTGTTAAATTTAGTTAGTCCACACTTTATTTGAAACAAGGTTTAATGACAACAATAATAATTTGGGAGGCTAATCATCCTCACTCGCAGCTGGGATATGCTTAAATGCGAAGGACGCTGCTACAACGTTGTCGAGATGATGGCACGTAAAGGTGCCTAAGGCAGCCGGCCACATCGACTCATGGCTACGAGGCATAGCCTGATATTGAAAGTGTTTTGATTTTCCAGAAAAAGAAAAACCGGAGGACCCGGAAAAAAAACCTCTTGGCACAGGAGAGAACCAACGCACAAGTATACTCACATTACTATGGTCCGGGCCAGGAATCAAACCCGGACCACATTGTGGAGAGGCGAGTGCTTTATGTACAAGCCACCTATGCCACTTTGAAGCTTTGTGTTTTTAAATGCTGGGAAAAACCAACGTGCTCTTGAGGTCTGTTTACTTGACTCCCATCAGATAAAAAAGCAGAGCAATATATAGACGTTAGGGAAATAGGAAACCAAACTAGTTGGCTTGCACATCTGTGAATGGGTGCAAGCCAAATAGTCTGGTTTCCTAAACTTGATAATTCCCTGACCTATATAAATTGCTCTACTTTGTCTGTTAAAAGTCAAGTAACCAGACTACAAGAACATGGTTGTTTTTTCTTTCTTTTTGCAGCATCTACGAACACAAAACTTCAAACAATTCAGTGTAACAATATTTGCTATAACATATTAACCTCCTAAATCTATCTTTTTTATTAAACATTACAGCAACAGCAAATGATGTACATTAAATATTCCCTTTAACTCAGCCCCAACATTCTAACACACGGGTTGTGACCATCGGGTTCCACAACACGAATTATGTACAGAAAACAATGGCTAGGTTTGGAAGCCAGCCTATTGTATAAGCGACTAACCTTTACAACAATAGGCCTATACGTACAGAAGAAACGAAAGATCCAGTTCAATGATTCCACTTACCGTAATTTCCTGCGGTAAAGCCGCACGGCGGTTAAGGCGCAGGTCCCTAAAATCACCCCCAAAAATTTCAAACGTCAACAGATAAAGCGCACTGCCGAATAAGGCGCATGCTTGAACGCACCCAGAAGAACGCCACCCGGTGTAGGTACATCGCCACAAAGGGGTCATTTTGTTGCCTTAGAAGGATCCCACTATTCCAAGCAAGAATTTGCTGAATACTTGAGTTTATCTGGCACGCAAACAATGTATGAAAACTTCAAACCAGTAGTCACAATATCGCACGAGGTTTGCCGATACATATCATGTATCACTGCAGTATAAACTGCATGCACATGTACATCACATGCAGCGATCGCGTGCATGGTATCCCTAATTGCGACACCCCCTAATCTTTTTTTCAGTCGTTGTGAATGCTCCGCGCTGTGTAGTTCGGATGGTGAATTGCATGAAGCCGGAACGTATAGTAGACGAAAAAACGTTTAGAAAAAGGCCACATAGTACGGGCCAGCTTTTTATCGCTGTTGTACGCGTCATGCAGCGCACGCTGTAGTCTTGTTTGCAAGACGATCTTAAAGACAAATCCATGCATGGACTTTTTTCCAACACCACAGGTACGCCCCTTTTGGTATCTTCTTCCTGATCGTTGGCAGTATGGCTAAGGTAGATGACTGGAGCATAATCTTATCCCAGCTTGGTCTGTATATGGCCACAGTTCTGGCTGGTCTCGCCGTCCATGGCTTGATAGTTCTACCCGGTCTCTACATCATCTTCACACGCAAGAATCCCTTCAAGTACCTGCTAAGATTATCCCATGCACTGGTGACGGCTTTAGGTACTTCTTCAAGGTAAGACTACAAACTAGAGTTTGGTCCGATCCATGAACAGAACATAAGAATTTTACGCATTTTTTATTTCATTTAAATATTTTGTTTTATTTTATTGTCATTTAGTGGGTTTTTTTATTAAACAGCGAAAATTGAAAATTAGCCAACTTTAACACATGCATTAACTGAATATTAATTTTAAACATTTATATACTTGCCGTTAATTCTTTTGTAAAGTACAACTGGCCAGAAACTGACATTGTTGAAAGCATTAAATCTAGAAATCATTGGCTGCTTGTAATCTGATACTTGTTGACGTGATTGCGACGTCATCAACAGAAAGCTCGAGAGCTGTCTTAACTTTGCTAGTTGAAGCCAAAGTCTGGATTATATCTTTCGCAGTTGTTTTTTTTTGCAATTTTTAATGCTTAAAGGATTGTTTCATTGTAACTTCCGGTCTGGTGACGTCATCAATATTTCTCCCCCTCAATTTGTTCGTAGCATGAAGCTGATTATATATACCAATTATAAAATTATTTCAGCAAACTTCACTAAACGAATCGACTGATTTAACAGTTTGTCAACCTGCCGCTAGAGGGCGCTATAACATTTTGTGACGTCATCGATAACTTTTTGAAAAGCACAGCTAGCTAAAGACTAACATCGTTGAAAGCAAATTTACATTATTGTTCACTTATAATATTAAAGGGCATATATAATTCACGTGATTTCACGCACACGAGATAATGAAGATCCTATATTCAATCTATTGCAACAAATTTCAAGTGCAGGTTTTTCGCGGTTGTTTTTTCAATTATTAAATCTATTACACTTTTAGGATGACGTCACGTGACCCATGATAATTTCATCGTGACGTCTGTTTGCGAGACACGACTTCACATAGAGTCTTCAACTAGGTTAAGTTTTATAGGAATAGAAATTATAATTCTGTTAAAAGTAATGTGCAAAAGATCGTGTACAAATTATGTGGAATAATTCCACTGATCTCTACAAACTAGATAGGTCGCGCGGCTCTAGTGAAGCCACTCGGCGGCCATAATGGGATGTCGCGATACATTCGGAGAAAAACTTCTCCGAATGTTGGACTTTGCCATGTTTTCGGCATTCGCATCCTTTGCGAATCGTTCACGTGCCCCGGGAAAACCCACCATAACGTTTTCACGAAGAGGCGAAATTTGGCGCGTACTGGCTTTTAGCGTTTTCACGAAGAGACAATTTTTTTTTCTATAAATTTATTAATTCTGCAAAACTAATCACAATTTTTTCCCAATGTTTGCTATATTAAAAAAGATTGGAATCTCTTCTTTTCCATGATATATATTCTATGGATCCTTATGTTTCAAATTGCCAAACGAAAAAAGGACCAACTTTACAAGCGAATTTCTCGAAAGTTTGTTCCGACCGTAAAAGGCAACATTTGCCTCTTCGTAAAAACGGTGACGCTGCATGCGTTGATACCTTTAATACTACTCACACAAAGGTTTTGGATTTTACTTATACATAATTCTCGTAGCGTTTTTTCTGATTTTGTCTGCCCTCAAATCAAGGGCGGAAACTAACTCTGTTGTATACTTAATTAATAACACATGCAGTGTCTTCGCGACCGGGACGGTCGTAAAACGAAAGACCCCTTGTGATGTCTTCCATTTGATACGATTTGTACAAATATCTCTACACGGTTGTTCCATTCGATTCAACAGACATTGGGTCGTATGAATAAAAACTAGTAAATGCTATGAAGTACAAGCAAAAAGTAAAAGCATTTACTTCGAAGTAAAAGCATTAAGGAAAAGCAAATGCTTCAATTCGTATAAATAAAATAAAGTTTTACTGTTTAGCATTTACTGGCTGAAATAGCAGTAAATGCTTTTTACTTGCAATTGATTTCACAGCCGAATGGTGTATAACATTATAGTCTCTATTGTGTGTACGTTACACACCCACGCATAGACGCTTGTACGCTGTCTCAGCAATATTGCAAGAAATTATCGGCCATCTACGTCTCATTTCCTTGCCCCAAATCAGTACAACTGCTTGTATTTTAATCCTAGACAACCCATCTTCCATGTTCCTAACTTTTCCTGCCTAACCACATATACATAAGCTCCTATTTTTCATATTAGTATTTGCTTCTCTTTTTTCAAGGTAGCCCCGAACCAACCTTGAAAAATGACGAGTAAATACTGCAAATCTGAAGCATTTACTCATTTTTATTCATACCAAAAGGAGCAAATACTAATATTTTAGCAAATGCTGGAAAGTAAAAAGTAAATACTTTTAGGGCCAAATTCATAAACGGTGATGATCACCGGATTATTTTAGTCACGTACTTTATTCACGTGTGGATAAACTCCTGTGATCATAGCAATTCAGTAAGAAAATAATCGGCTGTTTACCCAGCCGTGTACAAGTTCATTATTTAAAATGTCCAAAACTGATTTATTTTATTTTTGGTTTTGAAGAAAATGTGACTCAGTGTCTTACCCTTTTTGCACAGTCATGTTTATTGCCATCTTGTGTTTTTGTGTCATGTCGGTTGTCGTTTGTTCCCTAAACCATAGGCCCAACCCTCTTTCCACGAAGTTTTGCTTGCTGGTAAATACTTGCATGATTCCAAATCATGATTTTTTTCTACTTGTATCATCGTCAAATCCATCCTTATCCTCAATTGTAGTCTTATTCCTACGTTAAACTAGACCGTACACTCACGCAATGGACTTCCCTGTTCCCAGCATAGGGTACGACAGCGGAATCAAACACACCGACAAAAACGCCGAGTTGTGGCCCAAAATATTGGCAAAATTAACATGGCAAGTCACTTACATTGTACACTGGAATTTCGCTTTGCCTGACTCAGCTCCTGTGGCTAAAGAGTTGTTCAATCGACGTCAGAATCCTTCAACACAAAAGAGAAATAAATGCCGCACACAGTGTTTTTCAAGATGGCGATTCGCTGAAAGTTTTTACACCGTGACGCCATCAAGCCTGGCGTTAGCCAGCTTTCGTGAGGCTTGGTGGGGCTTCGGAATACAGCCTGAAATCTAGCCCGGGCTTACTTCGCGTAGCCTCGCCCGTCGTTTGGTATGAGGCTTCAAAATGGCGCCGTAAAAATCTAGCCCAAGCCTAACCTCTAGCCTCCGTTTTGTAAACGCCCTTAGACGCTTCTGCATCTCAATAAAGATGAAATTAAAGATGGGAGAGCATGTTATTATGATAGCATATCAGGGTAGAAAGGCGGGTTTAAGCCATCTTGGTTCTGGCCAACTACATGTCTTATGTTTAGATACTTAATATGTATTTCTAACTTGTCTAGTTGCAAAGTTATGATAAACATTAAAAATGACAGCCATTTTGGACGCCATTTTTAAAGTCTCCAAATAATGGTTTTATTAGATTCCTTGTGCTTTAAAACATATATTTAGACACTTAATTTCTATTTCTACCATGTTATGGTGGCAAACTTGTGGTGGTTGGATACATCATTGGTAATTATCAATAATGGGTGGATTTGGTGGGTGGTGTTTTATAGTAAATATCGTTTAACTGACCTGTCCAAAGTTTTACAATCATGGATGCCAAGAAAAAAAACAAGAAAAACGGCGTTTGCTTTCTAACCGGCGTCGGGCAGTTGTTCTTGTTGTTCTTTTTTAGGGGGGCGATCGCCGTCTGACGAACGGGAGTTTTTAAAATAATTTGTTGGGGGGAACAATTACAGAATATCTAGCGCATTCATTTTGCTGGATGCCGAGTATAACTATTTACTTTAAAATTAGTAAGAATTTTCTTAATAATTCGGTAGTACAAATTAGTGTTCGATATCTGCAAATGTTATACCCTACCTTTACAGTTACTGTATATATTTTGTATGTTACACATCCATGGGCGGATACAGGGGGGGGGGTCCAAGGGGTCCGGACCCCCCCTTTTTTCTTGAGTGAAAAAAAAAAAAAAACGAAAAAAACGAAAAAAAAAAAAAAAAAAAACCTAACAAGCAACGTACATACATGTACACACTGTCGTGAACCACATAACGACCGAGGATCGATATTGTGTTTTCCTTTCTTCCTTTACTTAACCCAATCCCCATTGCTTAGCGCTTGCACCGTCGATCGAGGACAGAATTCGGACAAGCAAACCGTCGATCGAGGATCCTTTGTTCCCTTTGTTCTCTTTTGTGTTTCGATCCTCGATCGTAATGCAAGACAAGAACACATACACATACGTGTATTATTCTCAAACCACACACACAAAATAACAACCATATAGACTATGATTTGACTTTTTTGGCTTAGTTTTTCGAGCCGCTAGTTTGTTTATTCCTTCTTATTGCATTTCAGGCAATTACATATTTTAATTTTTTAAACGCTTTCATAAGCTTGAACGGGGCAGGCTTGCCCCAAATGCCATGCTTGGCTCACCACTGGGCCCATTTACTTGGCAGACTTGCCAATAAAAACACTGGAATTTCACCGTTTGAAGTGACGGTTGAGTAGCCCCAGCAGAACGAGTGCAATAGGCGCTAACCACAGTGTTTATATATTTGTCACGTGACCTAAATTTAAGCTAAATTTATGTAAATTACTAAACACTAAATTGGAACAAACACGCCGCTTTTTCTACCGTTTGTAGAGACGGTCGGAATAAACCCCGCTAGCACAAGCGGGCGTTTGGCGTGTAGTTTTTTAAAAATTAAACACAACTTGTAACATTTTATTTTAACATACAACTTTAAATTAAACTTACTTAATAACTATTAGGGCTTGTAATTTGTTTATTATTTTAAATGGAGTCACTGCCGGTCGCTCCCAGCCAAATCCTGCCTATGTTAAGTATGCCTAAGGTTTATGACCAATTAACCGTTACCTCATTTTACACGTAGTGTGAGTCAGTGTGCGCTGTTTTTAAATCCAAACTTCCAATACCGGTATCCATAATATACTCCTCTGGTCAAAATTTATTTCAAGTTATCATTCCAGATAAAAATGGTAAATATTAGATTTAAAAAAAAAATGGTATAAAAATCAGGCTTCATATTGCCACAACATTAACAAAAAATAGGTAGAAATTGGCCTCAGATTGCGCCAGAGAGCACCTAATAAACCAAACAATTTCAGGGCCCTTAGGCGGGCCCTGAACCCCGGCCGCAGGGACTTCGCGCTACGCGCTCGTGATGTGCGCTTCGCGTACATGCTTCTAAGTTACATGTACTCAAATTGTTACACACCCACATTTTTTTTTTACACACCCAATTCGAAAAATCCTGCCTAAGACCTTGGGTGGACCCCCCCTTTAAAAAAATCCTGGATCCGCCCATGCACATCTAAGGTGTTCCTAGCACCTTACATCTGTCTGCAACCTCAGGTCAGAAGTTTTTAACATGACCATCGACCTTGCTGCAACTGATTTTGCTGTGGCGATAAACCACGACCTCTGCGACCAGTCGCACGCTCTTTGTACGATTTTCCCAGGATTGCAACATTTTTCGGTCGCAGCTAGGTCGTAACCTGGTCACAATCCCGGTGTGACTGGGCCTTACCGATTCTCTTTTGGCTTGCTTGTGTGGACGGACATAATGGCCATGGAATTATCAGCGCGTTTTGTCGACATGCCGGTCCCTGCACTAGTGTCAACTGAGCTGAACAGCAGAGAACAGCGAGCTGCGCGTTTCCGAAGATAAAAATGCCCTTTTGTTCAACATATAACGTAATCCGCTGTGAGGAAAAGTATGTACGACTAGACCACCAAACATCAGCTAAGCAGGAACTTGTACACGGCTCGATAAACAGTCGACTTTGTTCTTACTTAATTGCGATCATCAGCGTGGCCACTCATCAAATTTGAAAATCCCAAGATGATGGGAGTAAAATTCCCAAGAATTCCCAAGATGTCATAAGATAGCACGGATGGTGCTATAACCATAGAGCAAGGCTATAACAGACCAGAGAACCCGCAAAAAGGCCCAATTTTGTGAATAAATGTACAGTAGGCCTACAGTCAAAAACCTTTATAACAAGGTCATCAGGACTTTACAAATTACCTTGTTATAATTAACAGGTACATATGTACCTTGTATTATCAGTAATGGAAAACAAAGAAAAACAAAGACTCGGGATATATTGTTGTCCTTGTTATAAGCATCATGTTGTTTACAGTGCTCTTATTATTAACAACATGATGCTTGGGTACGACTGTACAGTACATGTACTACAAAATCACGTAATAATGTATTACACTTGACTCGAGGAGCCACCACACGCGCGCATGGGCGCCGTCTAGACTTAAAAAGTTGTTTGCGGTTTACAAAAGTGAAATAAATAGAAAGAAAATTGTTTGCGGTTAACAAAAATGCCTAAAATGTATATACAAGTTGTTTGCAGTTAACAAAAATGCAAAAATCCCAAGATTTCGTGAAATTTGGATACAAAATCCCAAGTTCCCAAGGTCTTGCCAAAATTCCCAAGATCTTGGGAAAAATCCCATGGAGTGGCCACGCTGGCGATCATCACAGGAGCTTATCCATACGCGTACTTCTCTGTTTTAGCCACCGTACAATAGTTGTACGTGACTAAAATAACCGGGTGATCATCATTGTTTATGGATTTGGCCCTAGGTGTACATTGGCCGAATTAATTAGATCAAGACTGTGAGAGAAAAAGGATTTCGTATTGTTAAAGAAAATTACCTCTGCTGACCATTAGGTGATCATTGGCCAACTTAATATGTTGATGCAACTGACCAAGTTTGACATTATTTTGATCAATACTTTGGGAGAAAAAGTTTTTGAAATTTTTAAGAAAATGACCCCTATTGACCATTAGGTGACAACTGGTCAAATTGAACATCTTTGTATGAGGCTTGGTCCAGATATTGTTGACCAAGTTTAAAAATAATAGGACTCATACTTTCGGAGCAAATGTATTGCTTGAAGAAAACGTACGGACCCAATGGGAACATATACACCTAAGATGACGTCACGTGACCCCTGATGACGTCATCGTCGTGGTTTTTTTTAGGCACTAGGTCCCAACATGGAGGAAGGAAAATCTGTTTTCCTTCCTCCATGGTCCCAATCGGGTCTTCACCTATACCAGTTCGCGCTGGATGACGTATATAAACGCAATGAAAGTTTTCCCCAGATTCAAAACAGATGACGCATAAATAAACACGCCACGAGCAAGGCCGTAAATGTCTGTCAGCAGCGAGGTAGGCCGGAAATGCGTGGGTGTGCTTCCCGGCACTGTCGGCCTGAACCCGCTTCGGATTGAGTTTCGTTAAAACTAATCCCGCATCTCGGCTCGGTGAAAAATAATCCTGGCGCGAACTGGTTAAGTTTTATGAGAATAGGACTTTGTTTTGTGGCAGAAGTGGGGGTGGAATACAAAATGTACAAAGTCTATGGCCTTTGTGACAGAAAAAATAGAACTATGTCTGTTCGATGAACATAACATATAATGCTTTTCCGCACTTCCATATTTCATTATTTTCTTCGGAAATTGAACCGTTGTACTATAAAACCATTCAAAACTATTTAAAAAAAATTGAACAATGTAAAGACTAAAACAAATTTAAACTGATTTTAAATGAAGTAATAATTCATATAAAACCGTATAATCGTTGAACGTAAGTTCATTATATTTTTCACTTACAAATTATATTTTCGCAGTTTTAATAAGCTATAGACGATGTGCCCTCTGACGCCACGTATTTACATCTGTATGCGCAGACATCGTGTTTTACATACAATTTGCCTAAAGAGTGCTGTCGCAGGTCAGATCGCCTTTGAATTATGTGACCTCTGTATCGCCTCTTAACAAAATGTATGCAAAACACGATGCGTGCGCATATTGCCAGGCACATTTGAATATAGAGGTAAACACAGGGTACATGGTCTATACAGTCAGTAATTTAAAGTCAGTAATTGCATTAAACTAAGTGCACATTATATGCTCTATAAACAGTTCAGCAACGCTTCCTGTCACTACACGATGCTTGGAAGAGAATAACAACGTGGACAGCAGAGTGGTACGCTTTATGCTTCCAGTGGGGGCGACTATCAACATGGATGGTACCGCCCTCTACGAGGCAGTGGCTGCAATCTTCATTGCTCAAATAAATAATGTGACGCTTAACGTAGCCCAGATAATAACCGTAAGGTAATTGACAAACAAAACTTGTACACAGGGCTGTACAAACTAGCTGCTATACCTGCATGCTGTCAGGAAATGGCTTTGTAGCATTTGATTGGACCCTCCTAATAGTCAGGTGGCTTAGCGACAATTTTGGCATAGAGTTTCGTTTCGACCTATCTATTGATTTTATCCGTGGAACCCACTTGATTGGTTCCGATTTTCCAAGATGGCGGCCAAAATCCAAGATGGCCGCCAGAAACAAAGGAAATGTCATATATCTGGCTGTAAAAATCGGAAATGAACAAATGAAGTGTCAATTCAGGGGTTTCTTTGGTCACTGAAACAGATGCTGGTCATGGCATTTTGCTCGGGTCACCCATTTCCAAGATGGCGGCCAATATAACAAAAAATACACATTGTCACTGTTAAGTACATACTGGTAGTATTCAGGAATTTTATCTACAATTTGTCAAAACAATGTATTGTAACGGAACTGGGTAGTGCCTATATGCCGACTCGTGTGCACGTCTAGTTAATCTAAAAATATATTGCTCATGTAGGATCACGCGCTCATAGTCATACTGCGTGATACATGGCGCAGCAGCCAATCATCAACGCACGACTGCATGATCAGGGTTAAGCAACCAATTACCGGTTCAAATAGCTTCTGCCCGGTAACTGCATAGATAATTAGCGCGTGGTGACCAATCGCCGTAGCGCATTTTCGCGACTTCTGGGGCCTTTTTGCGCCATTTGTAGTCAATTCGGTGGATGGCGTCAATGCTAGAAGAAGTACCTGAAGTACCCAAAGAATTACTGTGGGCACAATTGCGACAGTTGAGGTTGACTCGGTAGTGGTGCCGGGTGAGAGTCGTGGGTGTGAGGTTTAAGGAGGCTTGCCAAGTTACCTGCATGATATATACGACCGTAGTAAGATCAACCTCGCTGAGGAATATCATGAGGAGGTGAAGGCATTCCTGATAGAATTCAAGGATGTATTTTCTTCTGAAGCACCACATCAGTACGGGCGATGCGAGGCCTATCAAAGAGAGGCCTCGGCGCCATCCCTTGTGTAATCAGGAGGAAATATAGAGGCAGGTTGGAGATTTGAAGAAGCGAGGGTTTATCGAGCCATCCTATAGTCCCTGGGCTGCAAATGTTGTGTTAGTCCGGAAGAAGAACGGAACTAAGCGATTTTGTGTCGACTATTGGGGTCTGAATAAGGTAACAATCAAAGATGCTTACCCTGTCCCTCGTATCGACGAGACACTAGATGCGTTGGTGGGTGCAGAGTGGTTTTCCACTCTCGATTTAGCGTCCGGGTATTGGCAGGTCGACCTCGATGAGGATGCCAACCAGAAGTCAACCTTTGTAGTGCGAAACGGTTTACACAGCTGGCGCTGCATGCCCTTTGGTCTGTGCAACGCCCCTGCGACATTTGAAAGGTTGATGAAGAGGGTGATGACAGGTCTTCAGTGGGACATCCTGCTTATATACCTGGACGATGTCATTGTGTTTGGCAAGACTGTGAAAGAGGAGATTGAACGACTGTGAGTCGTCTTCTCCAGGTTGAGGCGAGCTGGTTTAAAGTTGAAGCCTAGTAAGTGCTTCTTGTTTCAGAGATCAGTGGGCTATTTGGGACACACTGTGTCGCCTGAAGGTGTGGCTACCGACCTTGAAAAGGTTCGGGCCGTGGCCAACTGGCCAACACCTAAGTGTGTTAATGGCCCTGTCACACTAGAACGTTTTAGGCCAACGCGTGAGTAGCGCGTTACAAATAGTTGATATGCTGGCAAACGCTGAACTTCCACAGAAAAAGTCAAGTTGAACCGTGATTTCAGCGTGTCCATAACGCGTTAATAACGGGTTCATAGCGTTTGCCAGCGCGTGAATAACGCGTTAGTAACGCGCTCGACGACTGATGAACGACTGCCCAGCGCGTGAGTAGCGCGGTCCAACGCGCGCCAGCGTACGGCAACGAACACATGATTAGTTGTACAAAAAGATGACGCGCTACTACAGTAATGGCCCTGTCACACCAGAACGTTTTAGGCCAACGTGTTGAAATTTCGGCAACACGCGGGTAAACGCTGACCAACGCTAGGCCAGCGTTCGCAACGCGCTGAGCGCGTTACCCACACGCTGGAACACGCTGGAACACGTTGAGACAAAAATACGTTTTTTAACATAGGCCTACCTAAAAAAATTGAGCGTTTGCCAGCGTGTGACTGCACACGCTAGCAGCGCGCAAGAAGGCCGTTACTTACGCGTCGCGTCGAACGCGCTAGACGATCGTTACCAACCCACTACTCTCACGCTGGCGACCCGCTGTCGTATTTTTTTATATAAATCAGTGATGCGTTCATTACACGCTGAGCGCGTTCCTCACACGCTACTTACGCGCCGGCATACGCTATGAACCCGTTATCAACCTGTATGAACACGCTGAAATCACGGTTCCACTTGACTTTTTCTGTGAAAGTTCAGCAATTGCCAGCGTATCAACTATTTTTAACGCGCTACTCATGCATTGGCCTAAAACGTCCTGGTGTGGCAGGGCCATAACCAGCGTGTCGCAAGCGTACGCCGGCGTACGCCAGCGTGTGAGTAGCGGGTTGATAACGATCGCCTAGCGTGTTCGACGCGTGAGTAACGAATCTAAAACGCGCCGCCAGCGTGTGCAGTCACACGCTGGCAAACGCTGGAAATTGTAGCTATTTTGAAAAATAAATTTCCTCAGCGTATGACAGTGTGTCCCAGCGTGTGAGTAACGCGCTCATCGTGTTGCTAACGCTGGCCTAGCGTTGGTTAGCGTTTGCCAGCGTGTTGCCAAAATTACAACACGCTACTCACGCGTTGGCCTAAAATGTTCTGGTGTGACAGGGCCATTAGGAAGTTCGAAGCTTTTTAGGCCTCGCTTCCTATTATCGGAAGTTTGTTCGGTGAGGTTGACGATGGTCGCCATGAGGTTGACTCTGACGTTCCGATCCCAGAGGCGAGGGTGGGGGGCATCTTTGCTCAACCACACTTGCCTAAGGATGCAGTCAGAGAGGGTCAACTTGGTCACGGAAGTATTGGTTGGATGATTAGGGCAACGGAGTCGGGCGCCTCCTCGGCACACAAGACCCTCTGGTCCTCTTGGGATCAGTTGGATGTGCAGAACGGTGTCCTAGAAATTGGGAGTCCGGCGATGGGAAGTCCGTGAGGTTGTACTTCAGGAGCTGCATGGTGGCCGGACGAGTGGCCAGGCGACTGGCCATTTAGGGGTCAATAATACTTTGGCCAAGGTCAAGTTGCGATACTATTGGCCCGGAATGACCGCGGGTGTGAGGCCATTTATCAGACTAGATGTTGCGAGCTGTGTGGGAGGAGCAAATCTCCTGCGAAGTAAAGAGTTTCCCCGCTCAAACTGTATTTGGTGGTCGAGCCCATGGGGAAAGTTGCTGTGGACTTGCTAGGGCCACTCCCTCGGTGTGACACTCTATCCTAAGAGGAAGCATAGGCTTCCCGCCAGATATAGGGATTAGGTTAGCCATCACCAAGGAACACATATTTGGACGGCAAGCTGGTGCAGGAAGAAGCGCCAGTTTTAGAGGTAATCCGTCACATCCTACATCACATTAACATATTCATACCACTTTATAAGATTCAGCTGTGCTGAATCTAAAAATGATTTTACACCTCTATATAAAAAAATTCTGTCATATATACATGTATCTAAATGTTGTATTGGCGGCCATTTTGAAATTGGGCAGCCATCTTGGAAATGGGTGACCTGAGCAAAATGCCATGGCCAGCTTCTATTTCAGTGACCCCAGAAACTCCTGAATTGACACCTCATTTGTTCATTTTCGATTTTCACAGTCAGATATACGTAATTTCCTTTTTTTTGGCGGCCATTTTTAGATTTGGCCGCCATCTTGGAAATGGGTGACCCGAGCAACATGCCATGACCAGCATCTGTTTCAGTGACCCCGGAAACACCTGAATTGACACCTCATTTGTTCATTTCCGATTTTTACAGCCAGATATATGACATTTTCTTTGTTTCTGGCGGCCATCTTGGATTTTAGCCGCCATCTTGGAAAATTGGACCCGATCAAGTGGGTTCCACGGATAAAATCAATAGATAGGTCGAAAAGAAACTTCATGCCAAATTTGGTACTTTTGTCCGGCCGGTAACGTTAAATTTGCTAAGCCACCTGACTATAATCAGCGGGGAAAAAATCTTTGATAAACCAGTGTTAAATTTGATAATAACCGTTTAGGGAAATTTATTATCAAAAAAGTCGCTCCAGATTAAAGGAGATTAGTCGTTTTCGTATCATGTTACTTGTTGATGAAACATGTGTTGCTGTTTTTGTTTGTTTGTTCCAGTTTGACAGCAACCTTTGCCAGTATTGGCGCAGCTGGTATTCCACAGGCTGGGCTGGTAACCATGGTTATTGTTCTGAGCGCCGTTGGCTTGCCAACAGATGACGTAGCACTAATCCTTGCG
The DNA here is from genome assembly GCA_037893245.1 of Crossaster papposus. Taxonomy (NCBI): domain Eukaryota; kingdom Metazoa; phylum Echinodermata; class Asteroidea; order Velatida; family Solasteridae; genus Crossaster; species Crossaster papposus. The sequence goes on along the minus strand of JBAIAA010000911.1, from coordinate 184,738 downwards.
GTGGACTTTATACTGTAAGTATGCCTGCGTATACATCTGTTCACGGTATTCATTATATAACATTATACCCCCTTCACATACAAGGATTTTTCTTACGAGTCCTTACGGATCTCCAACTCGTAGTCAATCGCAAGCATCCGTAAATAACTCGCTAGTATTCGTAAATAACTCGTCACAACTCGAAACAACTCGCAGACACTCTTAAGGATCCGTGAAAGGAGAGGCACATTTGTTGACATGTCAAAAATCTTCTTACGATTGTCCACGGATTGATTTTTTCGTAAATAACTCGTAAATAGCTCGTAAGTATCGTAAACTGCTCACAACAACACGTAACCATCCGTAAACTGCTCGCAAGAATCCGTTTTTTAACGATTTGTTACGGTTAGTTTACGATTTGTTTACGGATTATTTACGGATTATTAGGAGTGCTTACGTGTTGTTTACGATTTCGTTCGGGTCGTGTTACGATGGCTTTACGAGCACTTTACGTGTAATTACGAGTACCTTACGAATATATACGTATACTTTACAAATGATGATACATTGAGATTTGTAGGATTTATATATTTTTTGGCAACAAATCCTGAGGACTCGTAAGTACTCGTAACTAACTCGTAACTAACTCGTAACTATCCGTAACAACGCGTAAACAGGTCGTAAAATGCTCGTAAGTTGCTCGTAGTTATCCGTGACAACTCGTAACAAATCGTGTAATTTTGACGTAAAAACATCGCAATAACTCGTAATAATCCGTAAATAGCTCGTAATAACTCGTAACAACTCTTAAATCGGTCGCAACAGTGGCCAAATGGTAAGGATCCGTGAAAGATCTGTGAATTTGTGCGATCCGTAAGGACTCGTAAGGAAAATCCGTGTATGTGAAGGAGGTATTAAGACGTTAATTAACAACCGTTATAATTCACAGTACAGTGAGAAGCTATGCACGACATTGCCTCAACTTGTAGTTTTTATGCCAGGCAAAACAGTTTTCAAGATAGGCTAGTGTTCGTGCGTATTATAGCCTACTTCCGAACAGTTTACAAATTCAGTGTTCACGAGTTGGTCGCCTTCGAAGCATAAAGCTTTTAAAAAGTAAAAAAGCTTTTTTTTGTTTTTGATAAACAGTCATTTAAAACAAAATCACTTTTGTTTTGGGGTGGGGAACTTTGAAATACCATAGGTAGTGCATCTTACTTTTAATGTGCAACCATGGTCTTTCATTAAAAGATGATTTTAAAATTAGACGTCACGAAGGATCCTTATTTGTCATTTCATAATCGTAGTGCTCTATACAAAGCATTGATACCGGGTGAATCAGAACACATGAAACAGAGATGTTAATGATAATTATAACTAAAGGTGGTCATATACCGCTAACTTATATTTCCTATGATAGGCCCAGCTATCCTCCTTCGAATGACACAATGGTCATGTATTAATGTTTTCAGTTGACTGAGTAATGAGCAATTTTATCAAAGGGTCAAGAAGAGACTTTGTGCCACTTTTCAATTTAAAGGGAAACATTTTCCTTGCAAGTCCTCTTTTTAAACTTTATTGGAAGTGAAAGTATTTGAAATTTATTTTAAACTGTATTTATATAAATTAATGAATACTTTATCAGAAATATAGGCTTGATTCGGGTTGGTTCTAGCATGATAATTTTTCATGTACGAAGCAATTTTTACTTGATCCGGAATTGGTTAAACCGATCCGCAACTAGAAAAAGGGATGTCGGTATATTTGACGTCGTATGTTCAAATAAAGAAGAGCATAAATATCGAAACAAAAACTGTAGTTTCTCCATCACTCAAGGTAAACTACGAAACCTATTTCATTTAAATTTCGGGGATTAGACTTGCCGAAAACAGCCTGAATAGTTTTTTGCGATCCGGAACTAGGAAAACGTCTGTAATGTGGCCAGAATGCAGCCCAAAGCCGGGGTTTAGAAAACGGCCCTTGAAAAACCCATGATATTACTACATATAATGCCCTGCACGTGATCGAGTCTCGGCCAATCGGAAGCCTTCAACACTCCTAGGTATTTATTAAACGCATCTATTGCAGTACTAATTTAAATGTGCCAATAATATGGCACATTTAAATTAGACAATCCCATGGGTTAATATCGCGCAAGGCACGATGGGACAACAAGACGCAGTAAGATCGTAGCCATGGTAACGAGGTTAAATACAATGGCATGGAACCTCAATTCCAATTGTGATATCGGTTGTGTATTCAATTTGCGGTTACAGTCTGATTACACAAGATACAGCCCATGGCGGCCGGACGTGCGTACGTCTACGGATAACCCAAAATATCCGCCGAGTCAAACGTAAACAACGTGTAAGACATTAGGTTGGTTTCCTTTCGACCAGATGTTTGAAATAGGATACTAAGTAAACAATCTAAAACATAACATTTTCGGGGATTTCAGGCAAATGTGCCTTTTTAAGAAGAATTATTTGTAACACAATGATTGTCAATCGATGTGTAACTCTCAATAGCCAGGTTGAACATAACAATATTTTTCTCCATAATAAATGAGTTGTTATTCGTGTTAATAAGATTTACATCAAGAATCTGCACATCCTCAGCACGGCCCCCTCCCCCGTTTTCTATTACATAAACCAGCACGGCGTCGCATATCCCTCACTAGTGAAAAACGAATCTCGATATTCAACTCCTCTGACAATTATTTCTCTGAACTAATAGATATCATGTGGTGGCATATTAATAAATTCCTATGAGAGTTGATGGCTTCTGATAGATCGAGACTCGATCACGTGGAGGGCATTATTTTGTATTAATAAATACCTATAGGAGAGTTGCTGGCTTCTGATTGGTCGAGACTAGATCATGTGAAGTGGATTATTATGTAGTAATAACCCGGCTTTCACGAAGAAGCAAATAAATGTTCCCTGAACAAGCATAAATCAAGCATCAATTAAGCCAGTGATTGACCGAATGCAACAGTCCTACGCAGTGGGGGGGCGGAAGGGGTGTTGCGCAATAATTTGCAATCGCAGTTTGGGTACACTCCATTAAAAAAAAGGTAATGACCATTAAACATAAATAAATAATCCATGTATACTGTTAACATTTTCTCTTTAACAGCACTGAAAACATAATAGTTTATATTGAAAGAGTATTTTTAATTGTTGAGGTGCTTAGTTTTAAATAAAATGCGTACAAATATTACCGACAATTTTCCGTTGGTTTATTGCAGCAGCTAACGTGTATGAATGGGTCCAGGTGGGAATTTTGTTACAAAACGTCTCCCCTAAAATGGCTACAAATATCGACATAATGTGAAAAAAATTATCGTTCATCCTCTGATTTTTTTCCACTAACGTAATAATTAGGAATAGATCTTTCATTCCTGAAAATTAAATAAAAATCCCTCGGTACATCCTCTGGATATTTGACCTTTTTTTTTAAATTTGTTTTTGAAAATGGTTTCTGCCAATTCTCAATCGCGAAAGTTTACGCCTGCCTGTACTGTACGAATCTGGCTTTGCGGACGTTATATGAATCACTGAATTCGGGAAGCGAGCGCGGAGCAAATTTGTACGTGTTTCAATGGTGTGCTTCGAGGTAGCGATCTATACGTGTTTACTGTATGAGATGTTCGACTCGTGAGCGTGGAAGAATGAATGAGATACATTTCAACGTTGGTGGCGCACTTTTTTGGGACCCCTTCCGCCCCCCCCCCCCCCCCCTGGTCCTACGGTAACTTGTAACAAGGACGCGTCAAATCTTGATACTGCGCGCTATAAATGTACGCGTAGAACGTTTGTATCTACACGCGCGGCATTTTGAAAAAATGCGCGTGTCGTCTGTTAACGCTAGCGCGTTGCTATGCACGGTGGGCATTAAAAGTCAGCTAGTCTGGTCTCAAAGTATGGGTAATAATAACAACACATATTGCAGAGACAGGGTACCATGCATAAGGTAAAATATGGCCCTTGAACATGAAAACAAAACACTGCAAATATCGCCGAAAGAAAAGTCACGAAATTTTGAGCATTTTTACTATTTTTCTCGTTAAAAAGGTATTTATTAAAGGAAATAAAAGTGCGAGGACCCGGTAAGTACTGTGTGATAATTACCGGGCTGATAGATGACCGCTGGTAATAGACCTCGCCTTCGGCTCGGTCCATTACCAGCGGTCATCCCCCAACCCGGTCATTATCACGCAGTAATGACCGGGTCCTCGCACTGTTATTCTCTATAAATAATGACTCATTCTTTTAGCCAGCCTACAAAAGAGGAACTATTTCTTTTCTCCCACCTACTTGTCATTTTCAACATGGTCATCTGATAGTTCAGTCCATTGGACATAATTTTTTTTTAAAGTGGCGCAAAGCCCTCACTTGACCCTTGGATAACATTGTTCACTGCTCAGTCAATCGAAGACACGAAGACATGGTCAAGGTGTCATTTGAATAAGGAGATTTGAGCCTATTACAGGAAATACCCCGATGTTAAAATATGCCCATCTTTACACCACTATCACACTGGGCATCCGGCCTCGTAATGCTAGGTTCCCACTATCACGATTGGCGCCACGATTAATCGTGGAGTAATCGTGGTGATCCTATCAGATCTTATCAGATCTTGAGGTCAGTCGTGTTGATCGTGGCAATCGTGTTGATCGTAGAAAAATTGTTGGACGGTTCAAACATTTTCTATGATCAACACGATTAATTGTCAATCTTGATCATCGCATCAGTTCGTAATGGATCGTAACAAAGCGCGACAGATCGCATCTAATCGTGCTTCCAAATCGTGGTGATTGGGATCAACCTTGGACAAGACAAACACTGTTGAGATGCACTGCGATCTGATTGTGGGTTGAAGTCTTCACTCTGTATAAGTTCAAAAAACAATGAAGTCCATGTTCAGTCGGGCTGTATATACAGGGTGAACCTAAAAAAGCAAAACCCACCGGAAAATGGCCATAATCCCGAAAGTATACATTTCATGGAAAAACTTAAGTCAATATCAGAAAGTAGGAGCTACAAGCTTTCTTCTGACACCTACATCACAGGCCTACGGTCACTGGTAACTGAGTACCATTGTCTTGAAAACCATAGGCAGATTTCAGAAATGTCCAAATCAGTCTGTGGTGGGCCCAATAATGGTGCTCCTGCCCATCGACTTATCGCCGTCAGGGAACGTCTTTGAGAACTTTTTGCACACCGTGTGATTGCCTTGAATCATGAAGTGGAGTGGCCACCACGATCCCCTGACCTAACTCCATGTGACTTTTTCCTTTGGGGATACCTTAAGAATAAGGTCTACGCTAGTCCCCCACGGGACCTTGTGGAATTACGGGAGAGGATTCAGCAAGAAGTTGACATTTTACGACAAGATCCGGGGATGGTGAGGAGAGCAGTGCAGGATATGCAAAGACGATGTGAAATTTGCGTTGAGAGAGGTGGCGGCCATGTTGAAAGAATCGGACCTTAAGGACTGAGAAAGATGCTTATGAAAGCCAAATAAGTGTTTTCATTGTTATTGTTTCAAATAAACAGGTTATAACAAAGGGAATTATGTTCTTGTTCTTTTCCAGGCGACCTTATTTGCCTACACGAAGTTAACAACACGCACACCTATTTGGACATTTCTGAAATCTGCCTATGGTTTTCAAGACAATGGTACTCAGTTACCAGTGACCGTAGGCCTGCGATGTAGGTGTCAGAAGAAAGCTTGTAGCTCCTACTTTCTGATATTGACTTCACTTTTTCCATGAAATGTATACTTTCGGGATTATGGCCGTTTTCCGATGGGGTTTTGTTTTTTTAGGTTCACCCTGTATACCCGTCGGAGTCCAATCGTGGCTCAAATTGTGATCACACTCGATCCCGATCGTGAAAGACATCGCGACCACAATCGTATCTGATCGCAACAGAGCACATCGGTTCGTGATGATCGTATCGGAACGTATCGGGACGTATCTGCACGTACCAGATCGTTCCAAATCGGGTACCCCGATCGTGCTGATCATGTCAGATCGGGACCCAATCGTGGTCTCAAACGGGACAATTCTAATGGAACGTCTGATCGTATCTGAGCGGGAGACCAGATCGTGACAGATCGTGTCACCTGAAATTAACTAATCGTGTCTATTTCGCATTTAAGCGCACCAAATCGTACCAGAACGTATCGACTCGCATCAACTCGTATCCAAACGTGAGATTTCAGAAAAGAAAACAAAAATTCCACGATCAGCTACGAATGGCCAATCGTGGCGTTCGTAACGGATCGCACGACAGTGGTAACCTAGCATAACGTTTGAATCGGAAGCGCTTGCACCGAAATTGTTTTAAGAAAACAAAACATTGTGGATTACTTTGTTTCCGTTTTCCCGAAAGAATCAACTGACTTTTTTTTTTAGCAGGTTAGTTTGTACGTATCTAACCTAAATTGTTCACAATTTGTGATTTTTTCCTCAATGCAGGGATCGAATTCGAACCATGATAAATGTTGAGGGTGACGCAATCGGTGCTGGTATCGTAGAACACCTTTCTAGACACGATCTGGCTGAAGAAGATAAGATGCAAGACGCTGAAAGCAACTTGGTGTTTGGGAACGGCCATGCCATGGGTGGGGACGAGGTTGCAGGTGTTGAAGCTACCAGTCAGGCGTTTATTGTGCCTACTCTCTATGAACAAACTAATATGTAATAATTTGGGATATAATGGATTTTAATATGGTTTGTAATGAAACAATTTGGTCTATTAGTCCTGCAGATTAATAACTTTTTTCACCACAATATTGCATTTGATGATACAAGCACCAAAATTGGCATAACTACTCTTTTGGGGTCACTGTAGACAAAAACCCCGTTAGCCAAATTAAAATCCAATATGGCGGCCATTTTTTTCAAGATGGCCGCCACTAAATGGTAACACTTAATGTTACATTGGATTAATTGGTCATACAAGCACCAACAGTTGCAACTATCCACCAAATGTACCCCTTATCATTTTCAAAAATAGAAACAACTTAAACATTCAAGATGGCGGCCATTTTTTCAAGATGGCGGCCATGTTTTCCAAGATTGCTTTCATTGAATGACATACATTGGTTATTTTACAAAAGAAACCAAATGGTCATACAATAAAGCTGCAATTTACAATTACAATTTATAATTAACAAATCATAAATCACTGGAAATCAAAGATGGCCGCAATTTTTCAAAATGGCGGCCAACACGTACGTACAATACCAATTTATAACAATAGCGGGTGTCAGTAAAGAAGAAAATGGTTACAAGAATTGCGACCTGACTTGAGATTCTTACCATTACTGTTGTAATTGCTTTCCAAGATTAACTCTTTATTTTGTATTTGCGTTACTGAACATTTGAAGGCATACTTAGCATTTGATGCTTACAGTCTGTGTTTTAACATCCCATGCATAGATCAAATCGATCTCAACAGTCCTGGCTGAGCTTGTAGCCAAGGTATTCGTAACCAATATATTGGTTATCCTCCAACTAGTTATATTGGTTGAGCTTGCAACCAACCCACTGGGCATTTTACCCGATATTACCCGGGTTGTAACGCTAGTTATTACTGGGTAACATACCGATATTACCCGGGCTGTAACAAGTAATTACGGTTATTACTGGGTTATAGCGGGGAAATAGTATTTCCCTGTTATTACCACCCGATATTACCCCATTTACCCACTGTTACCAGGGAGAATGTTACCGATATTTCCGGCATTGCATTGTTATTACCACCCGATATTACCAGGGATAATGTAACTGTTATTTCCGACATTGCATTGTTATAACCACCCAATATTTCACCCTTTACCTATTATTATTAATACCCAATATTAATTGTAATCGTTATTTAACGTTATTTCTGGCATTGCAATTACCACCCGATATCACCCGATATTGTGTTGTATTGTTGTTTGTGTACGTCTATTGTTTTGTTTGTGTACGTCTATTGTTTTGTGTATGTGTTGTAGTGAGACCCGGGTATGCATGTTTATTAAACTTATTGTAATACTTACTTGTACGGTGAATGGCTTCATCAATGGTTCATGATGCACCAGTAGTTGATCCTAATTTAGATCCTGATCTAAACCTAGATATGCCTGATATTGCTTGCGAATATTATGATCAGGACCAGTATTTGGAGAATTTTTCCCAACCAGATAATTTTAAATGTTTGCATATTAACGCTCGTAGCTTGGCAAGTAGTATATCTAATATTCAGCAATATCTTAATATTCTGAGTAATAATTTTTCTATTATTGGTGTTTCTGAAACATGGCTGAAGAATATTGATGATCCCTTGGTTAAACTTAATGGTTATGTCATGGAAGGTTTTTGTAGACAACACAAGCGAGGAGGAGGTGTGGCTTTTTACATAAAAGATGATCTCAATTACAAGACTCGTCATGATCTTTGTTCTAATACTGAAGACTTTGAGTCTTGTTTTATTGAAATTGAGAACTCTTCCTCGGGTAATATCATAGTTGGGATTGTATATAAACCCCCTGATGTTTCTTGTTCTAACTTTACTGACTCATTTAATGATGTATTAGTTCACATTCAAAACGACAGGAAACGGACGTATATTATGGGTGATTTTAACATCAATTTATTGCAATATGATACAAGTAGTAGTATTAAAAATTTTATTAATATGCTGTCATCTAATTTTTTCTTTCCGCTTATCAACAAACCTACTAGAATAACGTCCGATAGTGCCACGCTCCTTGATAATATATTTACCAATGAGTATTCAGATCACAGATGCGGTATTTTAATTACTGATATAAGTGATCATCTTCCTGTGTTTGCAGCTGTAAATAATTATTCCAGAAATACTTCCTTTAAATTGAATACTTCCAGGCGTGACTTCAGTGACACTAATATTCAGCATTTTATTCAAGATCTTCGTAATACTAATTGGGATTATATCACTAATTCTGATAGTGTCAATGATGCGTACTCACAGTTTTCAGAGTCTGTCCTTAATTTGTATAACAAGCATTTTCCTGAGAGAGAAAGTAATAGTCGTTTTAACAGGAACAAGTCGCCTTGGTTAACTGAAGGAATTTATAATTGTATTAGAAGAAAAAACTACTTGTACAGAAAATATTTGGACAATCCAATAGATTATAATAAGCATATTTACACTCAATATAAAAATATCCTTATTGGCTTAATAAAAAAAGCTAAAAAAGATTATTTGCACCACAAATTCAACAGTGAAAGGAATAATATTAAAGGCACTTGGAGACTTATAAATTCCTTGTTGAACAAATCTAAGTCTAATACTAATCCATCTTATTTTGTGCATAATGGTGTAAATATTGATGATGCAAACAGTATTGCTAATAATTTTAATGATTACTTTGTAAATGTTGGAAATAGGATTGCCAGCAACCTTCCAATGTCTGATTGTTCTTATCATTCTTTTCTGGGAGATAGGTGTTCTCATTCTATATTTTTGAATCCTGTTACGCAAGCAGAAATCGTGAATGTGATTAACACATTTCCTAATGGTAAAGCCCCAGGTTGGGATGGCTTGAGTTCTTTTGTTATTACAAAGGCCAGGAATGCCCTAGCTATACCACTTGCTCTACTTTTTAATCAGTCTATTTCCCAGGGAATTTTTCCTGATAAATTGAAAATTGGTAAAGTGGTTCCTATATATAAAAGTGGTAGTAGACACGAGTTCACTAATTATAGACCTATTACTGTTTTACCTGTATTTTCTAAATTATTTGAAAAACTTGTGTTCAGTCGTATGATTACATTTATAAGTAAGTATGGCCTCTTGTCTGAATCTCAATATGGTTTTAGAGCTAATCGCTCCACGGAGCTGGCTATTCTTGATGTGCTAAGTAAAATTATTGATGCTTTTGAGAACAAGCAGTTTTCTATTGGAATTTTCCTGGACTTGTCCAAGGCCTTCGATACGGTGAATCATGATATCCTTTTAAATAAATTAGAGCATTTTGGTGTCCGAGGGTTGGCCTTGGACTGGTTCAGTAGTTATGTATCTGATAGAAGGCAGTTTGTTTCCTACAATTCCCAACATTCTTTAGAGCAGTCCATCACTTGTGGAGTCCCTCAAGGCAGTGTGTTAGGTCCATTGTTATTTATTATATATATCAATGATATATGTAGTTCTTCCGATCTCATGTCCTTTTGTCTATTTGCAGATGATACTAATTTAATTTATAATCACCATGATGTGGATACAGCCATCAAAAATGTTAATATTGAACTTGTCAAAATAAGTGGATGGCTTATTTCGAACAAATTATCAATTAATCTACTTAAGACTAATTATATTATTTTTTGTCCACGGCAACATAAATACCATGCTACAGTTCCCCTTAGTTTTGATGGTACTGTACTCCATCAAGTCAAAACCACTAAATTTCTTGGACTTTATATAGATGAAAATCTCACTTGGAATAATCATATTGATGTTTTGTGTAGTAAAATTTCAAAAAATGTTGGTATAATGAACCGTTTGAAAATTTTTGTACCTAAAAGTATTCTATTAATATTGTATAATTCCTTTATCCTTTCATACTTAAATTATGGTCTACTTGCCTTTGGGGGTTCTTCAAGTGTACATGGTTTCAACAAACTGTTTACGCTGCAGAAGAAGGCTGTTCGTATTGTGAATAATGCAGGTTACCTTGATCATACCAGTCCTTTATATGCTAAACTTAATATTTTGAAACTTAATGATCTTTATCATTACAGATTGGGTACACTCATGTTTAAATACACTCACAATATGCTTCCCCAATGTTTTCATCACATATTTGTATTTACTACTTCTGTTCATACATACGGAACACGTAGTTCATCGAAAGGTAATCTGTTTGTGAGACCATGTAAGACTTCAGTTTTTAGAAACAGCCCATTTCAACGTGGTGTTGTATACTGGAATGAACTCAACATTGATTTGAAAAAGTGTAATTCTGTTCTTTCATTTGCCAAAAGATTGAAGAAATCAATGATTAATACTTATGCTTAATATATTTGTTCTTTACTGATTTACTTAGCTATTATGTAACATACTGTACGGGGTCTCACTTGCTATTGTCCTGATTTTGTCCGTGTGTAGTGTTTGTCCTGTCCCAGGGAAAGGTACAAAAGCTCTGCTTCACCGTTTTCCTGCATGTTGACATCTTTTTTATGCTTTCGATTATGTAATGTCTGATGAATACTCTGTAAATACATATATGTTTTCTCCTTTAAGTGCATAAGAATTGTAACTGAGGATGTCAATGTGAAAATAAATGTTGAGTTGATTGATTGATATTACCAGGGATAATGTTACCGATATTTCTGGCATTGTACTGTTATTACCACCCGATATTACCCAATTGGTTAATTATATTGGTTAATACTAATATTACGATACTACCGGAACAATACTACAATATATACACATATAAACATCAATGACTCTTCTGAGCTTGCCACTGCTACAATCTTAGCATGTACTCAAACGCTATATATGTGCCCAATATCACCGCCGTCTAAAATCACAGTTTGCAACAAATTTTTTGTTATTTATTTGTGTGTTGGCATTTTGGCAAATTTGTTTCTTTGAGACTTGGAGTAAACAAATATTACACAATTATCTCTACGAAAACACCCTAAACGTATCGCTATTACGCAAAACATAACGTTCATGTAGAAAAAGTGACAAAAATGTTTCACTAAAGTTTATCACGCCCACTTGGGGTCAACATGTAAATTGAGGTCACCCGATATTACCCTATTTACCCAATATTACCAGGGAGAATGTAACTAATATTCCTGGCATTGCCGTGTTATTACCACCTGATATTACCCCCTGATATTACCCTATTTACCAAATATTACCAAGAAGAATGTAACAATATTTCTGGCATTTCCGGAATTTCCAGCATTTCCGGCATTTCTGGCATTTCCGGCATTTCCATGTTATTAACTCGGTAAAATGTTACCCATTACCTCTCATTACCCTGTTATAACTCGCTAAAATGTCGGTTTCAACTGGGTAATAACAGTAATATTTGTACAGTAATATTTTTTCTGGAATTGCTATAATTTTACTGTTATTACGCAAATTCCCAATGTAATGACCAATTCAAGCCTTTCACCATTACCCGCATTACCTGTATTTTGGTTATCCACATATATACCAACTGGATTGGTTGAAATCGACCAATATATTGGTTATTTTCAACCAATCTGTTTTTAGAGTGTGTTGTATGTCTTTGTACCAGATATGTTACGATTTATGTGTCACTGTTTGTAACATATAGGCTGAGTCATCTTGTGGCGGCCATCTTTAAAAATGGTAGCTATCTTGAATTACCAAGTGGTTGACAATTTTAGCATAATATTGGATTCAAATGGAGATTAAATGCCCATTTTGGTCCTTGTATTACTGTTTGATCCCTGGTATCACTACTACTATCCATTCAGTGGCGACCATTTTGGAAAATGGCGGCCATCTTAAATTTTCAAGTGCCTAATATACTGTTTTGGATATGCCAACAACAGGGAGACCAAACAGATGTTAATTGCCAAGTTTTGTGCTTGTATTGCCATTCTATCCATCCGTACATCAATATTTCGGTGACATTTGGCCTTCATTGGCGGCCATCTTCAAAAATGGCGGCCATCTTGGATTTTAATTTGGCTAACGGGGTTTTTGTATAAAGTGACCCAAAATGACCATGTGTGCCAATTTTGGTGCTTGTATCACTAAATGCAATATTATTGTAGTAATCTGCAGGACTATATTATTATGGTACCCAAACCCAAACTCTGAATCCAACCTCAAAACCCAACATCAAACCGTAAATGTCCAAACGAGTATGATATAAATTGTACGGATGTTTTGGGGCTACCTATGAAGTAATTAGGCGAACAAAAGAAGAAGCAATTTTAACCTATTCACTCGATGGTGCCTCTTGGTGCCCAGAGGTTATAAGACCAATATAAGCACATGAATTTTGTTTACAAAGCAACTATCACGGTTGAACAAGTTTTTTTTCTCCAATTCAAACGTTATAAAGACAAACACGAGAATTTACCTGGCCCCGGTGCTTACACCTATGTAGACAACTGTGTTTTGGGGGGGCACAATTTTTTGTCTAATGGCATGAACAGATGAATAGATCTTCCCTGGACACACACACACCAAAGATTAAAGCATTCTGGCAATTTACACCGTACCAAACAGCCGTAGTTTTGAAGTACAACTATTGCAACCATTCAACCATCAACCGAGACGTAATCCCATATACTATTTTCAACATAATGACCCCATTCTCTCAGACCGTTGTACTGCAAGTCTGCAACAGTGCCATCTTCGACGAGAAATTTATCGACACTTCCGTCATCGGTTTGACAAAGCTTGCAGAATCAGCAAGCGAAAGATTACCTATACATAAGGTAAATTCATTGATTGTATAAAAAAGAACATTTTACCATTATATATACTAATTAGCAATGCCAAGCATCTTAGAATTACAGATGACAACCATTACTCTGTTGGATTAATTATTTAGATTTTGAGACATGATGTTACTCTTGAAAATTCTAGCTATTATTCTATATTCTATCGTATTACATTTGAGAACAAATCATGTCTCATTTCTGGGGATTTCAATATTAATCTTCTCGACAATGATTTTAATAGTCAATCCCAGGAATTTTTTGACACAATATTGGCCAACTCTTGTCTACCCTTGATTAATAAACCTACTAGAATTACTAGCACTTCGGCCACGCTTATTGACAATATTTTTATTAACTTTCCCCCCCCCTCCAAATTCTGGTATTTTAATTTGTGATATTTCTGATCATTTTCCTATTTTTACCTCCTTTCCTGTTACCCCCTCCACGTACAATCAAAATCCACATTCTTTTCGAAAACAATCCATTGATAATTTGCGTCATTTTCGAAATGATCTGAATTCTGCAGACTGGTCTGCGGTATTTTGTGATGATACCAACGAATCTTTGAATAATTTTTTGAATACGTTTATAAATTTATACGATAAAAATATTCCCCTTGTGAAAGTGAAGGGTCATGACAGGAAATCCCAACCTAGGTCGCCGTGGGTAACTTCCGCTATTCTTAAGTCTATTAATCATAAAAACAAGCTGTATCATAAATCTCTTTGTTCTCCTTCTGAGTTTAATCGTTCAAATTTTGTGAAGTACAGAAATTCTCTTACAACTATTTTGCGTTCTGCCAAACGGTTATATTATTCCCAGCAATTTGACAAGGAAAAGAATAATCTTAAGAACACCTGGAAGATTATTAATAGCGTCTTAAATAATAATTATGTTTCTCAAATCACAAGTATTCATGTCAACAACCAGAGCGTTGTCGACCCTAATCTTATTGCCGAGAATTTTAACAATGTTTTTGTTAACATTGGACCTAAATTGGCCAGCGAGATTCCCACTTGCCATTCTAATTTTCAGGAGTTTTTACAGGATTCTAATCCTTCCTCTATTTTTTTTTCACTCCACTTACCGAACAGGAAGTGTTTACCATTGTATATAATTTACCTAATAAGAAAAGTTCCGGGCATGATTCCATTAATTGCCCTCTTATAAAGGAGGTGTTTTATGCTATTGCTAAGCCCTCGACTTTCATTATAAACTTATCTTTATCAACTGGCATTGTACCCAACTCAATGAAAATTGCTAGGGTTACACCCATCTTTAAAAAAGGTGACCGTCAATTAGTTAATAATTATCGTCCTATATCTATCCTTAATTCGTTTTCAAAAATACTTGAGCGTGCGGTTTACATTCGTTTATCTAATTTTTTGGAAAAACATAATATTTTATCCGATTCTCAGTTTGGTTTTAGAAAGAACCACTCTACTACACATGCCATTTTACAGTTAATTGATAAAATTATTGCTGGTCGTGAACAATCCTTGCATACATTGGGCGTTTTTCTGGACCTCTCCAAGGCATTTGACACCTTAGACCATTCCATTCTTTTGGCCAAACTTTCCTATTATGGTATTAGGGGTATTGCCTTGGAGTGGTTCAGGGATTACCTTTCCAATAGGCACCAGTATGTTTGTATCAATGGTAACAAATCTTCGCTTAAGTTATTGTCTTGCGGTGTACCTCAAGGTTCTCGTTTGGGTCCCCTTCTGTTTTCTATTTATATTAATGATTTTCCGACCTCTTCAACCAACATTTCCTTTATTATGTTTGCTGATGATTCTAATTTATTTTATTCTCATAGTAATGTTGACATACTTTTTGACACTGTGAATTCTGAACTTTGTCACATTTCCAATTGGATTAAAGCCAATAAATTATCGCTTAATATTAACAAAACATTCTTTATGCTGTTTAGTGGTTCAACGATTAATAATCCATGTGATATTATATTTGACAATGAGCCCCTTAAACGTATTGATTGTACTAAATTCCTTGGTTTATTCATTGATGAAAAACTTAACTGGAGCAATCATATAAATTATTTATGCAAATTGATTTCTAGAAATATTGGCATTATTAATAAATTAAAGCATTTCTTTCCTTCAAATATATTGTATAACATTTATAATGCTCTAGTACTACCGCATATATCTTACGGTATTCTTGCATGGGGAAAATCGAGTGCATATTTATTGAACAGAATTCTTGTTTTACAAAAGAAGGCTCTTAGAATTGTCAATGGAGTTCATTTTCAAAGTCCTTCTGACCCGTTGTTTTATAATCACAACACTCTCAAGGTTAGTGATATATATTTGTTGCAGCTTGGTGCATTTATGCATCAATTCAAGGCTAAAACATTACCAAAATCTTTTCAGAATATGTTTACTTTAAATACCCAAATTCATTCGTATCATACCAGATCTGCCAGAGATTTTCATATTCCCCGTATACGTCTTTCTAAATCAATGAATTGTGTGTCATTTCAGGGTCCTAAATTCTGGAACTCTCTGAGTGATAATCTCAAAACAGTCAATAGTGTCCAAGCTTTAAAAAAGAAATTTAAATCATGGCTTCTGGAAAAATATTGTCAAGATTGATTAATGCCAGTTGTATTTACTTGTTTTGTAAATCTTTGTAATTGACACTCCTGATTAATTGTTAACCTCCTCATGTTGTTTTGTCGTGTTTGTCCTACATGTATGTCGTTAGATGTGTATAGTAACTTAATTAACTCACTGTGTACGTTTTATAATGTCATACTTGAACATTTATAATTTAAAGGTCATTAAGTACACATAAGGGGATCTCCGGTTTACAAGCTTTGCTTTTTTGGAGACCTCCTCCACTTATAGTTATTGTAACTAGCTTGTCAACTTCCAATTCGTATGAATTGAATAAGTGGAAATAAATGAACTGAACTGAACTTGAACATTGTGATTACTCTTAAAATTTACTGTTTCCTAATGCATTGCCATTTGTATTACTCTTTGAAAGAAAAATCATTACTATTTTGTAGTCTGTAAGGTTTGAATATTGGAATGAAGGTTTATGAATTAGCAATTCCGGGCATCTTGGAATGAAGGTTTACGAATTAATAAAATGAATCATAAATGTTATTTTTTGATTTCCCCCACTGTCATTATTGTTCCTATCACCCTAGCAACGATTATCATTCTAGCAAAAAAATAAGCAGTGTGCTTTAAATAATGGAAATACGCCTTTAGTTTGCCCATGAGTACATGCACTTGATAAGTATATCTTGCCACTCATAGGTGGTCCACATATCAAAATAATTATGACGCGCGCGTGCTTGTGGGCAAATCGTGTCACCCTATTGGTCGCAGCGTACTACCTGTCCATAAGCGTTGTACCACTGCAGTAATTGCTTCTAATTCTGATTTCAATAGGGACGAGACGTTGATAGTTGAGATGCCCGAGGGTAACGACGTAGTATGCTATCTGAAGAATCAATACTTTCTTGAAGACATACGTTGGTCGCCCTATAACTCATTTTTTAGCCGGTCTCCTTATGTCCTAAAATAGTGTTATATACATACATATATATATAGAGAGAGAGAGAGAGAAAATGTGAAAATATAAATAGAACAGTGCTCACCGGAAATAAAACCAAGCTTTTGGTGCGAATGCACCTTCTTCAGGGAGAATTATGGCTTGTGATGTCCCGCTGGTAAAACAAACGCGGAGAAGGCGAACTCCGCGTTCATCCCGTCAGGTTGGAGCGTGCCCAGTTTCAACATCACACGCTGTTCCAAAGATCGGCGCTGCGTATCCGACGGAAACAACGCAGACGCTCATGTCCTTGGTGGAGTGTGATAGCGCGCCGAAGTGTTGGGCGACAGCCAGGCCAGGTTGTTTCAGCCGAACGCTTCGGAGATGCTCGGTAAAACGGTCGGCAAGTCGGCGCTTGGTTTCTCCAATATAGAGCATGCCACACAGCAAATACACATAATACAGTAAACAAGATTAGTAGTGGCGCATTTGAAATGTCCGCGGATGTTGAAATGGCCTCGGGGACCAATGATGGATGATGTATTGTCAACATGTGCATAAGTTTTGCATCTTGGACGCTTGCTGGGAACAGTTCTGAAGGGGCCGTTGTCGATGGTACAAGTGGTGCTGGGGAGTGTTGACCGCACAATATGGTTGCTGATGGAGCGGTCACGTATAAAGGAACACAGGGGGTTAGTAGACTGGGTGAAGATGGCGCAAGTAGCTGGATCTTCCTGCAACGTCTTGAAGTGCTTGAGGAGGATATTCTTGGCAGTCATATTTAGGGGGTGGTAGGTAAACTCTGCGAAGCGCACCATCAGTCACAGATGGTGGGTATCCACGTCGTTGGAAACAAACCTTTCATTTCTTTGCCTCGCTGTTTAAACTGGTTATCCTCGCTGCAAATCTGACGGAGGCGGAATAATTGGCTATAAGGGATGGTGGACACCAGTTAGATGATTTTGGGACTAGTCTATCAATGGTACTGACAGTAGGGGTATAATCAGGATGAGCAACATTGGATGGACTAACCTCTTTGTCGTGGAAGTAGGCTTTAAGGCGCAGACGTCTTATATTATGCATAATGACGGTCACAATAGGAGAGCGCTATTTGGTGGTATCGCGTGCTGCATCATCACGGGCTGCACAAACGCAGACGATGTTAGCGTGCACGGATGGTTCCATGCAACGAACCGTAAGCGCACAAGCCCGGCAGACACCACGCTGCGCTTCATCAGTCAGCGGAAAAAAACAATAAAAAAAGGTTTTTGACTTTTGAAGATAATGGCGCCAAAAGGAGTCAAGTTTTAAAAAGTGAATGATTTCTAGTACAGTGACAAGGCCACAAATGATAAAAGCATAGAATTTGGCACACATTATGTAGTATGTCATGAACAAGATATTTGGGTATGGGGCCATCGCAAAATTTGCAATTATTTTTGTTTTTAGATAGAATCACAAGACATTTTCAAAGCTGTCCAAAATGGCTGCCATTGCATGTTATTCTAAATGTATTTTTTTCAAAGCTCAAATCTGCGATGGCTCTATAGCCAAATATCTTTTTCATGATATACTCAGACTATGTGCCATAATTCATGCTTTTATCACTCAGTTGAAAAAAATTGATTAAATCAAGATGATTAAATTAAAAAAAAGAGTAATGTGGGAAAGGGCAGCTTCCGCTCTGATTATTCCCAATACGCTTTGATAAATACTTTTTCGAACCTAGAATCCTGGATTATGAAAACCTAAATTCCATAATTTGGTTTTTTTAAAGTTAACCATGATTTTGTCAGTCTAATTTTGTTTAATATTTTACCAGATCTTAATTTGCTAACTTCCACACGTTTGTGATGGATTATCTATCCATCGGGATCATGTACTGACAAGAGCTCGGAATGATAGGAGTCAAACACAGCAACTTCCCTGCTCTAGAATTTATTATTACTGAACTAATTACAGGAACTGCCGAAACCCCATGTAATACAGTTTGTAACTAAGGACCAAGGTTTACCGGTCGAACAGTGGTCCAGTGAACGAAGTAACAGCCATGACGGGCACAGACGCTTGGAACGAAAGACACCGAGCGCGTAGGATGACGACATCCTGAGATAATATATCGCGGGATGACGATATTTGCTTCTCTTTTTTCAAGGTAGCCTCGACCCAACCTCGACAAATGACGAGTAAATACTGCAAATCTGAAGCATTTGCTCCTTTGTATTCATATCAACTGGAGCAAATACTAATATTCTAGCAAATGCTGGAAAGTAAAAAGCAAATACTTTTAGTCTTTAGTAAATACTTTCCAGTAAAACCGTTTTATTATATTGCTTTATTTGTATTCATACATATGCTAGTAAAAGCTTAAACATTGGAAGTCAAAGCATATGCTAGATTATATTCATACGACCCACTGTATAATACACTGGTGTCAATTAGAATAAGTTTTGCTTATGTAAAATTCAGCTGATCGCATTAAGTAATATTAAGATATATTTTAAAGGCAAGCGTCCTATTATTGCACCAATGTTTATAATAATCATGATGGCTCGTGTCTGATAAAACCATGCTGACATACATCACCAACTGCGACTGTATACAATCATTGCCATGAACCAGCATGTGATCTTTGCACGGTTGAGTAAGGTTGCAAACCTATAACCACTTAAATGAATTATAACATAAAACTCAGTTAATTTATGTAGATAAAGTAAGCTTAAAGTTACAAGGTCGTTCCCGCACAATGAGCTAATGGAAATGACAGTCTCCACTGGCAGGTGAAAGTCATGGTATACGCCGCGTGGATCCCTGTCTTCTCAAGCAACAGTGCCGGATCGTCAGGAATCCAACAAAGAACACAGATATACAATCACACAATATATTTCAAAGTCGAGACTTTCTCCGGTTGTCAGGAATCAGATACTGAATCTTGTTTTGCAGCGATTTGGTGCCAGAAATTCGGAGTCGCCTTGTGAGAAGGAGCTGTGGAGCGAGATCAAAAGTTGTAAGATTTTAATATGTATGCATACAACTCAGTGGGCGTATTATTCGAAACCCCGTTCTCGTGTTGAATGAACACTCGAACGGTGTTCGCGAAAAAGGATTTTCACTCCGCGCACAGTGTGGAGTAGGTAAAGAACGTCAATAACAAAGATGGCGGACTTAGGCCTTTTCGAAACTTCCCTCAATGTTTGTTCATAAAAATTAGAAGTAGTCATTTGGTGCACGAACATGATACAAATACATATTATGTGATAATAATAAGTAAACTGATCTTTGTCAGTTTGTACTAGTTGTTAAAATAGTTTATTTTCTTAAATTTTCATTCGGTGTTTTAGTTCAGGGCTGAAATCTTGAATTTTTGCCTACACGTACTCCACACGCACTTGAGCGTTCGCAATCGGCAACCCGAAAACACCGTTCGCGGGATACTTGAGAATAGGGGGTCGTATGAATAAAAACTAGCAAATGCTATGAAGTACAAGCAAAAAGTAAAAGCATTTACTTCGAAATAAAAGCATTAAGGAAAAGCAAATGCTTCAATTCGTATGAATAAAATTAAGTTTTACTGTTTAGAATTTACTGGCTGAAATAGTAGTAAATGCTTTTTACTTGCAATTGATTTCACAGCCGAATGGTTTATAACAATAGAGTCTCTATTGTGTGTACAATACACATTCACGCATAGACGCTCGTACGCTGACAGGGGTGTTTGAATAAAATCGGAACCTCAAGTTACTGCTTCGCAGTCACGATGCCGTTTTCTGTCTCAGCAATATTGCAAGAAATTATCGGCCATCTACGTCTCGTTTCCTTCCCCAAAATCAGTACAACTGCTTGTATTTTAATCTTAGACAATCCATCTTCCATGTTCATAACTTTTCCTGCCTAACCACATATACAAAAGCTCCTATTTTTCATATTAGTATTTGCTTCTCATTTTTCAAGGTAGCCCCGACCCAACCTTAAAAAAATTACGAGTAAATACTGCAAATCTGAAGCATTTACTCATTTTTATTCATACCAAATGGAGCAAATACTAATATTCTAGCAAATACTGGAAATTAAAAAGTAAATACTTTTAGTCTTTAGCAAATACTTTCCAGTAAAACATTTTTCTTCATTTGTATTCATACAGATTCCAGTAAATGCTTCAAAATTGGTAGTACATGTAAAAGCAAATGCTAGTTTGTATGCATACGGCCCAGGGTTCCGAATACACCACTTGAGGTCAGGACTCAAAGGGAAAGAAGGAACTGGTCGTGTGTTTTTTACAAACCGCTCTTTACTCTCACCTTCTGTGGTTGTTGCCTGCCGGTGAAAAGCCCCATCAAATCATTTTCACTGATATGGAAAATGATATCCATATTCTCTGAAACAGAATGAAAATAAATCGTATTTAAAAAAAGGCATATTATTCAATTGAAAAGTAAATACCCACAGGGGAAACATTGTTTTCACTCATTGCTTATAGTGGGAGAGCCAATGTTATTTAATGAGGTGCCCGTTGATTGATTAAAGAGGTGCCCGTTATGTGTTAATGTTTGGCACCCGTTTCAGATGCTTTTGAAGAATTACTAAGAAGCGGACAATTCCTTTTGCCATTTTTTCTTCCTCCAAGTAAAGTATTTTCAGGGTATTGTTTTTTTATCAAAAATAAACAATGCCCAATTAAATAGCAATTTTCCCATACTTCTTTGTGGGCGGGGCCGGGGCGTTCATATGGTGTACTATTAAGGTCACTTAACGGCCCGGTGTGTCTTGTCTAGCGGCGCGGTGTGTCGTGGCTAGCGGCGCGGTGTGTCTTGTCTAGCGGCGCGGTGTGTCGTGGCTAGCGGCGCGGTGTGTCGTGGCTAGCGGCGCGGTGTGTCGTGGCTAGCGGCGCGGTGTGTCGTGGCTAGCGGCGCGGTGTGTCGTGGCTAGCGGCGCGGTGTGTCGTGGCTAGCGGCGCGGTGTGTCGTGGCTAGCGGCGCGGTGTGTCGTGGCTAGCGGCGCGGTGTGTCGTGGCTAGCGGCGCGGTGTGTCGTGGCAAGCGGCGCGGTGTGTCGTGGCTAGCGGCGCGGTGTGTCGTGGCTAGCGGCGCGGTGTGTCGTGGCTAGCGGCGCGGTGTGTCTTGGCTAGCGGCGCGGTGTTTCGTGGCTAGCGGCGCGGTGTGTCTTGGCTAGCGGCGCGGTGTGTCTTGGCTAGCGGCGCGGTGTGTCGTGGCTAGCGGCGCGGTGTGTCGTGGCTAGCGGCGCGGTGTGTCTTGGCTAGCGGCGCGGTGTGTCGTGGCTAGCGGCGCGGTGTGTCTTGGCTAGTAAGAGTGGTTTATTTAACAAAAAAACCGCCTAAATGTTTGAAACAAATGAGTTATGATAACAACTCGTAATTTTGTCCCTGAAGATAATTTTGTATCAATCAAATTAGATGCCAGAGACTGATTTAAAAAAAATCAAATCCAGCACCAAATTAGGCACCTAAGAATGAATTAAAGGAGTTAAGGGGAGGAGCAAAACAGAAAATGAGTAAATTTGACGTAACTTCAAGGCAAATTTCAGTTGTTAATTGGACATGTAGCAATTTAATACACGGGTACAGGTATACGCATTGAGTATAAACTTTTACTTTGCTGATTTCAGAGGATTATTGACCTAAGATTAGTCTTTAATGAAATATTACTCTTTTTCTTTAGCGGTTTTAAATGTTCGTTTTCTCGCCTAAATCAAAGGTATACCATATAAAATTGCACAGAAAGAGTTTTACATGCTTATTTTTTTAACACTTTAAAAATCAAATTTTGGTTAGATTGTTTGCAAAATGTGTCAATATTTTTAAAGGAAATGTGTTAGACACAATGAGGTAACAGATAATCAGCTGGTGCCCTGGGAGCCAAAACACGGCCGCGGGAGAAGAGGACGTCCACTCACAACTCTGATCAACATGCTGTATAGAGATAGACACAGGGGCAGAGAGGACCGTGCAACCTGGGTATTCATTTTTACTGCTCGGTTAAGGCCCCCATAAGTAAGTAAGTAAGTACTCTCTTATTTCCAAAGAGTAAAGATTCACTCCATTCGAGTGAAAAAGTCACTCCCACAGTCTGAAACTAGGGATCAGACATTTTAGAGTGAAATTAATTCACTCGAAAAAGATTAAAATCTAATCAAATTCCACTGAAAGCTAATCAAATTTCACTGAAATGATACCATTATTAAGTGTGTTTCAATCTAAATTTAGGGTGAGATCCACTCTAAAACGTCTAGTCCCTAGTTTCACTATTTGGTAAGTAAGTAAGTAAGTAAGTAAGTAAGTTATGTCTCACCTCCGTTTGCTCTTCTGACTACGCTCCTGCCTTTGCGTAAGTCAATCAGCCAACACTCGACATAGCCACCAGCACAATCTAGCACTACAAAGCCTAACACGGCATCTACCCTCTTGGTTATACTCTCACCTTCCTGGCAGTGTAAAAACAATAGACACATATTAAACAATACAATTTGAAGAGATCATTTTTTGAAAATTCTTTAGTAACTTAATGTCCCCTTTCCCACCCCCAAAAAAGATCAGATCAGATCAGATCAAAATCAGAATCAAAAATCAGATCAGAATGTATGACATCTTTTTGCAATATATTTGTATGCAGATATTTGTATATAATTGAGTTATGTTTTTGCAAGATAGTTGTATGCAGATATTTGTATATAATTGAGTTAAGTTTTTGCAAGATATTTGTATGCAGATATTTGTGTACAATTGAGTTAAAACCCAAGGCTGGATTATTCAATAAATCAAATTGAAAGCTTCTTTATACAAATTGCCATTATAAAAGCAGTGCACAAGTTACAAAATGAAGTACATGCAATAGATTATACGCCGTGCTCCTGCCGTGCCAAACTTATTTAAAATGAGTGCAGCAAGAGCGCGGCAATAGCACGACGTTGCACTAAACGCCGTTCTTAATTGGCGCCATGCCGTGCCACTGCCGTTCCGTACACCGATAGCGCGGCAGGCCCTGTCGGGCTAAAGGGCTTTCCCTTGCCGAATTATTTACCGAGACGAATTGGTTCTAAACGCCGTGCTATGGCCGCGCCAAACTAATATAAATCAAATTATTTGAGTTCAGCACGGCAGTAGCAAGGCGTATAGCCTAGGCCTTACTCTTTGTAATCGTTTCCTAAGGTCTTGAAACGCAAGCTCTGTCTCAGACGGGACGTACAACTGCTGATGACTGAAAAGAACAAAACACATTGTTACATTGGTACAATATTTGTGAAAATTAAAGGGTTACCAGTCGATCGCATTTCATTTCAATTCCAACTACAATGCAATTATTTGGTATACTTTGCTGCAACTAGTCCATACGCACCTGCTGATGCTCTCCATGGTGTAAACCAGGCGTTAAAGTCACTAAATAACTCTTGGGAATTTGGACGTTGGCAAACCAATGTGTAGAGTTGTAGCAACAACAAAAACACACACACTTCCTCGTGAATCAGATTCTCAATAACACTCTTAATTCTTCGCCCTCTTGTATAGGGGTCCGTCCCGTCCGTTCTTATTGAATGTGATAGACTCAACGTGACCGAAGTTTCAAGATAATTATAGAAACACTTCATCGAGATAAGCGCGTTCTAGATCTGGTTTGGGTCTCATTTATCATAATTTATTTTTAAGTACCATGTGCATCCATTTTTGACATCCCTGATATAATACCCAGGTTTTGCAAGTGCTATGATTACGCTAGCGCTATAAGCCGGAAACGGTGGGCAAGTTCGCTTTTGTCCCGATATAATACACCGCAGTGTGGTCGAGAATCATGCCTATTAGTTTGTAGAGCATGTGGGGGTGTTTGTACGTGTTAACTGTTAGGGCAAACTTAATTTAAGTGATTTGTTTTACCTTAAAATTATCTGGCCTCTTGCTTGTGTATGATACAACAAAAACAGCTTGGATACAGCCATATCCGACCAGACTTTTACCAATAAAACCTATACCATACCTATTACCCAGCCGTCATATTCCAACAGTATGGCACAACGTTAATTAACCCTGTCACAACCCAACATGTATAACGTATTCCTACCAAGAGCTCATGCAATGTAATGTTTTACTGCAACTTTTGAAAATATTATGTCCTATTTAATCTACAAGGAATTTGGTGCACTGTCATTATTTTTATTTCAGGCAGAAACTTCAGTGTTACAGCTATTACATACAGCACACAAGTTGCTAAATGTGTGGACATTTTGCTGTCATAAATTATATTTTCTTTTGAAATTCGTTGTCGTGTCAGTACATGGCAGTAAAGCCAATAACTATGCAAACTGAAGACATCACACATTGTTAACATGTGCGTTTTTCTACGGGGCTAACAAATTATATCGTCCCTACCAGGCTCCTATAAGAAAGCACACGTGTAAACAAAGTGTGACATTATCAGTACAAACGCTCGTTGAACCGAAAACACCTCAACTGAAAATACCTCACAGAAACTGTGCCTTCAGTTGTCCAGAAAAGATGGGCTGTCAAATATATAGTTTCTATTTTAAGAGACATTACTCGACTAAATATAGCAAACAAATTACCGAATTATGCGATTTATCAGAGACAGCAAACACTGCCGTCTATTTCAGAGACTAACGAACAAAAGGTTTTTACAAGTACATAAACGTTATCTGCCAAAATTATATAAATAGCAATATTAATACAAACTCTCCGTAAGGCACATGGCTAAGATAAGATGATCTAAATCACCGCAATAACTACCAAATACAAAGTTCTGTCGCAAAGGCGCTAAATGGGACCACAGCGAATAACATGTATACATGATAATGTGACAACAATCGCTCTGCCTTTACAAAATTCCTGGAATGTTTTATTCAGTCAAGTCTACCATATATAATTTACATGTAGAAATGACACCAACAGCAAATGTTCCCTCTTTTGTTTAATACACAATTTTCCTAGCATCAACTGTACTTACAAGTGTTCATAGGAATGTATGGCACATCGTTAATGAATTTTGATCTTTGTCAACGGGAGTAGATGGGTTATACGTACGAGGACATGTAGAGAACGTAGAAGTTACTTTTTTAGTTGATACCGGGGCCAACATCACGATCATCAAGCCAGATATTTACTTCAAGATTCCAGAGCAAGATAGACCGCCACTAGAAAGCAAGACAATCAAGATGGTGACGGCTGACGGCAAACCACTTTCATTCAAGGGGCAAGGATGGTTTAAGATTAACATTGACAATAAAGATGGAGCAGAAGTTGAACACAGAGTATGGGTAGCCGACATAGAGCTCGACGGTATCTTAGGATACAACTTTTTATGCAAGTATGATTGCCAACTAGAATGTGGACAAAGATTGATGACATTTCAAGGGACGCAGGTTTGCTCGGTTGAACCACAGATGAGTTGTCGAGTAGTTGCAGATACAACAGTGTGTATACCACCAAGAGGCGAAGTAATTCGTCGCTGGTCGCACGAAGTGACCTATCTCAGACTTTTTCAGTTATTGTTATTTCGAGAAAAACGCGTTTTAAGTTGAGCCTATTTTGCAAGAGTTATTTCACCTACAAGTGTATATTTCATAAATTAATTTGTTCTATTATATACAGGTTGGAAAGTTAAATTATAGTGTCAGTTTGTTCCAAAGATAATAACTCATCGGCATCAGGTAAAAAATAAGCGGGAAAATTATAAGTCAGTTCGTAAAATTAGCATTTTCATTTTTCATGTGCGCGGGTAGCGACCTATTCCGATAGGTCACTTCGTGGGACCAACAATGTCGTTTTTTCAACCTATGTCATTATGTACATACGCGCGCCGAGCGACGAATTGAGATAGTCACTTCGTGCGACCAATCGTTTAATAGGTTTCTGCACTGACACTATACAGTGGTTTGTGCGACAAACACATTTCACATTAATGTTACCTACAGTTTTTCGCTCGTTTTAGTGGTATTTATTATCATAGAGCTAGTACACTTGTATATCAAGAAACATTGTTGATTACTTGTTTGAGGAATATGACACAACATACGGCCACAATACTAAATGTGGATAGCTAGAGTGTGGCCAGTCTGACGGTCTTTATTCTCATGATACGAACAATAAATTAGGCTATTTATTTATTTATTTATTTTTTTAAAATTTTTTTTGGGGGGAGGAGATTGAAACTCAATGAAACTCGGAAGAGAGTTACAATTCATCTTTATCTTAAAACAAGTTTATTGGTATTAAGGATTGGGTGTCATGTCATATAAATTTACATAAAATCAGAAACCGTATTTTATTTTGAGATGAGGAAAAACTAAGACGTATTAATATATTTTGCAACATTAATATCTCTCAATTGCTTTTCACAAATTGGCAAGATTAACAAATGTGATTGGTACTAATCAAATACTCTGCCAGTTCATTATGTAATGAATGAATCTACAATTTTAAATTCAGCACGTTTCGGTACTTAGTACTAGACATTTCGAATTGGACGAAATTTTGAATCGGATTAATATTTATTTAAACGCTAGCTTTTTACTGACAGTTTTACAAGCACAAATTATAAAACCTTTACATTTCTTAAAAGTCTTCATCAGCACGCTTCAGTAAGTTTGCTTAGTACTTAAAAATGGAGGTGTAATCCAAAAATACTAGATTCTCAATAATCTTTAAAAAGCACAGGCTGCCCCCAAAAGCAAGTCTTTGTTTTGACGACCACAGAAAAGAGGACAGCTGACAACTGGAGTTGAAAATGCCGTATTATCAGGTGGACCACTGCCGACCGACATGAAAACTGTCGTTGATTGTTGTAAACTGTTGTTTATTGCCTGCAAATTATCACAAAACAAAATTAACAATGCATTAATACTTTTGCTCACATTTTTGACTGGATGAGAGTACCAAGTTGTTCATTTCCCACAGTGTAGCCCTCATACAAAATTGTCAAGAACGCCTACTACAAAGATTAAAAGGTTAAAAAAAAACCAGCAATATTGTTTAGAAATTAATCAACTTACTGGAGTTACTCAGTAATGTACTGAGTGGAATATCACCTGTACCACCACTGTGTCACTATCTCCATGGTTCCTGTAACAGAAATGAGAAACACTGACAGTTCGCAGTTAACCTCAAGCTTCTTAAGTGTTTTTAACCCAAGTGGAACGTAAGGCTTCAAGTTAAGCAGCCCTAACGACATTATCCACATTCCCTAACCCACGCATCACTTAGGGCATGCTTAGTATGCCACGCTTATGCTCAGCTTATGCAGTGATTTAAAACAGCATGTCGAGCTATTTCATCATTACAGCTACATTTCATATGGGCTTTTAGGATAAAAACACAATACTTACGCAAAAACCACAAGCAGGCATCAAGCTTGGTGAGCTAGGCTGAGTGTTGTACCAGCGCCGGCGCTATAGCGCGCGCCGAGTTAAATCGACTGATTCCTAGCGTTATCCACACAGTCACACAGTTACTGTGGAACGAATGTATTGCAACGTCTAGAAACCAGACGCCCGTCCTTGCTAATAACTATTCGCTTGTTATTTTGCAGAAACAGTTTTTAAGTGAAAGGTGTAACTTTATTTTCATTTGCAGAATTTGTTAAAGGGGTAAATATTTTATTTAATATTGGTATTTACCATTTAGCATTTTCGAAGGGAAAAGGGGCACTGATGAAATTATATAATCTTGAAACTTTAACATGTGTCACTTCGTGAGACCAGCGTATTCGGTTTTTGTGGTGGTAGGAAGTGGCCTATCTGGATGTGTCACTTCGTGAAAATCTAATTCTCATTTTTTCGGTAGTGTCGTTTTTAAATATTCAAAATTTGGGTCAAAAACGTAGATTTTGAGGGAAAAAAAGAAGATATTTGGAAAGATCTTAATCTAAGGAATAAAATTCGACCAACAAAAAAATTCGACAAAAATATGAGTTAGGTCACTTCGTGCGACCAGCGACGAATTATACCCGGCAAGATAACTGAAGCTAGAGAAGTTGGAGTGTCAATCATGGAGCCAGCAGTCACGTTTTTGAGAAATCACGACATGATGGTTGCTAAAGCGTTAGTAGATACACGGGAAGAACATGTTCCAGTGCGGGTTTTGAATTTGAGGGATGAGTACGTCAAGATACACAAGGGGACGAATGTTGCTGTGTGCGAGCCAGTAGAAGATATAATGACGACTGATGGGGAAGACGACATAGAAACTGCAGCTTGCTACCTAGTACATAGGTAATAACAGTGCGAGAACCCGGTTGTTACTGCGTGGTAATGACCGGGTTGGGGGATGACCGCTGGTAATGGATCGAGCCGAAGGCGAGGTCCATTACCAGCGGTCATCCCCCAACCCGGTCATTACCACGCAGTAACAACCGGGTTCTCGCACTGTTATTACCTTTAATAAATACCTTTTTAACGAGAAAAATGGTGAAAATACTCCGAATTTCGCGACTTCGCGGCTTCTTTTACGCCGTTTTACAAACGCAGCTTCGTTTTCGTATTTTGGCTTTGTTCATGTAGTTTAGCAGTGGTGCAGTTGTTTTCCTAGTTCCGGATTTTTTCTAGTTCCAGATCGCTTCAAATAAAAACCTACCTTGTTATGGCTTGGTCTCCAATACTATTTGTTTAGATGAAGTGCATTTTGAAAAGAAACATACAAGCTTCTTGATACATAAGTAAAAATAAGTCGAAGTAAAAGTCTCAAATCTGCCAAAGACTGAACGTTCATTTTTTTTTTCTAGTTCCGGATCGCCCGTAAAACACATGCATCAACAGCACGCGCGCAAGCGATTTCATATGACGTGTTCTAATGGACCATGGAGAAATATCTCCATGGTGGGACAAAGTTTATCGGATCGTTGCCGCGCGCAACACACGTACACGGACAAAACATTTCAAAGCATTTCTTTGCAAGTCCTTTTTTTAAACTTTATTGGAAGTTAAAGTATTAAAGTATTAAACTGTATTTATATAAATTAATGAATACTTTATCAGAAATATAGGCTTGATTCGGGTTGGTTCTAGCGTGATAATTGTTCATGTACGAAGCAGTTTTTTACTCGATCCGCGGGAATCCACAACTAGAAAAAGGGATGTCGGTATATTTGATGTCGTACAGTATGTATTTTCAAATAAAGAAGAGCATAAATATCGAAACAAAAACTGTAGTTTCTCCATCACTCAAGGTAAACTACTAAATCTATTTTGTTTAAATTTCGAGGATTAGACTTGCCGAAAACAGCCTGAATATTTTTTGCAATCCGGAACTAGGAAAACGTCTGTAATGTGGCCACAGTGCAGCCCAAAGCCGGGGTTTAGAAAACGGCCCTTGGAAAACCCATGATGTTACTACATATAATGACCGGCACGTGATCGAGTCTCGGCCAATCAGAAGCCTTCAACTCTCCTAGGTATTTATTAAATGAAGATAAAGAAAGAGGAAATCCTCCCATGCCGAATAACCTGACTGATTTATTTGACAAGTGCAGCTCTAGTCTTGATGAGGAACAGCGGGACCAGTTCAAGAATCTTTTGCTTCGACATCAAGACGCATTCGCCAGTTCATCAGAAGACTTAGGGAGGACATCGGTATACAGGCACCGAATTGATACAGGCACAGCGACACCAATACGACAGCAAGCCAGACGACTACCGATTTACCAGAGGGCAGAGACTGAAGCAGAAGTGGAGAAAATGCTGAAGAGAGGTATAATTGAACCATCTTCGAGTCCGTGGGCATCACCCATAGTACTTGTCAGGAAGAAAGACGGCACAATAAGGTTCTGCGTAGACTACAGGAAATTGAATGCTGTAACTGTCAAAGATTCGTACCCGCTACCAAGAATAGATGATACACTCGACGCACTATCGGGTTCGACGTGGTTCTCAACACTAGACCTTCAAAGTGGTTATTGGCAGGTAGAAACGTCCGATGAAGACCGAGTGAAGACGGCATTTGTTGCAGGCAACGGGCTTGGGTTTTATCAATTTAAGGTCATGCCGTTTGGGCTGTGCAACGCGCCCGCTACATTCGAAAGATTGATGGAGAGAGTACTAACAGGACTTCAGTGTCAGACATGTTTGCTGTATCTAGATGATATTGTGACCTACGGACGAAGTTTTCCACAAGCACTGGAGCGGCTTGAAGAAATACTAGTAAGACTTAAAGCAGCAGGGTTGAAGTTGAGCCCCAAGAAATGCAACCTGTTTCAGCGAAGTGTTACCTTTTGGGGACACGAAGTTTCAGAGAAGGGGATATCTACAGACAGTTCCAAGACGGAAGCCGTTCAAAACTGGCCAACGCCAAGGAACGTGACTGATGTTAGAAGTGTTCTGGGTTTATGCTCATACTACAGAAGATTTGTGAGAAGGTTTGCCGAAGTTGCAAAGCCGCTTCACCGGCTGACAGAGAAGAACCGTAATTTTCTATGGACAGAGGAATGCGAGATGGCATTCAGACAGTTGAAATCAGCACTTACATTAGACTTGGTGCCAAGTCGGTAATAGCAGTCCACTCGGTATGTACACGGGGGAGGTTGCGGTTGCCTCGTTCCCAATGTGCAGAGTTCGAAGTTAAATTACCGACTTGGACAATTCGTTTTCAGTTTTGTACACAACCTATGACAATCGCTAGCGAATTCTATGCGAGCACTCTGATTGGTTCAGATTCCAGAGGGATACAAATTTATGAGCAGTTTTATACAGCATGTATTCTACGCTGCTTCGCGTATTGTACTGGTACCCGGTACCACTGTTCTCTACAAACTGGATAGGTCGAGCGTACATTGATAGGATTGCGAGCCGTGAAGTGTTGCCTTCGTATCGTGCGAAATTCGTATCGTGCATGCAGGGGGGGGGGGGGGGGCCGGAGGGGGGGGGGGGGGGGGGGCGGAGGGGGGGGGGGGGGGGGGGGGGGGGCGGAGGGGGGGGGGGGGGGGGGGGGGCCCAACAAAGTGCGCCACTAACGTTGAAATGTATCTCATTCGTTCTTCCACGCTCATGAGCCACACATCTCACACAGTAAATACGTATAGATCGCTACCGCGAAGCGCACCGTTGAAACACGTACAAATTTGCTCCGCGCTCGCTCTCCGAATTCAGTGATTCATATAACGTCCGCAAAGCCAGGTACACAGGCACGATCTACACGAATTTGTTTTGGGGCGATGTCATTTTCTGCCATTTTCATTCGAAAACAACACGATAAAACGCAAGGGGTTCACAGGCAGATTTTTTTAAAAATTCAGTATACCACTGCTACATCCTTTTTAAACGTATCCATGGAAAAAAGTGAGTGGGTTCGAAGCACGATTTTTCACAATTTATCGATTATTATTGCCCTTTTTAGGGGAGGTATTTGTCAACGTCGTTTTAGTATTTGTGCACAATCTCTACGTGCATCAACGGTACGTCAACGCTTAATTTTTTCGACTGCTTTTTTTTATTTTCAATACAATTTTTGTCATTGGATGATAAAAATTAAGGTAAATAACAACCTTTTACAACTACAAAAGACAAGATGTTAAGATTGGATGCCAAAAACTCTTTATTTTTCGCGTGAGAAAATTGTTCCCCCCTATTTTGAGAATGGACGGTACGTCAGCGTTGCGCAATCACAGTCTCGAAGGGCCCCCCCCCCTCCGCCCCCCCCCCCCCCCCCCCCCTGCGTGCATGCGTACCGTACCGTACCGTAGACCGTCGAGAGTGACACAGTGGCAGTACCCCACGAACAAACCAATTAATTTGCCAATTGAATTTTCATGAAGCACACTGACATTTTCTCTGTTTAATTTTATCATAAAACTGGCACTTTTTTATTGTCTGAATGTAAAATTAAATCAACAATTTCGAAAAATGTCGTTTTGCCTTTTCCTATGGTTTGTGCATAAAGTTATGATGTGGAATTATCCTCCCCCAACAAAAAAACAAAACAAAAAAAAACAAAAAAAAGTTAAAATCTTGAAAATACTTGTCCGACATTTCCCATCGACTTTGCACTGCATTGCATCTTCTTACACGAATGTCTTGTATCTTTCCCCCCCAAAATAGGCCTATTTAGCATTCAAACTTGGCGTAAACATGTCATTCTTGGGTGTTATAGTTATGTTTAACTTAATCTTCCTCATCAAACTGGATTGTTTTTGTAAAATTAACTTCGTTTCCTGCGATATTAAATTCGTTTTCTCGGTCGTGCGCTAATAGCACGAACGTGTGTACACCGGCAGTGTTTTTAAACCACCTTCACAAATCTCGCACAACACATGCGGTTAAAAAGGTGTTTCTCATTACTTCAAGGGTTCGTAATTTGTATTGTGTAACATTACAAAGGTAATAATAGAGCATACACAACTCAAATAAATCAAGTGTATCACAATTATATATTTTATTGCAACACGCAATTGACATAGCTGAGTGTGTTGGTCGTTAAACATCACCAGATCTAGAAACATGTTACCAAAGTATTGACAAGAACTCCCCATGTAACGGAATGGATGAGTCAACATTTGCATAGCAGCGCGCCATTGGATCTCACCGCAGAAATACATTGCATATGTATTGCGCTGCACGCATATATGAATAACGGTGCGAGAACGTATTGATCAAGTCGTTATGCTACGTTTACATTATGTTCCCGGCGGCCACGGCAATCACGTTTCAGGCCACCGTGGACAAAACGGGATGGACGTGAGACAACGCGGGGGGGACGGAATGGGCAAACGTGACAGGCCGTGATTGCCGTGGATGCCGGGCAAGATTTTTAAACTGTCAAAAAATTTGCCACGGCAGTCACGGTGCGGATGAGAAACCTAGTAGGCCGTAGTAAAACGGGGTGAACGCAACCAAACGTGACAGTACGTAATAGGCCGTAACAAAACTTGGAGGCGGTCCGTAGTGGGATGGGAAGCGTGTATATTCCCCGGCATCTCACGGTCCTTTCAAACACAAAATCGTCTTCATCTTGGGCATTCATGATGTTGTCTCGTCGAAATCTCAGGATACAATGATTGCTATTGCTTGGGAGGCCTTCTCTTTATACCGTGGGCACAAACGTGCTCCAACTTCCCGGCGTCCACGTTTCATCCGTAGAAAGCCTTTACAGAACGTGAAAAACGTGTTAGACCTTGATCAGAACGTCAGAAACGTGAGGGACCCCATCAGAACGTGACGGGCCGGGAGGGAACGTACTGGCATCCGTGGTAGACCGCGGGCCGAACCGTAGGGCGCCTTGGAGCATCCGGGACTCAGCAGCCCCTTTCCCACACGGCCCGTCACGGATACCGTGATAGACCGTGAGAAAACTTGGCAAGACCTAACAAAACTTGAATACAGAGAAAACAATGCCAAAATCCCACGGCGCACTACGTTTCGGGTAAACGGGGCTGCCGTGGCCGCCGGGAACATAATGTAAACGTAGCATTAGATCTGTCGCAACTCGGCACGTTACTAGTCTTAAACCAGCCGTGCCGATGAATTTCGACTGAAATTTACGGATTAAACACGACTATCTAACGACTTGTCATCAAGTCTACACTTACATCGGCGCCGATTTTAGCATATCCTACGAGTGATGACACCTGTGGTTTCATCGTGGATGCAGATGCTAGTAATGTTGGTGTTGGAGCTGTATTATCACAGACGCAGGACGGAGCTGAGAAGGTCATCGGGTATTTCAGCCGAACGCTGAGCAAAGCTGAACGCCGATATTGCGTCACAAGGAAAGAACTTCTCGCAGTAGTGGCAGCAACAAAACACTTCCACCATTATCTGTATGGCAGAAAATTTCTAATTCGAAGTGATCACGGAGCACTTAGATGGATGATGAATTTCAAGAGCCCAGAGGGACAGACAGCCAGATGGCTAGAGGTTATGAGTTCATACACGTTTGATATACAGCATCGTGCAGGCATTAAGCACGGGAACGCAGACGGCCTATCTTGTCGGCCTTGTGATGACTGTGAACAGTGTGACCGGGTCGAGCGTAATTCGGCGCAACGACAAATTACACACAGTATGAGAATTCCTCGCGACTACGATGAAAGAGACAAAAGAAAGAAGTCACCCATACGAACCCTAATAGAAGATGACACACAACGCTGCGATGAATCTGCAAGTGATGGGGATAAAGTAATTAATAAAGATGTTGATTCTCGAGATGGCACGAGGGTAGAAGAGGCCCAACAGTGCGCTGACACAGACTTGGATGGACATGTTCGGCAAGAGAAGTTCTGGAACGGCTGTTGGTCTGAGGTTGACCATGATACACACGCCACCATGGATTCTTTGGGCAAAAATGACCCTGGAGAGAAGTCCGAAAATGGTGTTGGGCTGCAGGACGGCCGGGGATGTGTTGCCGTGAACGTTTGTCGTGGTGAAGCATGTTCAAATTCAGAAGATGACGTAGAGTGCACAGCCAGAGACTTAAGACAGTCGCAGTTAACGGACAAGGCGATCGGACTGATCATCCGATGGAAAGAGTCCCGAGATGTGCGACCTAAATGGAGTGAAGTTTCCCCAAGTGATGTAATTAAACGATATTGGACGCAGTGGAACCGCCTGCAGATGCGGAATGGTGTGTTATATAGAAAATGGGAATCTGAGAGGGGCGATAAAATAACTTGGCAGTTAGTTCTACCGACTGAGATGAGGCGAGATTTGATGCAGCGACTCCATAGTGACCCGACTTCCGGTCATCTAGGAAAAACAAAAACACTGGACAGGATACAGAGACGCTGCTACTGGTATGAGTGGCGACAAGACGTAAGCCGACTATGCAAAACATGTGATATGTGTGCAACACGTAAACCACCGTTAAGGAAGTACAGGAGTCCAATGAAGCAATATAATGTTGGTGCTACAATGGAACGAATCGCACTCGATGTAATGGGGCCATTACCAGAAACAGAAGATGGAAATAGATACATCTTAGTAGTTGGTGATTATTTTACCAAGTGGACTGAAGCCTACGCGATACCGAACCAAGAAGCTAAGACGGTCGCCACCGTGTTAATTGAGCAATTTGTTTGCAGGTACGGAGTTCCCTTACAGATACATTCAGATCAAGGCAGAAATTTTGAATCGGCATTGTTTCAAGAAATCTGTCGAGTGCTGAAGATAGACAAGACTAGGACAACGGCCCTTCATCCTCGGTCCGACGGCATGATAGAGCGTTTCAACCGGACCCTAGAGGCAATGTTGGCGATGTTTGTGTCAGACAACCAGAGAGACTGGGACAGGTGTTTACCCTACGTCATGATGGCATACAGGACGTCTGTACACGAGACTACTGGATGCACCCCTAGTGAAATGATGATGGGAAGAGATGTACGACTCCCCGCTGACCTATTGATGGGACGCCTAGAAGATGACAGATTTTGTTATAAAGAGGACGAATATGCTGAGAAATTAAAATGTCGGCTTCAACAAGTACACGAGTATGCACGGGAACACCTAAAGGTGGCGAGCGACCGGCAAAAGAGAAATTACGACCATAAAGCAGACACCGGTGGATATCGCCCTGGTGATGCAGTTTGGCTCCACAACCCACAGAAGAAAAAAGGGTATTGCCCAAAATTACAGCGCCCTTGGGAAGGCCCGTATGTTGTAACAACAAGGCTCAGTGATGTTACGTATCGCATTCAGAAGGGAGTTAAGACAAAACCGAGGATAGTTCACTACAATCGTTTGAAACCTTATTGTGGTGAGAATCCGCCGACTTGGTTGACATCTTTAAGTTCACATCCCGTACATCCAGAAAATGAGAATGATGATTCTACCGAAGTTGTAACTGAAGAAAAGAGCAACAATGAACCTGTGTCGCAGGAGACTGGTGGAAGGGAAGACGAAGAAGTCTCAAGGCATAGGAGAAGTCAGCGTAATCGAAAAGTTCCACTAAAGTTTGGGGCGTACGAGTATTATTAAGGAACCGGGAACAATAATTAGTAATGATTAAGGATTTGCGAATAATTTAGGAAAAATAATCGATCAGTGAAAACCCAAAAGAATCGATTTTCTTTGACGCTGTTTCGAATACTGCGAAGCGTGATCACCCGTAATTTGCATAATGATGCTGATTGGCTAATTTACGCGCAAAAGTCTGCGGCTAGCTGGCCCAGGGGTGCCGATAAACTTTCTGTACGCGCTATGCACGTATATACGTACGTGAATGTACACATTAAGTACATGTACATTTACGGTTTACGCCAGTTGCAATAGACGTAGACAGACACAGAAGAGGAAGATGAAATTTAGTTGTGTTTTTTGCAAACGCATATTTCGTAATTGGAGGGACTTGACAAAACACACCAAGGAGATGCATCGGGAGAACAGGACCTGGAAATGTCGCGACTGCAGGTTCGAGACCTCCAGCCAAGGAGATTTGGATCGGCACCGCCGGAGAATGCACCCGGAGACTGGTGATAATCGACGCCGGGTCATCAGGCCGTATTCTGCGGGACGCAGACCCAGTCATAGTCCCAGACGGGCCACATTCCGACGGGAAGAGCGTAGAGAGAGGGGACCAGCAAAGAAGATGGAGCTGCGGGAGGAGGGTAGTTGCCGCTTCCCCACAGTGTTAGTAGAGAAGCCGATCGGCTCTCCAGCACCCCCATCGACAGCCCCACCACAACGGTAACTGGTGGATGAGAGATTTCTGCAAATCCATCCTTCCCCTGCAGCACTAGAAGAGGAGACCCCCTTTGAGCCAGGTCCAACCTTGACCACTGACGAACTAATGACATTGATGGAGAGCATGGCTACCCCCAGCCCTCTGTCATGTCTTACTCAGACAGCAGCCAGCCCCACGATGCAGCAGAAACGAAGCGTGCCATCCCCCCTTCCTCCAGATGCACCCATCGAGGTACCCGCTACCCCTGCGTCACCAATGGCAAAGTGGCTGGACGAGGTGGATCAACAACTGGACACCTTACTGCCACCCCCACCCCCAAGTTTGCCGGTAAAACCCGAAGGGCAGCAAGAAAAAGCTGTGCAGAGCTCCTCTTCGGCCCCCGCCTCGGCCCCTGCAGCTAAGGCCGAATTTTCGGCCATACTACCAGCTACACCATGCAGCCCCACCCGCAGCTTGCGGCCTACCATGCAACGACCCCCGATTCGGCCGGAGTCGCCGCCCCACAGCGCCACGAACAACGGCTGGAGCAGAGGTCGAGTGGATGCGACAGCAGGCCCGCTCTGACCGCAACGCTGAAAGGCATCGGAAGGATACACTTCATCCACTGGAGTTCGGCGTGACCGTCCGAATGGTCACCGAGACGGCCACTTTCCCGGACGGGAGGATCTTCTCTACCAGTTTTACAGAGTACAACCTGCCGTCCCAGCCTGTTAATTCAAGGACCTGGACCCACCAAGGACTTCATGAGTCGTAATTAATATAATATTTGTTTTGTAGGCCCCTATAATTCTAATTATCAAATTTCTAGTTGAATTGCATTGTTGTTGGGCCCTAATACTAGTATAACGTTAATGTAAATTTATTTAGGATCAATATAACTATAAGACAAAGAAAGTAGCTTGAGATTTGTCTTAAAATACTAGCTTGAGGAAGTTTTAATTAATAATTATTTGCTTCTCTGAAACCTCAGGCTCCGTTTACTGTTTGCCTCATTTCCAAAAGTTATAGGGAAGACCTTAAAAACTCATGTCAAAATCATCTTTATTTTATTAGCTGACGGAAATTAACTCCATTGAATTATATTTCTGTAATTTCCATCTGTGCATTATATTGCTAGCCAGCATAAAACTGTATTAATTAACACTGACCTGGGAAAAGTTCAAGTTTGATACATTGTACTGAGTTTATGCATGAACACCTGTGAAATTTGCCAAAATTGTCCTATTGAATTTAGCGCCTTTTACGATTTCCCATAATGCATTGGTAAACATTGCCCAAAAAACTAGGTCAGAAACAAGATGGCGGACAGTTTTTGAGTACGTGAAGTCGATTTTTGTGCAACAAAAGTAGATTTCGAGTAACTTGTTGTTATAAATAAATTATTTGTTGCGTTCGAGTTCTTGAATTATAAAGCTGTTTCCTCGAGTGAATTACTCTATTTAGTCCGTTTTTAATGCGTGCGCCTGCGCATTAGGTCTATTAATTAGTAGACTGGATTTTCTTAAGCCTCCTTATTTGGTTGACGACGGTGGAATCTTCCTGGTGAGCCTGGGCTACCTACACCCCTCCCCTTCCCCAGTTCCTACAGAGTTAGTCAGACTGGTTCAAGACTTTCACCCCCTCCCCTTTCCCAAATCCACGCCCATCCCCGATCTTCTGGCAGCGACCGATCTCGTTTGAAGTGCGCCCTCTGACGATTAGTGAAGTTCCTGTAGACGTCCGCCAGATCAGACCAGCCGTAAGTATTGTACGGCGGCCGTACATCTTCATTCTCTGAACGGGCACTCCCTCACCCGTTACAATAACAAAAATTAGAAATAAATCCGACAGTCCAAATTAATGTTATCCAGCAACTATAATAGAGCGTATAAGTTGACCTCGAGAACATACGAGACTTTACGAGAAACCGAACTTCCGGGACCAACGTGTAAAGCGAGTAGTTTTTTTAGAATACTTCAGACACGAGAAAAAAAACCTCACTTGGACACAACAGTAGGCTATGCACAGTACATTTTATTAAGCATGGCATTTGCAAAACAATTCTAGCCGCACAATTCTACTTACTGCAAAAGCAAAGCATGTATGTGGATAAATAGACTTACACAATTTCTGAGTATACAATTTGGATTAATCAAAACTACATAATTAATATAGGTTTCCCCGGCCAATTTAAACATAAATTAATAAGCCATTTGCGCGTGACCCCGAGTTAAATTTGAATAACATCTGGTACACTGACATACTCACGCAGCTTGGCACAGTTTAACTTTAAATTCTCCACACCAAAGACGCTGTTGCTATATCACGTGATTCGGGGCAAGCCTTACGCGTCATACGCTAGCAACCCCCAGCTCTGGAATGGTCTGGTGTCTTTTTGCCATTCTCACCCATTGTAAACAATGTATTGGTGCTGAGCGTCTCTTACGTAACTATGCAAAAGCTTGCCCCGAATCACGTGATATAGCAACAGTGTCTTTGGTATGGAGAATTTAAAGTTAAACTGTGCCAAGCTGTGTGAACAAGTCAGTGTACCAGATATTATTTAAATTTAACTCGGGGTCACGCGCAAATGGCTTATTCAACTACATTAACACGCATTCAAAACCACGCACTTCCCCCCAATTCAACCAAACTAGGGTTTCTTTTTAGCTACTATTGCATTCAATTTCGTGTTTGTGCACACATGATTTCGTTCTTTTCGTTCAGGTTAGTTTTAGTCATTTCGTTCTTAAGCAGCTCTATGAAATTAGCCCCAATGGGGCCAATTTCATAGAGCTGCTGAGCACAAAATGTTACTGCGATTGTTATGCTAAGCTAACAACGTATAAGTACCAATCACAAACAATATACATCACATGGAGTTGTGGCTGGTAAGCTGGTTTTACTAAGCAAGAATATTTTGTGCAATTTTTATGTTTTCTTCTTTATTTCAGCTGATGTTCAGACTATGTCAAATTCAAAACTAGCAAATGTTTTTTAGGGGAAAAAAAAAAGCTTAAAATTATCAGGGGTCGTTATAAAGTTAACCAAAACAAAATGTTGTTTTTTTCCTGTATTATGGACATTTCTTATAATCGTTTCTTTATATCTTAAATTGATTTATTTAACCTTCAATGTTCTGACATGCTAGATATCTCGCCATGCACGTTTGACGTGGTTGTATAGTTATACCATCTCACACACATTTCAAACGAAATTGAATAAACCGGATGTTAAATTGAATTAATTTATGTTTAAATTGGCCGGGAAAACCTATATTTATCACTTGGCCAGTTTCCATT
Organism: Crossaster papposus; assembly: GCA_037893245.1. NCBI lineage: Eukaryota > Metazoa > Echinodermata > Asteroidea > Velatida > Solasteridae > Crossaster > Crossaster papposus. The sequence goes on along the minus strand of JBAIAA010000911.1, from coordinate 143,848 downwards.
TAGTGTCTTTTTGTCTAACTGCTTTTATCAAAAAACGATCTAATAAAATGCCTTTGTATAAGAAACCTTAGAGAAAAATAGGATAGCTTTAATTTCATGACAACTAGCCATTACAACAGCACAGTCAAATCGTTTCCGTTTGAAACTTTGTAAATGAGTATTATGGGTAATTAAAATGAGCTGAATTCCTATAGGTCCATTCACCAACACATTGACAAAGTAGTCCCCCCGGCTTTGCCATATGTTAATCACTACTATCCACCCTTCAAATCATGTATGTTTCCCACGTTTACACAGCAAATAACTCATGAATAAACTTGTATTAGTAATTATATAAATTAGTATCATTATCATAACTACACTGAATGCCTGGCAAAAGGTTATTTTATGGGTTCTTACCTCACCACAAGAGGGGGCCTAATTACCACAAATCTTTCCAGCAAAAGGGCATATATGCAGAAAACGACCTCTTTATTTAGTTAAGTTTCATCAAGTTTTTCAACAAATTAAGATCTAAAAAAGTGTGATTTGTTTTGGGCAACAAAGCGCTGTCATTTGTCCCTTTGCCAAACACCCGACATCTGTATGTTGCAATTCAAAGGCTGTATTTAAAGAGCTCAAGTAACATGACAATAACTGAAAACAGTAGTACAGTGAAACGCCATACAAACATATTACGGGATTCATATAATTTGTGTATACCGGTAGTGATTTTCAACTGACGGTCCACCAGCCTTTTAAATACCAATCTGAGCAATCCTGTATCTCACTCGGGTTAGGAAACGTGGTCCTACCTTATGAATTCAGCCAAATTTTTTGCAACTAAATTCCATTCTGCGAGCCGATAGCAATATTAAAATAATAATGTTACTTTGTTTTCTCTTTTTGAACTGTGAAAATTGATCAATAAAATGCTAATAACGATTTTTTACTTAAGTATAGTTTTGGTGGAGAGCATATACAATTGTTTTATTGCTTCATGGGGAGAGAAGGCCAGAGAAAGTGTGTTTACTCAAAAACCCAGAGGTTGAAAAGGATGTGTCAAAACTGCCAGCATATTTAAGGACTGTTTTCGTCATGAGAGCCAACCATTGAAACATGTAATTACATATATAATATGTATAAGCTTATTCATTACACCGGATTCTAAAGGAACGGTCAGCTTATTCCCTTCTGTTCATTTGGACACAAACATCAGGAGCAACGGATCATTGTGGTCGATTTTATTAATCTGTTGACAATTTTTGTTCAACAACAATGTTCGGTATTTTTGTATACAAAAATTGTAAGCCAAGGATGGTGTTCGATATAGCGGCGTTCCACTGTACATGTATTTTTCAATATTCAAAGTGGAATGACTTAATAGTGCGGTACAACTTTACGTTCATCAACAGTTTTATTATTTTATTATTATTAGTTTTATAGTTGATTATAAACAACCGAGACAATTTCTGAGTAAGTTGTATTCTTTATAATGTTCTTGTCTTGTGCTTACCCTCCCCGAAGAGTGACTAATTCAACATTTGCAGTGTTTTTTATAATTGGAGTTGTGTAAAAACCAAGTTGGTTGTTTTACTTTAAAATGTTTTACAGACGAGTTTAGGGTCGAGTTGATCTCGAGACTTTTGAAGTCGAGATTACAGGACGATGACCTGACAATCTTCTGCCTGGGTAGCACAGAGGCTGATGGTGGTACGACCACGTGGACAAGCTAGGCAGTATGTACTGCCATCTAGTGCCTGGTACATGCTACGTGGACACGGATAACAAACTTCCTCGTAGTTATACCAGCCCGACTCACAGGGAACTGGCGAGAAAAGATGAGATATTCAACAACAAAAATTGATTTTTGTTTTATTTGTTTTCTAATAATATGACAGCTATGCCGAGAAAGAGTAATGCCTACTTTGGACTAAATGTTGTATCAGTTAAAAGAATAAAAGGTATAATACACCATTTGCAGATTTCAAAACTTTACTAACGAATTAATAAAAAAAGATCTTACTTATTTGAAAGTAAATAATGAATGTAGGCATCCAGCCAAATGATTGCACTAGATATTCTGTAATTGTTCAAAAAAATTGAATGTTATTAAAAAAATATTCGATCGCCGCGAAAAAAATAGAACATAAGAACAACAGCTCGACCCCGGTTGAAAACAAATGTCGTTTTCCTTGCTTTTCTCAGCATCCATGATTGTAAAACATCGAACAGGTCAGTTAATTAAACGATATTTACTATAAAATAAAACCCCCAAATCCACCCATTCATGACATCCTACTGTATCCTACATGTACCTTTAAACAATTTTTTGAAGAATTCAAATTGGAAAATCTGCCATCTGGGGGAAATAGTGGGCTGCCCCTTTCATTAAAAAAAAAAGGCCAGTTGAAAAACTAGTCCGCTTGAGGACAATTATATACAATCACACTAACATTTTCCGAGATTCAAAACAGATGACGCATAAATACACCACTAGCAAATGGAAATATGTCTGTCAGCAGCGAGCAAGGCTGGGAATGTCTGGCCGAAAATGTAATTGGTGTGCTTCCCGATACCAATGGCCTGAACCAATGGTATCCCGCGTCTGGCTCGGTGCAATGTTGCAATAATGTTGTAATAATCCCAGCACGAACTGGTTAAAATTCAGTAGTGCCATAAAACTGTAATGTAGAGGTAAAAACAGTGCCACTTACCACATCGCACATCCTCTCTCTGCATGCGTACTGTACCAGGACGACAGACAGGGAGACCGTACGCATTGGTCTTCTCTAAGTCCACGTCATAAACCTGACTGTCTACGTTGATAGCAAACTGGCCCAATCTGGACTGACTGATCAGCTGCATGGCAGAGTTATTTAACTTGCTGACTGCATTGATTGAACTGTTTTGGTTGAACACTGGAGTGGGTTAGATAGAGAAAAGAGCCTGGAGTGCTAAGTCATTGCATATATACTCGTACTTATGGCAATTAATGAGAAGAACTTTCTGTTAAAACTCTTTTACCCCTTTGACAATAAACTACTGTAACTTAAACCACGAGCTAAACCACAGGTGGAAACCACTAGGGTAGTCATAATTGCCCTGCCTGAACTATATTTGTTTGTATACGAGGTTACCTGCTTCTTGACAGTGACATGCATGTCAGTGAACACATGATGATTGCTTTATGGTCAAAAGCAGTTAGTGTGGCTGCAGTTACAAAGTCGAGTAGCCGTTTTCAAACTCGGAGAACTTATGGAGGGTGCTGCAAAAATGGTACAGCACCGGACTTAGACCTAAGATCCTAGTCTGGTAAAATCAGCTGGAGTTTTAATGGGAGGTTTACGCCATTAGTCTTGGTACTTGTACTAATGGAACTACAACACATGCTACTATTTCTCACTCATTTTAGTCTCACCTTGTTCGTACGTGAGGTTCTGTTGATCCGGGATGTCAACTGCATGCTCCAGCCTTATGGCAACTTGGATCGCTTCAATTGATCGACGCTGGCGCCTAGAAAGTTCTCTAGGCATCTGTTGACTGCACCCAATGACCTTGGGCATGGCAATAGGTTCAAATAATAAAGGCGTATTTATAGAGTACATGTACCCACCAATATTGGTGCTCACTGTGCTACGTCATTATTACCATGCTCTTCATTACCTTGTGTCAATCGTGGACAGCATTGTTTCCAAATAAATTCCTTTGTCCCCTGTCCACGATCAACGGTGTTTATACACACACACACGGCTTTACCTTACAAACGTACTGTGGACATAAATTCCTTTGTCTTCGTGTAGTTAAAAAACGTTGACCAGATACTCATTTTTCTCGGTTCCCTAAAACAAATTAACCCTCAAATTTTGATTCTGGGCCTCTCAGCTGATCCTTCTATCTTTTCTATATATATAACCCTAACCCATTTTTTCTCTAGCGCTCTTTTTCGGAAACTGAAAAGCGGGTTGTGAACCTGGGCAAGTCCACAAACCGTAACCTCTTCCCGCATCGTGTGGACCTATATTGTTCGGAGGTCCACAGAGCGTATGCAAGACTAACTCACACACAGTCATGTATTGACTGGCAATTGTGGATGGGGCATTGCTTGTCTGACCGTCTTACCTCTTTTGTTTGTACTTTAATGTTTTTGAATGATCGCCATAGGATTTGTACACGAATTGAGATCGTGGACGTTGTGTCAATCGTGGACCCATTGTTTGCCTTCCAATTCTTTTGTCCGACGATCACGATCAATACAAATGCATCATAACCCTAAGCTAGACTCGAACCAACAGCCTCCAAAATTACCTGCACATCACAAATTCAATGCTCCAGACCAGGAGGCCACTTACATTTCTTGATTTCTTCTAAATGAAAGCATGCCAAATGGGATTACTTCACTGGAGGTTTACTACCACAGTATGATCTTTAATCTAAGCTCTTAATAACAATTTAGCAGGTTATTTTTTTAGAAAAATGCTTACTGATCGAATAATATGCTACATTTTACCTGGGCCTGTTTCACAACACACGACTTATCCTGCAAACAGCTGACCATCTGCAGGTTTGATGTGAGAGCCTCATTCAGTTTCCGATAGACTAAGTCATGAGTTGTAGCATTGACACCGTCACAGGTTAGGTCATTGCAGTATGACAGTTGCATCTCCATGGCCAGATTAGATGGTGGCTTGTACTCTGCAAGAGAGAGAGTGTGGAATATAAACTTGGACAATGCATGCTCTTTGGATTTCATCACAACAGCGACCAAAACAGTCAAAATAAAATCCTACAAACCTGGACAAAATATTTCGGAATCACAGTCAACAAAGACACTGCATTATTCGGGCACTAACATTTTCAAAACTGCTAAATGATATATGTATATCTGAGATTATCCTTATTTTTACAGACATTTTGCTAGACCGACCAAACCCAACCCGCGACCAAACCCAACCCGCGACCCGACCCAATCACATGTCCCCCGACCCAAATCAGTTACAACTTTCTATGTCAAGATCTGCTTGTTTCTGAAAACCGTTATTCTATAAAGTTTTTGCAAGGACAGTCTATAATTCTAACTATGAATGATGCATGAGGATTAACTGACTTGTACACTTGGGAAGCGTCAATCCTGGGTTGTCCTCCGTCTCATGGGACCATTTGTAGTCGGTAGAGGGACCACACTGGTAGAATGGTAGAATGGCCCGGCTGAAGGCATAGCCTTGCCAGCAGGAGATGGTACAATTTTGCTCTTCACCAGAGACTTCACAGTTCAGGTTTCCTCTCAAGGGGCGTGTCACAGACCGACAGCCTACAAGACCATGGTAGATGGAGAAAGAGTAAAGTCGCTTGGGCTGCATTTCCTAAATTTAAATAATGTACGAAGAACTATATAGCAATGCTGTCAATGTAGGATGATTACTGTACTAACTTGGACAAGTTGCAGTGTTGCACATCTGGGTCTCAGTGACTGGACCTACACAGTAGCTGCCACCATAGGCTGGGTGTGGGTTGGTGCAAAAATGGCGACGGGACCGAGTGCCACCTTCACAGGACCTGCTACACTCGTCCCATTCCCTCCACTCACTCCAGCCTCCATCAACTATTAATAAAAAATTAAAAAAAATGATGATTGGACCTACACAGATGCTGCCCTTGTAGGCTAGGGTTGGTGCAGAAATGGCGACAGGACTGAGTGCCTCCTTCACAGGACCTTCTACACTCGTCCCATTCACTCCAGCCTCCATCAACTATTAATGAAACAAACAAATTGTGATTGGACACAGGTGCGGCCACCGTAGGCTGGGTGTTGGTTGGTGCAGGACTTGGTGCTTTCTTTATTCCATTTACTCTAACCTCCAATGATCAAGTGGGGGAAAAAACAGTTCAATAATTCGACCTTCACAGGCGCTGCCAACATTATAACAAATCTAAACAATTCAGATGAAGATAAAAACAGCTATTATGATGACTGTATCCTTTCTGGCTCACTTACAGCATTATAGTACCAACCTTTTTCTGCTTCGCAAGCTTCTCCTGAAAACCCAGCCGGGCATTGGCAGGTGAAACTGCCGACTCCATCTATGCAGGTTCCTCCATTGACACAAGGGCTGGGGCCCGTCCCACAATCATCAATGTTTATCTGGCAGCGTTGGCCAGTAAAGCCTGGTAGACAATGGCAGATATAATGCTGGACTTCATCAATGCACGTACTACCTGCTACACAAGGGTTGGAGGCACAGTCGTCTACCACTGCAAAAAAACAAAAACAATTAACTTCTTTTTGAACTAGACTTTAGTCTTCAAGAATTGTGTTTGTTAACCCTAGCCCTACCTAATGCTACTTTTTACTACTAGTAGTAAAAAGTAGTATGCAGTACTCTCACTGACTTGTGTGCAATGCCTGTAGTAATTTTTAGTATTTGGTACTTCACCCCTTATTGCACTTGTAGTACTTTTTAGCATTGGGTCCCTCTGCTTGCTGAGTGTGCATGGCCCAAGTATGCTGTGTAAGGTGTTTTAAACTCTACAGCAAAAATTGTCACTTGGGACACAGCAGTGGGTCAAGGCTGGACTACTGCATTTTTTTGCCAGGTAAGTATTACTGACCTGTATTGCCACTAATAGTATTTTGTAGTTGGCAGATGTACTCTACACACCCAATCATCAGTCACGGAGAGACCCAATGCTACAAAATACTAAGTAGTATTCTGTAGTATGCAGTTCTTTAGCCCAAAATAAGGCCTAGGGAGTTAGGGTTAATCAGTTAGCGTCGGATGTCGTGTATACACATTTTCAGGGATTTAAAACGAATGACGGATAAACCAACAGATCTGTGCTACCAACAGATGCCGGCCTGAACCCATCTTGGATCAAGGTTTGTGAAAAACAATCTCGTGCCTGGGTTAAGTCAATGTCAAAATATTTCCAGCGCAAACTGGTCAATCAATCATTATACACCGAAACCCGCTGAATGACAGCTCATAAACTGAAATGGAATAGTGGATACATTCAACATTTTAGTGAAAGCGAAGCACAGTTTAAAAGAGATGAAGTTCTTACTGTCACACAGTGATGGCGTCTGAATTTGAATTTCTCCCAGTGAGCCCTTGTCAATGAAGTTAGTGCTTGCAATGAGGTTGCCAAAGGCAACATAACCACAGCTCTGTCCATGTTCCAGAATGACTGACCGTATCAGTGCTTGATCCCACATGTTGATATTACTCAGGAGACTGGTGACACTTTCCTGCTGGGTACCGTCTGTTGAAGAATACAAATCATTAAATACAGAAACGATTATTTAGTTGTGGTTACTTTAGGAGTCTGCTGTACTGCTGCTTAGAAACTTGAAGACCTACAAACAAGAAATGGATCATTTTGGACAACAACCATTTTTTTCCTCAAAATTAAAAAATGAAGATGGCCTGATATTTTTATCTTAACCAGTTTGCACCGGAGGAAGTACCGGTATATACACGCAAAGTTTTTCCAAGATTCAAAATGGATGACGCTTAAACACACCATGAGCAAGGCTAGAAATGTCTGTCAGCAGTGAGCAAGACTGAAAATGCGTAGGTGTGCTTCCCGGTACTATCGGCCTGAACCCGCCTCTGATCGCGTTTCGTTAAAAATAATCCTGGCACGAACTGGTAAGCAAGGTCTTCTTCAGAGGCAAAATGGCAGTGTACAAAAAAACAAACATGGGGGACACACAACACATGCAGGTATAGAAACCACCAAAGAAATGACAGACCAAAAACGATTAGGGATCAGACCATTGTAGAGAGTAAAGGAAATGAAGTGAATAAGCAATTACAAAAGAGGCAGGGGGTTATTTGGAGTTAGATTAGGGTGGAGATCAGAAAAAATATATTATTACGAGCACATGCAGTCGTTTCCACATGATTCGCCTACTGAAAGGCCATGGTTTGCCAGCATACGACCTTGTGACTTGTGACCATCTAAGGATACCTGCGACCACTTCTTGAATATGCGGTACCTCTTTGGAATCGTGCAATAATGCAACAACATATTCAACAATTAGAGAGATTACAGAAGCGTGTAATTAGGCTGGTGCTTACTATAATGACTACTCGTGTGCGTTAGAGTCCTTGAATTTACAGACCCTTACCAATCGACGAAGCTCTGTGTTCAAAAATTGCCACTGAGCTTATAACTATAAACAAAACATGTCGAATCTCATTCCACCTTCTAAAGTAAACATGATTAGTCTAATTCATTCTCAATAATTTCTTTTTAAATGTGCTTTTATACTGTAACCGGCGAAATATAATGATGTTTTTCAGCAACCTTTAATCTCTATTTTAAATTTAAGTGATAAACTGTATGTTAGTGTGTTTGAACATTTAATAGCTTTTGGACATATTCTGGATCAATTTTATTTCAAAGTATGAATCGATATTTATTTTATTTGTATGTACATTGTACATATATACATGTACATAACCTAGGCTATAGAGCCACTGTGAGAAAATCTTATCTTTGGCCCTTATCTTTGGCCCTCACAGGGTTAATTGCAACCACATTCCAATCCTCTGCTAAAGTAATCACCATTGTGACCATACCCACTGGCCCCCAACTCATTATTATTCAGTAGGTTTTATAGTTACTCTTGTTTATTGCCCCTTGTAATCCCTTGATAGTTGCCCAGGAATGTGAGGCAGAGGCAGGCCCACACATCCTTGTGGTCAAATAGTTCAGTTTTGAAGTAGCCACCGACACGAAAACACATAAAAAGTCTTTTGTTGAGAAAGTTTTTCTACAGCGCCAGCTGGCTGCCCAGCGCCAGCTGGCTGCCCAGCGCCAGCTGGCTGCCCAGCGCCAGCTGGCTGCCCAGCGCCAGCTGGCTGCCCAGCGCCAGCTGGCTGCCCAGCGCCAGCTGGCTGCCCAGCGCCAGCTGGCTGCCCAGCGCCAGCTGGCTGCCCAGCGCCAGCTGGCTGCCCAGCGCCAGCTGGCTGCCCAGCGCCAGCTGGCTGCCCAGCGCCAGCTGGCTGCCCAGCGCCAGCTGGCTGCCCAGCGCCAGCTGGCTGCCCAGCGCCAGCTGGCTGCCCAGCGCCAGCTGGCTGCCCAGCGCCAGCTGGCTGCCCAGCGCCAGCTGGCTGCCCAGCGCCAGCTGGCTGCCCAGCGCCAGCTGGCTGCCCAGCGCCAGCTGGCTGCCCAGCGCCAGCTGGCTGCCCAGCGCCAGCTGGCTGCCCAGCGCCAGCTGGCTGCCCAGCGCTATATAGCTGGCTGCCCAGCGCTAGCTGGCTGCCCAGCGCTAGCTAAAACGGTGATTTAAAACACCCCGGAGGGAGGGCTAAATCTCTGACCGTTTTATCTTCTTAGTATGGTGTGTAAACAGTTTTTAGCGTTTTAGCTAAAACACTTCCTGTTTTAGCCGCCTTGTGTTGGGTAAGATCTTTTTGTGGCGCGCTTTTGGTGTAAACAAGCGCGGTTGTTTACATGCTCTGACAGCTATGTAGCCACACACCCACGCGGGCCGGTCTTAGCCAGCCAGCCAGCCATGTAGGCCGTGTTTTGCACGGCCACGTTCGAAATAATGCGGTCGTTTTTCAACAACGACCCAAGCTTCAATGCGCCGGCCGTGCACTTGTTGTTATGTTAAAAAGCCTGTTATATTTCTGCTGTCTGTGTATTTTAATTGTTTAAATACTTACAATTGCTATTTTCGGAAGCAAAACTCTGCTGTGCCTCAATAAATCAACAAGGCTTTGCGTGCTGGTATGGTATGGTATGGTATGGTATGGTATGGTATGGTATGGTACGGTGATATGGGTACGACCACGCCAAGTGCTCGCCCCATGCAAGCACGCATAATACATGCAGCATTTTTGGAATGGTTCCCGCCGCACGCTTCAATAGACAAAGTTAAGGACCGGAACCAGTCCGTGGCCGACACGCATGTATTTTTTCGTTACACGAACTGTTCAAATTTGACATCGTAAGATGTAAAAATGCCCGGCAAACAAACGTGGATAAAGAAAGTCATTTTCTGCAGGTTAATTCTCAGATCATGGTCACCTTTTCTGTGTTTGTGTTTTCTGTGTTAATGTATTTATTTCGAGGTAGTAACGCTCGTCCTTGAGCGATACAGCGTAGCGTGTTTCTGCAAAATGTTCTACCGCGGCATGTTTTTTGCATTCGGGCAGTTTTGTTGTCACCGGTGAGATTCAGTATGACATATGTATATGAAATATGTAAATGAGCGGAAGTTATACGTGACCCCAGAACAGAGATAAAACGCTACGGTATGAAGTTAAAACTCACTATACTTAAAACGGTGTCTGAACGCTCGGCATTTTAGTTTTAGGACCGACAACCCGTGGTGATCTACCGTTTTAACTAAAACCGTTTTAGCTAAAACGCTGTATGAACATGGCCTATGATATATATTTGTTTTAAATCTTATGAAGAGACAGTTTTATTTCATTTAATTTGCAAGTGGTTTGTTGTAAATGTTGCCGATTGTTAACAATTGCCTACTATATTATAGTCCCGCTTATTTTGTTTTTGCTTTGTTTGCGTCTACAATAATTGTTTTTCTGTCTGGTCCTTGCCGTCTTGTTTTGTCTTTTACTATAGTCCTTTTTGTACTCCTGTCCTTTCTTGTTTGGTTTAAATTGTAAATGTTAATTTTCTTATACATGTAAGTGTGTATATAATTTTCTTGATTGGTATAATTTATCGTTTTTAATGATGTGTATTTTATCCTAATGTGACAGCTCATTTACAAATTTCTCCTGCACAGCGCCCTCGCTTGACCCTTAAGGTAGAGCTCACACTTACCGGTAGTATTTGTCTTGAGCGAGTCATTCCACCACTAACACTGGTACTGTTCACATCACATACAGTACGCATGTTCTCCTGCATTCTTCTACATGACACGTACATTTACTTAGTTGCCTCAAGATTTCTTGGATGACTCGACTGGGGTAAGAATTCATTTATATTGTTTTCATAATTGTTTTTATTGTTGAAGTTTCTTAGTATGTTATTTTTCAGACTCGGGGAAAAATTTTCTGATCAATTCTAAAGTTAGCTTGAGTATTCTAAGTGGATTCATTGATGATAGTCTTTAGAAGACTAGTTTCTGTGTTGTTGTATTTATCATTGTAATATTTAGGAAGGTCGTCCTTTTGATGACTTTCTTTGTTGGAGATATATACTATTTCCATGATTTGAAGGATTTAGATTCCCTTACTTTGATTTATATCCACTTTATTTCTTGTTCACATTAAGTTAACTTCTCGAGTACACAAAGTTCAAGAATAGATTTCCTTATTTTACTATACATGTACATTCTTTATCATCTATTTTCCACTTTTTATGAACGTATTCTAAGATATTACACTTTTAGTTTATAAATTCATAGTTCCTTTGTCTTGTGTAGATGCCCATATAGTGCAGAAAGTCTGCCACACATGTTTATTACCCTGCAGACTTTTCTTTTGTCCAATGTTTATTGGAGCTTGTGACCTATAAGATACCAGCAGTGTCTTATTAGACTGGCACACCAGTCCTTAGTTCGGTTTGTGATGCAGCATATATATTTCATATATTTCTCTTTTTTATACTTAATTAGGAGTGCCATCTGCATATTTGTTCAGCAGAATATTTAGTTACATGTATGTTATTTCTCTATAATCCTGTTCTTATAGTATTAATTCATTTTCCTAAGTTAGTTTCTTTATGGATCCTTAGGTTAATGAGTGGACTGATTTAAGTCTATGGTTTGCCGAGTCCATTGTGATATGTGTTGATGAGGTCATGGCACATGTGCAATGACCTTGCTTTAGTTATTTCCTCTTTTTGTCTTTGCAAGCTAAAGCATTCACATGCCTTGTGTTAATTCATTTTTGGAATTTAACTTGACTTTACTGTTAGAAGCAAATTGTGTTATTGAATTAGATTTATCTCTATTAATTGCATTAGATTCTTTGAGGATTAGTATTTGTTTCTTTTTATAATTTATTTTGCTGGATTAGTATTTCCTAAAGCATTGTATTTATATAGAATTCTATTTTGTATCTTTCCAGGTTTTTTTCACTTTTAAGATTCAGTCACCAATAAAGAACTAGACACAGTATGTACACCCGATCCTTGTCGTGTCACATTTTCCAGTGTCGATATAACGTAAAGTTTGAGGTAATTCAGCCCTCGGGCTGCCATATGTCAATTTTGTTTATTAATAAAGGAATAAATGTGTGTTCGAGAGGTTTGAATCACTCGGGTAATTATCAGCACCCAGACTCCAAGCGGTATACCGACCGAACACACATTTATTCCCATTCATAAATACCTTTTTTGTAAAATTCAGCTTAAAAAGCCCCAAAAATCGCGAAAAATTGTCGCAAGTAAATTTCGGTGTTTCGCCATTCTGTGTGTTTTCCCCTATCCATGTTCATGGGCCACTGTCAAATAACATGTTTCCGTCTCTGTCGCTCTACACATGCAATAAAGCGTTTTTACTATGAACCAGACTAAATGGACATCCTTGCATTGGCAAACTCGTTCCCAGAGCTGTACGCTATTTTAACATGAACTTTTCAGGCTCGGTCAAGAGGTTTGCATTTATTGCTTTTTTTCAATGGTTTTAAATTACAATTTATTTAAAAATGGTTTGAAGTATAATTATTTTCTCATCCCAGATTTCCTGATCTCCGAAAACCCACCTTTTTGGGGGGAAAACAATTTATCTTCTTTCACAAAAGTAAATAACTCTAGAAATTATGACGTCACAACAAAAATAGCGCCGAGAAAGCAGACGATATTTTTACATCAACTTTTCAGGCTTTGCCAAGAAGATTATATTTATTAATTCATCTTGTATGGATTTAAATTACAACTCATTTAAAAAAGGGTTTAAACATAATTATTTTCTTTATCCCAAATTTCCCTGAGCTTCATAACTCACCCACTTTCGGGGCAACAATTTGGCTTCCTTGATTAAAAAATAAAATATTTATCGAAAATGTGACGTCGCTCCAAATACGGAATGACGTGCAACCAGTCGCGCAACGCCGAGATAGGAATAATGTTGTCCATGTGCGGAGGCCACTTTTGTTGCCAACTGGGTTTAAACACTTTCAGCCATGTCTTTGTCCGTTTAATACCGGCTACGTGACGGGCTCTCAACCAATAGGAATGCCTAAACTGTCCCAGGTATTTATGAATAAACCAATCTTACAACAGCAAAACAAGATCTTATTTTTTTTTAATACAAAAACAACAACAACAAAAACCACCTTACCGCCACTGTGTAGCTCGCCAAGCGTGAATTCCCCTCCACTGTTGATAACAGCGCCGTTTCTCATCAGAGAGTGTACGAGCACAAGATACCCATCTCGATATATCATGAGAAGGCCTCCGTGCTCATGCCAAGACACTGCAAGATGATGCCAACGATTGTTGTTGAAAGAGATGGTGGAGGAGAACTCGTACCTAGCCCACATGGACAAAACACAAGGCAAGTTTAAAAACAAATCCACCAACGCCAAAAACTATATGTAAACGTGCATGTTTTATGCCTAAACAATCTCGCCTAAAAAACATGTCTAAACATTGGCACTTTGCTGCCGCTCCAGCCATAGCTCCTTCGTGCATTTTTTCCCGTCTGTTGTGGGATGGCATGATAATGAATCAATATTGAATAGATAGATTATGATTTCCAAAATTTAGGCACCGTTAACTACATGTAGTCCGCTTTTGACAATATGACATTTCCATGCGTGTACACAAATGTGCGTTTGGCGATGAAAAAGAAAGTTGCAAAGCAGGCAGGTCACTGGGTCACAAACATTATTTATCCAATAGAACAAGCCTTGGATACCAGCGGAAATACCGAGGATATAGACTGGATCTCGCTCGCGGCCCCATCCCCTACAAATACAGATCTCAATAGACAGAATCAGTGCGTAAATGTGTAATCCAGTGTACTTGCGCGATGCATGGCAAGCAGCTAAAGAAAACTAGTGTGCGGGATTGTATTGTGCTAGTGTGCTACGTACGTCAAAACAATTTGACCTTCATAATGGGTCATAACGTTAATGGTTTTTTTAATAACACTTTGGAATACACAATATAATGGAATTAATGGAAAGGGGCACCTCGGCCAAGTGGCCGTAAGCTGGGTACGTGTTTTTTCAATTGAATTGAATTGAATTGAATTAAAGGGGCTTCACGGCAATTCGCTGAGGCATCGCGGCAATGGCCGCTGGTACTGGCCGTTTTAAAGGTTGAGGCCTGGTTCACATGTGTTGACTTCGGAAGCTCACACTCACAGTGCCAACACTTGAGGGAAAGATAGAGGTAGCCAATAAGAGAGAGGTAGCCAGTATTGAGTACAGCTACATGTAGCTCACCCTTGAATGTAGACAGTCCACGCCGCAGGATTGCTCAAGGCAATCCATGCATTCTCCAGTGTCTGTTCAGTTCTCTGAGTTGTATATAGGACAGTATAACCCAATAATAAGTACAGCTAGCTCACCCTTGAATGTAGACAGTCAATGCCCCAGGATTACTCAAGGCAATCTGTGCATTCTCCAGTGTCTGCTCAGTTTTCTGCGTTGAATAGGACAGTATAACCCCATTAGGTGTGGCCGTTCGGATCCACATCATGATGGTGAAGGCTCTCAACGGTTTGTTAATGACTTGATGTAGGGTGATGTACTGATTAAGATGACCGCCTCGCAGATCGATGTCAAAATTAGATGAGAAATCTGTGAAGAGAGATTTGGTTATGGACCCGAATATGTCAGTGATATGAAAAGAACAAAAGCCCAGCAAATTTTTTCAAGTTAATTTAGCCTATTCTTTAGTGTGTTTAGGGTCATCCAATATGATAGCACTGCCTAACTCACTGGTCGGGTCGGTTTAGGTCGGGCTAAGCCAGGGCCGGACCTGGAAGACTCTTGACTGGACTAGACCGGCGCGTTCTGATTCGGTTTGGTGTCGTCTTGGTCCTCAGAATTGTGGTACCTACACAGGCTTGTTTTCAAGCCAATTTTTTAATTTTTCAAACTCGGAAATCAATAAATCCCATAGGAAATCTTACTATGGTTGCAGTACGTGCCCACAAATCCCGGCCAGCATTTGCAATGGTATTGGTTGATGCCGTCAATACACTCAGCTCTATTTTGACAACGATTGTCAACGCATTCATCAATATCCTGCTCACATTCAGTGCCACTGCAAGTAGAATTAAAAAAACAACCTGATCAAGTTCAAAGTTTTACATTGTAATTATTCACTGAAAATTCCATAAAAAACACATTAAGCATTTGGTTGGTTTAGGGCAGCACATAAGACAATCTTCCTTTGTGGACACACAAAACAAAACATAAAAAGCAAAACTATTCTTTTTGTGTAAAGCAGTATGTGAGGGCATATACAAGAAACCAAAACTTGAGACAAAAATGCATTAAACCAGAAAGATTAGGAAAAGTGAAATTGGAAAGACATTTCCAAACTCTCTACAAATGAACAGTCAACAAGAAATATAAGTAGATGAGAGTCGATATCAATATTGCACAGCAATTATTGACAAGATAATTAAAGTTAATAATAATTTAGGTCTTACAAATAACAAAAGAGTACACAAAAGTCGTATTAAAAAAACAAAAGGAAGATTTCTAATCTATAATAATAATATGCCAGTTTAGATGTTTGGATGATGCATGGTGCTCAAGTTCGGTGTGTGGGCCAGGCTTGGTCCAACTTTGATTTTTTTTACCACACGATCACTGAGTTGGCAGCGCCATATGCATCGCTGCGACATGTACACGAACTCCCCAACAATGTATACATGTACGCATAATTTGTTTGCAGAACGTGACGTGGCATGGCAGCCATTATCAAACATACAGTAGTTATAGGGTCCCAGAAATGTGGTTTTTATTATTTTAAATAAAAGATTATAACTAATTGAGTGATTTTCAGTTTATAAAAATGTTATTTTGGGGTAATTATTATAAGAAAACAAATAATAAAGTGCTTTGGGGGACCGACCCCGCCCCTAGAATGGTAGCTTATTAACATGTAAAATTTGCATAATTGTGACGTATATGTTCGGGAAGACTTCGACGTCGCGGCCAGCATGCCCGTGCATGCATGCATGCATCATGTGCTACGCGTATCGATGCAAAATCATTCAGTCGATGGTCGACTCAAGTTATTGTCAAATGAATTGTCAAGTGGAATATCTTCTTCAGATGTCATAGGACCTGGTGATACTGCGGATATATGAGCTCCCCGGCCCCAAACTGTCGTCTTTACTCGCCATATCTGAACAAAATCTGCTGTGTGCGTACCCGCGTGCATACAATCTTGCATGTACATGTACATGTTCTTTTGGGGGGTTGCCGAATGTTCGTCACGAACAGCGCCACCATTTGTCAGTGTTTGAACATGTTAATTAGGGGGCCAATTACATTTACGGTGATAAACCCCAATCAATGTCATTTTATACCATTATATCACCCCTGGTCTTGTTACTTACACACCAAGGCACATTTTAGATTATTAAACAGCAATTCTCCTCGAAAGTTCTGCGTAGAACCTTTAAATGGTATAATAGTAAGAGCACAGCACCAAACTACAGCATGGGGGAAGGCTATTTATAGACTGGTTAATGGTTCCTACACAAAATATTTACTCCCGGCATTTATGTCAACAGACTCTCAGTCGGAGGACAATTTCTCATTGTTATTCACTGCGTCCAATAACTCTATACGTCTTATGAACTGTTAAAGCCGGGTAATCGCCTTGTAAATATTATTATGTGTGAAAGCAATGTATTTAACTGGTTAGCAGTTTTCAACTAACCTATAGCCTGGGGGACAGTCACAGAGGTACGAATTGATCCCATTGACGCATGTACCATCATACAAGCAAGGGTTGGGTGTGCAGTTATCAATCGCCACCTCACATCGTAACCCTGTGAAACCTGTGGAAATAAATTTAAATTGACAGTCACAATTGTAACAGACAGGGTTTGGGGCAGTACAAGTAGTAATAGACAGGTTGGTGTGGGGCAGTACAGGGAGTGACAGACGGGGTAGTTTGGAGTGGTACAATTAGTAACAGATAAGGTGGTTTGTGTGTTACAAGGAGTAACAGACAGGGTGGTTTGCATATGGCAGTACAGGGTGTAACATACAGCCGGTTCGGGGCAGTACCAGGAGTAACAGGCAGGGTGGTTTGGGGCAATACAAAAAGTGACAGTCAGGGTGGTTTGGGGCAGTACAAGAAGTAACAGAAATAGCTGTTTAGGGCGGTACAAGGAGTAACAGACAGAGTGGTTTGGGGTGGGGCAGTTATACAGGGAGTGACTGACAGGGTGGTTTGAGGTGGTGCAAGAAGTAAAAGACAGAGTGGTTTAGGGTGGTACGAAGGATAACAGACGGTGGTGCGGGGCAGTACAAAGAGTAACAGACATTTGGGCGATACAAGGAGTACTGCAGACACAGTGGTGTTGGCCGCGCAGTACAAGACATAACAGGCAGGGTATAGTTTAAGTCAGTACAAGGAGTAAGAGACATGGTGGTTTGGGGCGGTACAAGAGTGAAAGGCAGAGTGATTTTAATAGGGCGATACAAGACATAACAGACGGGGTATAGTTTGAGGCAGTACAAGGAGTAACAGGCAGGGCATTTCGAGGCAGTACAGTGAGTGACAAACAGGGTAGTTTGGAGCAGTACAAGCAGTAACAGGCAGGGTGGTTTGGGGCGGTATAGAGAGTAACAGAAATGGCAATTTAGGGCAGTACAAGAATTAAGTAACAGACAGGGTGGTTTGGGGTAGTACAGAAACTTTCAGGCAGGGTGCTTTGGGGCAGAACATGGAGTTACATATAGGGTTGTTTGGGGTAGTACAAGGACCCACTAAGCATTTTACCCGGGTTACGAGTAATAACGAGTAATAACGCTAGTTATTACCGGGTAACATACCGATATTACCCGGGTTGTAACAAGTAATAACGCTAGTTATTATGGGTAATATCAGTGGGTAATAACGGGGAAATAGTAGACAAATATTTCCCCGTTATTACCACCCGATATTACCACATTTACCCACTGTTACCAGGGAGAACGTTACCAATATTTCTGGCATATTGCATTGTTATTACCACCCAATATTACCCGATATTACCCAATATTACCAGGGAGGAGATTACCGATATTTCTGGCATTGTATCGTTATTACCACCCGATATTATGAGGCGCCCTTTATGACTTTATTATTGAAACAAGTATATGTGACCCACTCCACAATAATGGGTACATGTATTATGTCACAAAATAGTGAAATTGAGTTATTTACATGGTTGGAAAGCTCACAGTGTAAGCTTCCAGTTGGTATATAATAGAGCTCCATACATGTAGCTACTCCTGTTCTGAAGATATGACATGTTTGCTTTTAATTACTTCCTTGGAGTTCAAATTACACAACTGAGAAAACAGGCTTTGAAAAGGCCGGCTTTGTTGTAGAACAACAGAACGATGAACACAAAATGGGCGTGTTTTCCACTTTAATCATCAAAATCAACATTTCTTTGAATGAAACCTGAAAATATTGGTGATAAAGATGTCATTAATGGCAAAAAATGTAAATCACATTTTGATGAAATGTTTATCCTCTTAACGTTTAGTAGTCCATTACATGATAGTGCACAGCGTGACTTAATACCCTTTTTGGTAGAGCCGGTCACATATAGATGATTCAAGCAAATAACATAAGACCAAACAAATATATATATGGGTCGAAACTAAATATTATAAGACTAAACAAAAATGTATGGGTCGAAACAAAATATTATAAGACCAAACACATAATATATACAGAGCGAAGAGTTTCAATTGTATATAAAACGAAGCGCCACCAACGACGGCGGGTTGCAATATTTATAGAACGAAGCGAATTCCATATAAGGAAGAAAAAGTGATAATATATAATTCGAGTTTGCAAATATATAATTCGAGTTTGCAAATATATAGGACGAGTTTGCAAATATATACGACGAAGCGATCTGGCACTGAGAACCTAGCCCGCGATTCAACACGCGATTTAGCCCGCGATTCAGCCCGCAATTCAGCTGGCTGCAGCTGTTTATAGAAAATTAGAATCCATGCGACAAAAGAAGGTGCTGATTTGAAACTGGATTTACAGATTAGATCAACGAATTTTCAAAAAGGTACGGAAATTAATCCCCAATTATAGATTAATTTCAACAATAACTACCAGCAAGACTATAAATAGTATTCTTAACATTTATTTCCTCCAAAATTGCCATTATATTAGTCGATTCCAGAGAACCAAAGTCCATATTAATGATGCTCCCCAAAACATTAAAACTTTTACAACAAAGATATTGCAAACAAAATCAGTAAAGATGTTTTCACTAATTACATATCTGTCCTCTTGTTCATGTCTTATACCGGTACTGCACTATATAAAGGTTGAGTAAGCAAAATTTTATGAGCTACGACACAGGCAGACCACATAAGTTTAGTTAAATATTTCCTGGGGATACTAGTGTTGGGGATAGACTTTACCAAAACTTAGATATACACCGATAATTAAATTAACCAATTAACTTCAATTATCTTATTAGGTTCAAACAAAAACGTTCAATAAAACTACAATGGGGCATATCGCCACTCAAATTAAGTGTGCCGACGAAGGTGATAATTAGGATTGTCAAGTAAAAATCATCAAATTTCAAGATATTGTCGGAAACGTTGTTTCATTGGGAGGCTATTTGGAACGGATCGGCTTTTTGGAATACGCCCTTGCTGAAATTAAGTGTGCCCAGGAAGGTGACAATTACGATTATGAAGTAAAAATATGAATTTTACAAAACATGTGCGGTACACCTTTTTTTTTAAGACGGCATTTTATTGATTCCAAAGTAATATGTTGCGAGAAACGCTTAAAAATTAGGTTCTCTGGAATTCGGGCGATTCACAATGCAGTGCGCCACCAAGCGTTCGACTCAAATGAGCCACTTTTAAACTTTACGGTCGACTTCTTCCGTATATCATACTGTAGTAAAATATCTATTCTTCATTGTTTACGCGAGGTTTAACAGAAACGAAAATGTATCCGGCAGCGCCGTTAATTAAAACATTGTTATTTGCAGAAAAAAATTAAAACTTTAACCGTGCGCGTCCAAAAAGACGTAAAAACTGATGAGTTCATGCAAAATGAATACCGTTTTTGAAACCGATGCCGACCTTTTCCCATGATGCACTGCGGGTATAGCAGGATTTGCGCCTCCAACGGCAGCTTCTAGGTATTGTGAATCGCTCGAATTGACTAATATAATGACAATTTTGGAGGAAAAAAATGTTAAGAATACTATTTATAGTCTTGCTGGTAGTTATTGTTGAATTTAATCTATGATTGGGGATTAATATTCGTACCTTTTTCGAAAATTTGTTGATCTAATCTGTAAATCTAATTTCAAATCAGCACCTCCTTTTGTCGCATGGATTCTAATTTTCTATAAACGGCTGCGGCCAGCTGAATCGCGGGTTTAATCGAAGGCTGAATCGCGTGTTGAATTGCGGGCTAGGTTCTGCCAGATCGCTTCGTCGTATATATTTGCAAACTCGTCCTATATATTTGCAAACCTGAATTATATATTATCACTTTTTCTTCCTTATATGAAATTCGCTTCGTTCTATAAATATCATGAATATTGCAACCTGCCGTCGTTGCGGTGGCGCTTCATTTTATATAAAATTGAAACTCTTTGCTCTGTGTATATATATATGTTTGGTCTTGTAATATTTTGTTTGACCCATATATTTTGTTTGATCTTATATATTTTTTCGTCCTATAATATATATTTTTGTTTGGTCTTATAATATTTCGTTTCGACCCATATATATATTTGTTTGGTCTTATATTTTTTTTCGACCCATATATTTCTTTGGTCTTATATATAATTGTTTTGTCCTATTTGTTTGGTCTTATATTATTTGTTTCTTTATATATTTGTTTCAATAATAAAGTCATAAAGGGTAACAAGCAGGGTGGTCTAAGGCAGTGCAGGTAGTGACAGTCAGGGTGGGTTGGGGTGGTACATACACTAAGTAACAGACAAGGTGGTTTGGGGCAGTACAAGGAGTTACAGGCAGGGTGGTTTGGGGCAGCAAAAGGAGTTACAGACAGGGAGGTCTAGGGAGGTACAAGGAGTAACATACAGGGTATTTTGGGGCGATACAAAGAGTAACAGACAGGCTGGTGCAATTAAGGCAGTACAGAGAGTGACAGGCAGAGTGGTTTGGGGCAGTACGAGGAGTAACGTACACGGTGGTTTTGAGCAGCTATACTAGGAGTAACAAATAGGGTGGTTTGGGCAGTACAAGGAGCAACAGCCAGCACGGTTTTGGGCAGTATTGGGACTAGAATTAAATGCTCTGATGTTTAGCCCCTCCCTGCACTTCAAACATGGGCAACAAAATTGATCCTTTCATCCTCAATGCCACAATATGTGTTCAACTCGTCTGCATCACATGCAATAAAGTTTATGGTCATTTCGTGTAAATAACCCAACAAATTTGAAAAAATACACCCCAACCCTCTTCCAATTAGTTAATATTTGATTTATAAGATTATTTTTGTGCTACCGTCTGTTATTTTTGGGGTGATTTTGGCCAAAACAGGTGTGGTCACAGATACCTCTCTCACACCTGTTGACCAAATTTGCAGATTTTATTTTTATTGGAAAGCTAACTTTATACATGTAAACATTCAATCAGATTTCTCTATTATTTGATATGTATCGGAGCAATGACCTTAACTTTGACCTTGAATTTTACTTTGTAGGCAAGGACTTATATGCAGGATTTCGTCAATTTGGTGCGTAGTCTCTGGGCTGGGTTTGTTTATAAATGCTCTCTGGCGCAATCTGAGGCCAATACAGTGTATCTACCTATTTTTTGTTAATGTTGTGGTAATTATGAAGCCCGACTTCTGTACAAATATTTTAAAAACAAAATCTAACATTTACCTTTTTTAGCTGAAATGATAACTTGAAATTAATTTTTACCATATTATATTTGTATTTGTACATCTTAATACATTTTGTAAATGAGTACGGCAAACTTTTGTAGAAGTACTTACAGCCAATTTAACGACCTTCTGTTGGGTAAAGAGATAAATATATTCGATCCAGGAATACACCGACCAATGCCTTTTCAATACATCCTGTATCTGCCAGTCAAGGATAAGTGTACCACTTAGACCCGGTTTGAAAAGGCCCAAGTTACCTTGTCAGGTATAAATAAGCCTGGCCGGTTTTCAGCTCATGCACTCTTGCCCATTACACTAGGCTTGCCCGGCCAGTACACAGGCTTGCCTGGTTGATACACAGGCTTGCCTGACCTGATTTATATGAAATCAGTCAGGTGCATCACTTTATTGCCCCTTGGGGAACATCTAAAGCAGAACAAAGGAAGACTTAAGACTGGATTAAAGACATGTAGCTAGAGATTACTCAAAGGTAATTATCTGCGCCTGCTATAATGGGGTTATTGTTATTGTTATTGTGGAATACAAACAACAATTCACCCAGCCTGACACTGACCATCCTGAGCCACACAGAGTTTACCAGGCTCTTGAATTATCACCCTCAACCCCTGCGGACATTTGCAGGAACCATTAAACAAGTTGGCCAATACTGTACATGATATGAACGTCCACCCCTGGTAAAATGACAATTTCTACCACCTATACTTAATTTTATTGGCCTTTACGTAGCTTTTCAGTCTTTTATGTTTCTTATTCTGTATAATATATAATAGCAAAGCTTTATTTCACGTTCTATATACGTTAATTTCTACAATCAGCCCCCGGACCAGCCTCCTTGCCTGGTACATGTACACACCTGTACATGTACCGGTACTGGGCTGGGCCGGTATTACAGGACTTTTTGCAACTGGACAAGGTATTGATGGTCCTTTTCAAACCCGATCTAAATGACCCTAATTAATCTATGTACATCAATTCGTATTTACGGGTTTTACCTGCTTGGCATGTGCAGTGGCTAGTGCTGTCTGCACTCGTTAAACAGACTGCATTGTTCAGACAGGGCTCAGCTGAGCAGATGTCTAAAACCGTCTCACAAAACTGCCCAATGTAGTCTGGAGTACAGAGACAGGAATAACGGTTGGCCTGCATCGAATCATGAAAAATATGTCAGTGCTGTAATTTAGCAAAAGCTATTTCTGGGAAGATTATGAGTACGGTACATGTAGTTTAGTGGGAAGGAGGGGGTATCGTGCACCCTCGGAAATAAATTCTAATAAGTGTCTCTAGGTCAGAAAAAAATACGTAAAAAACGATTTGCTATGTTAAAAATTTAAAAAATGTCCCACGCATCATTGTGCAAATCAGTGACGCCATTATAAAAAAATCTTTTTTTCACTATATCTCAGCCAGTATTGCAGTTACCGTAACTGAATAAAGAAGGTGTCTAGACCCATGTTCGAGGGTCAAAGATCACAATAAAACTATTTGGAAGTGACCACATGTGTCCTTGGCATTGGGAGTATGCACATTAGGGCCGCCATTAACGAAAAATCATTTTTATACATATCGGCCAATATTGACATAATTACACAAGTAAGGTGTCTGCGCCTACATGTATGTTTTGAGGGTCAAGGGTCATCAGAAGACCACTCATGAAGTAACTACGCGTGTAAACGTGTATATTAGGTGCTGGCAATTAAGTCTGATTTTTATTTTGTGTCTTGGCCAATAGTGTAGATAAGCAGACAGATTGGTTTTGAGGGTAATACATTCGCAAGGGCAACTTTTCCCCCTTCTTTTTCCCATTTCAGATAACTACTGGCGATAGAAGTGCACATTGACCACCACGGGCAAAGAAAAACGTGCCCATAGCGCAGACCCTGCAGCAGCACCCAAACACCCGCATGCATCATTCATGCACTATCCACACTTGATCCGTAGTTTTACAACCCTCGGCTAAAAAAAAGATCCTGTAAGTGACAATCTGCAGCAGTCTCACAAGATCTGAAGTCTCTGCCAATCACATGAGTCCCTATATCGAATGCAATCAGTGTGCGACCAGATCCCAATAACTGTCCCCGATGATCTAGAATGTGTTGGATATTACTGTCGGTGTTATCAGCCATTTACTGGCAACCTCAATCTTCTCGGAGATGATACTGCATCAGAAGCATTAATCTCAGAATCGCATCACTCCCCTCGTAAATTATCTTCTGCTGGACCCATCTTTCCACCGGAGTGCATTTTCTGTGACAAATTAGAGATTAAGGGTGGTGATCGCAAAACTGAGCAAGCTGAAGTCTTCCTGTCCTAAAAGAACAAAGAAAATGCATGGGAGAAAATTGAAGAACGGCCGGGTCGAGAAAATAGGTCTAGTACAACTTCATTGACGAGCGAAAAACAAAGACCTCTTTGCTGTCGAGGCCAAACACCATCAATCATGCTTGAGATTATTCCAGGCGCAGATCCAGGGGTGGGCCACGGGGGCACGTGCCCCCCCCCGGGTAAAATGAGGGAAAAAAAGGAAAAAAAGTGGGGGAAAAGAGGGGAGGTGGAGAAAAGGAAGGGAGGGAGGAGGATCGGATCGGAGGATCTGATGTCAAATTTTTGGCATAATATAATAGTGACAAAAAAGGTTATCAATCCATGGAACCCCAGCTTGTGACAGCACAGAGGTCTTTGTTTTTAATCCGTCGATGGAGTTGAACAAGACTCATTTTTTCGACCTGTTTTTCAATTTGCTCCTATTCATTTCCATTGTTCTTCCAAGACAGGAAGACTTCAGCTCGCTCAGTTTTGCAATCACCATATTTAATCTCTAATTTGTAACAGAAAATGCACTCTGGTGGAAAGATGGGTCCAGCGAGGGGAGTGATGCAATTGCGAGGTTGATGCTTCTGATGCGGTATCATCTTCAAGAAGATTGAGGTTGCCAGTAAATGGCTGATAACACTGACAGTGATATTCAACACATTCCAGATCATCGGAGACAGTTATTTAGATCTGGTCGCACACTGATTGAATACGATATGGGGACACGATGTGATTGGCGTGTGTGATTGGCGTGTGTGACATTGGTATCCAAACTTGTGAAACTGCTGTAGTTTGTCACTTACAGTACCTTTTATTTTGCTGAGAGTTGTAAAACTACCATGATCAGGTATGGATAGTAATTTGCATACTCGTATGCCACGGACACTTGTGGTCACTTCCGGAATAAGTGTATTGTGATCTTTGACCCTCCAAACATGGGTTTAGACACCTTCTTTACTCAGTTTTAAACTGCGATATTGGCCGAGATATTGTGAAAAATAGATTTTTTGATAATATCGCTTAAAAATTATACGTTGTACATTTTTTGAATTTTTTAACATAGCAAATTGTTTGCTCCGCATTTTTTCTGACTTAGAGACACCAATTAGAAATTGATTGCCGAGGGTACACGATACCCCCTCCTTCCTACCAAACTAGAGGTATTAAGACAAAATGAAAGAAGAAGGTACAGTAGCTCTATGAGAAAGAGTAGAATGTGTGTAATTCAATACATTCACTGAATATAATATAATACAATAAAACTGTCACCTGATCAATACAGCTTGCTCCGTTCAGACATTGATGGTTGATGCAGTCATCAATATTAGTCTGGCACTTCACTCCTTCAAACCCAGCCTGACACTGACACACAAACCCAGTAAGAGTCGGGGTGCAAGACCCACCATGCTTGCAAGGATTTGGCTGGCAGTTACCCATGTCAATTTGACACAGGGTACCTTTGGTTCCCTTCTTGCAATTGCAGGTGAACATGTTAATTGCATCAATGCATGTACCTTGGTTGCGGCAAGGATTACTCAGACATTCGTTGATGTTGGTTTCACAGTTCTGACCTGTGAAGCCTGGCAAGCATTGACAGGTGTAGGACTGCAGGCCGTCGATGCAATGACCAGCGTTTAGGCACGGGAAACTAGTGCAATCATCTTCATTAATCTCGCACTGCTCACCTATCCATCCATCTACGCAATCGCAAATGTAACCATTCACCACGTCGCGGCACGCGCCACTGTTAGCACATGGGTGTGATTGGCATTCGTTTATGTCAATATCACATCTACGGCCAGTAAAACCCACATTACACAAACATTTGAAGGAGTTGATCCCATCTTCACACTGACCCTCGTCACAAGCCCCGGAGAAGCAATCATTCTTGTTGTTTTTACAGTCTATTTCATTGAAACCATCAGTACAGTCACACCAGTAACCATTGACCTCATCTATGCACGCCCCTCCATTATGGCAGGGATTTGATGCACATTCATCAGTATTGATCTCACACAGGGGACCAGCAAAACCTTCCAAGCAAAGGCAGGTGAATGTCTGGTTACCGTCTACGCAGGGGGCATTGTTGGCACATGGAGAGTTGGCACAGTCATCAATGTTAATCTCACATCGCTCTCCTGTGGGTAAATCATAATTTGTGCTGGAATTTATTTTACATTTAAATCTAAATTGTGTTGTTTTTTTTTCTATTGTTTTTGTTGTGGGTTGGGAATAAAACAGTGTTTTACTCATCACACGTTACAGGTATGTCCATGATGCTAAAATGTAATGTCCATGATGCTAATATCCCTGTCACACCGGAGCTATGCTGCCGTTGCGCTCCCACGGCGACTAAAAAAGTTGAAAAACACAGTAGAAGCGCAGTAGGATTGCCAAGAGCGTAGTGGGAACACAGTGGAGTCTACCTAGGTCGTGGAAGGGTCTCCATGGTCGCCAAACCTTGGCGATTGTTTTGAGCCTGCTCAAAACAATCGCGAAGGGTCGGCGAACTGGTCCAAAACGCAGTAAGAGCGTAGCGGGATCTCAAAAAACATACTACGGACGTAGTGAAGTCTACCTGAGCGTGTCATGATCGTAGCAGGAGCGAGTTGGTATTGCCCTCTGCCCAATCTGCGACTGATGACCCTGTCAGACCGGTGTGCAATCCCACAGCGACCTTACTGCGATGCAGTTTTCATCAAAAACGCAGTGACGTCGCCGAAAACTGGCGAGAAATCCTGAAATCTATGAGGTAGGTAGCTCACAGTACGCTCTTGACTCGCTCACTGCGCTCTCACTACACTCTCACTGCGACCGATGCGTTCCCAGTTTGATCATCGCCGCGCTCTCACTGCGCTACCACTACGCTCTACGCGATCTCGCTGCGACCAAGGTGACCTCGCTACGACCAAGGTGACCTCGCTACGACCTAACTACGCTCTCACTACATCCCCACTACGTTCTGTGCGTTTGTACCGCGTTCACGCGGCGACTACAATTACAGCGAGCTCGATGTTGCTGGATATTTGCTGTACAATTATTATGTTCTGCCTCTCTACAGCCATGGTGAAGAGACATTAGTATGTTGTGTGGAGGATATAGGCTGCATTAATAGCATTTGTGGCCATTACGCATGTCAAAGTCAGAACATACTATACACGCAGTATAATTGCAGTATAATCGCACTGTGAACGAACAGGAAGCTCTGTAACATCGCCATGACGCATTAGGGGCGCCATAGTCGTACCGGCAGCCCCGTGTGGACGCAGTATGAGCGTGAAGAAGCCCTATACATGTACGACGTAATAGAAGCACAGTAGAGCGCGGTAAGAGCGTAGTGAGAGCATGACAAGCGTACAGTGGTCGTACTTCAGACGTACTTCAGTTGCAGATTGGGCAGACGGTGATACCAACTCGCTCTGGCTACGATCATGACACGCTCAGGTAGACTTCACGACGTCCCAAGTACGTTTTTTGAGATCCCACCACGCTCTCACTGCGCTCCCACTGCGTTTTGGACCAGGTCGCCGACCCTCTGCGATTGTTTTGAGCAGGCTCAAAACAATCGCCGAGGTTTGGCGACAATGGAGACCCTCCCACGACTTAGGTAGACTCCACTGTGTTCCCACTACGCTCTTGGCAATCCTACTGCGCTTCTACTGCGTTTTGCAACTTTTTTTAGTTGCCGTGGGAGCGCAACGGCAGCGTACATGTAGCTCCAGTGTAGAGAGGCAGAATTTAATAATAATACAACAGATAGCAAATATCCAGCAACATCGAGCTCGCTGTCTTTATTAGAGGGCGCCCTTTCGTGGCTGCACAGTTTGTAAATGTGCAATATTCTTGCTTTTAAAGATTTACCAGCAGTAACAGAGTCAGCCAAAGTCAAAGGCAGTCTTGATAATACCATTCAAGAAGTGTGAGTTTTTCATTTTAAAAAACCCAAATATATATAAATTCATTAGCTTCTATCTATTTTTATGTTTTAGTTTTTAGGTTTTTGTTTAATATTGTAAAAATAAAACTCAATTCGGCCTCCTTAAGGCTGTGAAGTTTTTATTTCTGAAATAAACCGAACAATAAATAATAATAAATTTATAGTCACCGCGCGAAGGCGGTACAAACACACAAAACGTAGTGGGGACGTGTAGTGAGTGCGTAGTAAGGTCGTAGCGAGGTCGTAGCGAGGTCGTCTTGGTCGCAGCAAGATCGCGTAAAGCGAAGTGGGAGCGCAGTGAGAGCGCGACGATGATCAAACTGGGAACGCATCAGTCGCAGTAACTTCCAAGTTAGTTAAAGGTAGTATACACCATTTGCAGATATCGAAAATATTTACTACTGAATTATTAAGAAATACCTTACTCAATTGAAAGTAAATAATGATTCTAGGCATTCAGCAAAAGAATTGTGCTAGATATCATTTTATTCAAAAAAAATTGAATTTTATAAAGAAAAATTTGCTCTTGCCGGACGGCGAGAGCGAAAAAACAAAGATAACATGATAAGAATAACTGCTCGACCCCGGTTGAAAACAAACGCTGTTTTTCGTGCTTTTCTCAGCATCCATGATTGTAAAACTTCGGAAACGTCAGTTAAACGATATTTACTATGAAATACGGTACAACCCCCCAAATCTACCCATTCATGATAATTCAAGCAATTACCAATGGTGTATACTACCTTTAAAGTGATTAACAAAGTTTATAAACTTTCTCCAAATGTAATGTCCATAGCCGCGTTCGCATTGGACTTTTTTTGGTAAAACCTACGGAGAACTTAACCAAATTAAATCCAATGCGGACAGGCGGTAACATTGTCAAATCGTCCATTTTACCCTCCGCAAACTTAAAAGATCTACAGGCCCAAGCTTCTAGCAGAGGATTTAACACCGTGAACTTTGACAATCACGTACCATAACATTTGACAATATTAAGTCCAATGCGAACGCGGCTCATGACGGTGGAATTGCAGGTTTACACCCATCCCCAAAGACAAATTCCAAATAAAACTATGTGTCTGTTCATTGAACAGAGTATTTAAGGCTTTTTTTCATTTTTTCATTTGCCATATTTCTTTTCATTTTATTTTAAATGTTTGTTTAGTTTTATTGTCATTTATTTTTTATTTTTTTTTAAATGTAAAAACTTAAACATCAACTGATTACATGTATGTATTTTAAACATCTAGAGGGCACTTTAACATTATTTAATAAATACCTAGGAGAGTTGAAGGCTTCTGATTGGCAGAGACTCGATCACGTGCAGGTCATTATATGTAGTAATATCATGGGTTCTCCAAGGGCCGTTTTCGAAACCCCGGCTTTGGGCTGCATTCTGGCCACATACAGACGTTTTCCTAGTTCCGGATCGCAAAAAATATTGAGGCTGTTTTCGGCAAGTCTAATCTTCGAAATTTAAATGAAATAGGTTTAGTAGTTTACCTTGAGTGATAGAGAAACTACAGTTTTTGTTTCGATATTTATGCTCTACTTTATTTGAAAATACGACGTCAAATATACCAACATCCCTTTTTTCTAGTTGCGGATCGGTTTAACCAATTCCGGATCGAGTAAAAAACTGCTTCGTACATGAACAATTATCACGCTAGAACCAACCCGAATCAAGCCTATATTTCTGATAAAGTATTAATTAATTTATATAAATACAGTTTAAAAGAAATTTTAAATACTTTCACTTCCAATAAAGTTTAAAAAGAGGACTTGCAAGGACTTGCAAGGAAATGCTTTGAAATGTTTTGTTCGTGTACAAATCCGTGTGTGGCGCGCGGCAACGAGCCGCGCCGATAAACTTTGTCCCACCATGGAGGAATAAACTCCATGGTCCAACAGAACACATCATATGAAATCGCTTGCGCGCGTGCAGTTGATGCATGTACTTTACGGGCGATCAGGAACTCAGTAAAAAATGAACGTTTAGTCTTTGGCAGATTTTTTAATACTGGAGACTTTTAGACTTATTTTTACTTATGTATCAAGAAGCTTGTTTCTTTTCAAAATGCACTTCATCTAAACAAATAGTAAAAGCCATAACAAGGTAGGTTTTTATTTGAAGCGATTCGGAACTAGGAAAAATCCGGAACTAGGAAAACAACTGAACCACTGCTAAACTACATCATGAACAAAGCCAAAATACAAAAACGAAGCTGCGTTTGTAAAACGGCCAAGAAGAAGCCGCGAAGTCACGAAATTCGGAGAATTTTCACCATTTTTCTCGTTAAAAAAGTATTTATTAAAGGTAATAACAGTGCGAGAACCCGGTTATTACTGCGTGGTAATGACCGAGTTGGGGGATGACCGCTGGTAATGGACCTCGCCTTCGGCTCGATCTATTACCAGCGGTCATCCCCCAACCCGGTCATTACCACGCAGTAATAACCGGGTTCTCGCACTGTTATTACCTATAAACATCACCGGTAATTCTTTTGTGAAGTACAACTAACCAAAGACTGACATTGTTGAAAGCAAGTCTATCCCTTTTCCACTTTTAAATACTATAAAGCCCTGTTCGCACTGGACTTTTTTTGATAAAAAACTTACCGAGACGATGGGTACTTTTCCCATTTTAAGTCCAGTGCGGACAGCCTAGGACGTTTTCCTCTCAGTTACTTTTCCTGAGTCCGGTGGTTACTTTTACCAGCCAACTGCTGCCCAGACAAACTTCCCAGGTAACTTTTCCCTAGACGATAAGTCCAGTGCAAACAGCGCGGATCAGTAAAAGCGTCTCAGGAAAACGTACATCCGGCCCCCAACTGCGATTTCATGCTACACAAGACACCGCGCATGCGCTCTTTGCATTGTTTACGTGCGCGCGCTGATGCATGCACATCGCATTGTGATCACATTCGCCTTCATGAGTCATTATAATGACAGCTCGGCTACTTCTCCCGTGGTCTTGGTAAAATTTTCTCGTGTTGAAAGTCGAAGTGCGAGCAGTGGTAACATTTGACCATTTTTTATTTTACCATCGTCTCGGTAAAACCTTTCCCCAAAAAAGTCCAGTGCGAACACGGCTTTAGGCATTTCGGGTTTGGACCGGAAGGAAGGGTAATTTTGCAGGTAATAGAAAAAATTAACACCCAGGATTATTCTATCAATTCCTGTCAAAATCAAAATCCTTTACAGTTGATTTTATATTGATTTTTAAAGATTAAATTTAGAAAATATCTCCCACAGTTGATTTTCGTCCCCTCAATTTGTTCTCAGCATGAAGCTGATTAAATACCGGTACATCAATTATAAAGTGACTTTTGCAAACTTTGCTGAATATAATGCATTTTTAACATTTTTCATTCTGCCGCTATAACGTCACAGGTAACTTTTTGTAAAGTACAACCTAGCCGGAGATTAACATCGCTGAAAGTAAGTTTATATCATTTTCCATTTTCAAATTTTAAGGCACTTACGATATGGACCGGAAGGAAGGGTCATGTAATTTTACGCATATGAGATAAAATGAAGATCTATTATTCTACATGTTATCAATTGTTACAAACTTCAAGTTCCGGTCTTTCACGGTAGATTATTATTGAACGTCACATGTCCTGTGATTTTGTCATCATGATGTCCATCTTTGTGGATCATCCTTGATAGCCTTTGCCTATGCCAAGTTTCAAAGCAATGCGACTATGTTTTATGCCTAATAAAGTGCCAGTCGAAAAAGGCCTTTTCGCTGTTGAGTGAAAAAGCCAACCAGATTGACTATACATTGTATACCGTACCAGTTAAAAACCCGTTGAAAAGGAAAGATCTTGAGAGCTACAATCACAAAGCAAAAACCCTTGCAACTTACCTGCAAATCCATCCTGACATAGACAGAGTTGATCCAAAGAGGGCAATACACAGACTCCACCATTCAAACACGTCTGTCCTTCAAGGCAGAAATGCACCTGGATCTCGCAATCTCTGCCTGACAGACCAGCAGGACAGATGCAGTAATAATCCTCTCCTTCATCCTGACATGTTGTGTTGTGGTGACAAGGATTGGGGTTACAGAGGTCTGTACGACCCTCACAATGCGGTCCTGTAAACCACACAGTAAGATAAATTATTGGTATTGGGTCATATGAATAACAACTAGCATTTGTTTTTACATACCGGTACGTGTACTTCCATTGTTCAAGCTTTCACTCGTATACTGTATGTATATGAATGCAATTATACTTTGACTCAAATAAACCACAAAGGAGACAAGTTATTGAGTGATGCCACAGCCTCGAAAATGGCAGTATGTTTTATTCCGGATACCAGTTAAAGGGCATACCGGTAGCAAAAGGAAACAATTCAACAAATAAACAATTTGGGCCACCCAGGCCCCCGGGCAACACCAGGCCCGACCATTAAAATGGGCAACACCAGGCCCGACCGGTCAAGGGGAACACCAATCCCCTATGGGCAACACCAGGCCCACCAACACAGGGCAACCAAATGCCCATTGCCAAAGAGGCAACCGTCATGCAACCACAAAGTTGCTTCCATCTACCGATGTTAACTTCGGTCAGGAAAATCTAGCCTCGGGAAATTCTTATGACTCTGGAATCGGCTGTGACAGAGTGGCTATAAAACTCTAACCCGCCAAAAGCCCAGCTTACCCACGCGGAACCCATGATTCTCATTGGCCAAAAGTTAACTGTACAAATTTGCATACTGCTGACCTTTTTACCCTTTGCATAATTAACCCTTATATGGGGATAGCATGACATGAACTAAAATTCAATTTCTACCGCCGGCCCAGGCAAGAGTTTGTTGACCTTGCACTTAGTGCTAAATTCGATGAGGGTGTAAATGTCAAAGAAATGCCAGGAGAGGGTAAGGAGGCCGCATGAGCTTTCGCTGTGTATAAAACCTTTTACCAAAGCCAACAGTTTTACTGGAACGTACATATTTGCTAAAGGCTAAAAGTAGTTGTTTTTTACTTTCCAGCATTTGCTGAAATGTTACTACCGGTATTTGCTCCATTTGGTATGAAAACAAATAAGTAGGCTATAGATTTGCAGTATTAACAGGTACTCGTCATTTTTCGAGGTTGGGTCAAGGCTAC
The DNA here is from genome assembly GCA_037893245.1 of Crossaster papposus. Lineage (NCBI taxonomy): Eukaryota > Metazoa > Echinodermata > Asteroidea > Velatida > Solasteridae > Crossaster > Crossaster papposus. Next base: position 110,444 of record JBAIAA010000911.1, on the reverse strand, counting down.
ATTGAAAAAAGAGAAGCAAATACTAGTATGCAAAAGAGGAGCTTGTACATGTATGTATGTGGTTAGTCAGGAAAAGGTATGAACATGAAAGACAGAGGGTCTAGAATCAAAATACAGACAGTTGTACTCGGTTTGGGGGAAAAATGAGAGGCAATTCTTGCAACCTTTTGGGGATAGAAAGGGGCAGCATTTAAACACAGGCTGTCACACACATACGAGCATTCGCTTACAGATTGGCACTTACGGGGTACCCAGAACAGAAGGCCAACAATAGGACAATGGTACCCCACAATCCTGTGTTTAGAAATAGAATTACCTTGCAGAAGAAGTGAAGTAAAGTCGAACAATAGAGGTACCCTACAGCCAATGTCGTGCCAAGTGTTAATTTATGTGTGTGTGCATTTACGAACTGGCACTTACGGGGTACCGGCCACAAAAAGGCAACAATGGAACAATGGTACCCCACAGTCCCCTCTTTAGAAATAGAGGTACCCCACACTCGTAACGCTATGTATTTCGAGAATTCCAAGGGGGCAAAAGAAAACAAAAGATGGAAAGACGGGTCGGACAATAGAGGTACTCCACACTCTATAGCGTGTTGGGTATGTGTGGCTATAAACGTTTTCGATATACGTACACACAATAGAGACTATTGTTATAAAACATTCGGCTGTGAAATCCAATGAAAGTAATAAGCATTTTATTTGAGCCGCTGAATGCTAAACAGTAAAACTTTTTTTATTTATACAAACTTACCTTGAAAGCCTTGAGTACAGATGCATTCATATCTGTTGACATAATCAATGCAGACGCCACCGTTAGAGCACGGTTCACTAGCGCACTCATTCACATTGGTCATACAATCCGGTCCAGTAAATCCTGACAAGCATTGACACTTGTATCCAGACTCCTCTGTCAATGTCTCAGTGCAGATTCCATCATTTTCACAAGGGTGGTAATCACACGAAGTCATGACCAGTTCACAGTGTATCCCACCGTAGCCATGAGGACATGCACACTGATAACGATCATCCAAATCTTGGCATGTTGCACCGTTGCTACAAGGGTCGTTGGCACACATGTCTATGTCAATCTCACAGTGATTACCAGAGTAACCCTCAATACACTGACAGTCATATCTGTTATCGCTATCTAAACATGTACCATTACGCTGACATGGGTTGGATTTACACTCATCAACATTAGTCTCACAGTTATCTCCTATGAAGCCTGCAGCACACAGGCATAGATAGTCTCCGTCTACGTTAACGCAGGATCCATAATGTTGGCAGGGATGCAGACGACATTCATTGATGTCTTCCTCACAGGTGAATCCAGTGAATCCAACGTCACATGTACATGTGAATCCACGGATCTGACTGCTACATGTACCGTCATTCTCGCAAGGATTATTTCTGCAGAAATCTATCAGGATAGAGCAATCATCACCTGCAACACAAAAGACAAATGACTAGAACTTCTATTTGCCATCACAGTGGAGTGATACAAACGTATTAGGCATGTTCTGCCCCTTGCTTTATCTAAGAACGGCCCCCTGATCTAGCCTTGTGCAGGGCATTTGTCAATATCCATCCGAAATCTACGCCCGCACTGCAAAAATACAGTGCAAACAGCGACCTCATGCAACCACTATTTATGCAAATCAACGGAAGACGACCGAACGCCTTGTTTCAACCAACCACTAAATCTTATGTTTTTCCTTATTTTGGGCTAGATTTCTAGTGCACGGGCTCGTATGCGAATACAGATAAGTATAGGAGAGGCTAAGGTGTGAAGTGTTCAATCACACCTTGGTTAATCCCAACGTCATCAAATTGTACGTAGCTAGCTACATTGAATGGCAAAGATTCCGCGTTGTTTGTCGTCGTCCGAAGATCTGTCGTGTTGTTTAAATTCTGCAGCAGATACAATATTTCTAAAAATATTTTCAACCCAAGCATCGGAAGGCGATAGAAAGTTAGAATAATTTCTTTGTGATCACCGACAGGTTGTGGGTAATCCATCATTTTTCTGGTAGCCGGCCCTGCTAGATTGCACATACAGAGTCGGCTAGGCACAAAAACCCATAATTACAACTACATGTACAGGCAGGTTTGACGATAACATTGTCAACATTTAAGCAAATACCCAGCAAAACAAGAAAAAACTTAACCGATATGATTCTTGACGATCAAGCAGACAGTCCAGGGACAGTTCTAATCTGCATCTACAATTCCTCAAAACCCTTAGTTAAAGGTAGGATACACCATTTGGTAATTGCTTGGAATATTATGAATGGGTGGATTTGGGGATTGAGTATAGTAAATCGTTTCACTGACCTGTTCGAAATTTTACAATCATGCCGAGGGCTGTGGTTATTACGTTGTTCTTGTTTTTTTTGCGATCGTGGTTCGGAGATCGTTATTATTTTGTTTATAAAATCTATTTTTGTCGGAACAATTATAGAATATCTAGCGTAATCATTTTGCTGGATGCCTATTTACTTTCAAATAAGTAAGATACATGTACTTCTTATTAATTCGGTAGTAATTTTTTTTGTATATCTGCCAATGGTATATCTTTAAAATTACTCTATACATTAATCTCCGGTATTCTTAGCTTGACATGTTATGACATTTCACTGCTGACTCTAAATGTTCTATGCAAGGACCGAACAATAAGAAACCAACTTTAAAGGTCAGCTAAATAAGGCTATTAGCATGAGCACCACCCTTAAAACCTCACACAATGATTGCAACATAAAATAGTGGCCGCGTAAGGTCGCTGTATGTTCGCACTGTATTTTTGCACTGCTAACTGCACCGCAGGCGTGGATTTCATACGGATAACAACAAATGGCTTTACATGGCTACCCCTGATCCTATAACCTTGATATCCAGCAGCACATGTGCAGCTGAATCCATTGAGTTCTTCCACACAGGTAGCTCCATTGAAGCAGGAATCTTGCAGACAGTCGATCACGTCAGTCTCACAGTTTGATCCGGTCAGACCCGCTGGGCATTCACAGCGGAAAGACTCCAGTTGCTCCATGCAGGTTCCACCGTTCAGACACGAAGTAGCAGAGCAGAAGATTTTTACTGAGGAGAAACAAGAAATAAAAGGGATTCACAGGACAGCACTCTAAGAACATTTTATTTCATCGTGGACTCTAAGTTGTTTTTAATTTATGAACTATTGTCGTTACGTGTATTTTTAATTCTACTACTACGCCCATATTGGATTGGAACTTAGATTTTTTTTTTTTTAAACATCTAAACATGGCACACAGTGCATCATGTACATGTACATCGTTCCTTGTAATTACATTACTAATCCTGAACAGAACTTTTAACAACCCCCTCCCGGAAGTCCTGGACCTGACGTTTCCCGAGTACTGGACCACACCTTTGTTACTAGAAAGCAACTCCCTTGAAGATCGGGTGAGTTTGTTCCTAGTTGCTATTCACTCATCAAGTACAGCTTTGGGAGAAAGGAATCTGGCTAAAATAAACTCAAAACTGATGTCTTATGCATTTTTGGTTATTGTACTTGCCGGAGATGTCGCCATAAACCCAGGCCCCTACCAAGTCAAACACCCATGCATTGTATGCAACAAGGCTGCAAAATATGGTCAACAGGCAATAGAATGTGAGGGATGTGACTCGTGGATTCACAGAGCTTGTATTGGCATGAACGAACAGACTTATAATGTGCTTGTGGATCATTCATCGTACTCATGGGTGTGTTGCACATGTGGTCTCCCGAATTTTGACTCTTCATACTTCAGCCATGCAAGTATTGATTTGGCAAACAGTTTTGATAACCCGAGCTCAATATCCGCAGACTCTGACGTCTCATCATGTCATTCAGACTTACCCAGGACATCCAGCCCAATATCAGACCGAGATCAAATAAAGACTGGGGAAAGAAACTCAAGGGCCAAGCCAAAGCCTAAAAGGACGAAGTTTGGTCATAAAAGGCAAGAAACTTTGAAAATTCTCAACCTCAATTGTCAAAGCATCAGAGCAAAGACAGCTAGTCTCCAGGCACTCATACCCAAGAAAACCCAGACGTGATCGTAGGCACCGAATCCTGGTTAAATAAGGATATAGCCACAGGTGAAATTTTCCCTGCATTCTACCAGGTTTTTAGGAAAGATAGAGAAGGGGATTCTCATGGTAGCGTTTTCATCGCCATAAAGAACTCCTACATCGCTACCGAAGAGAAAAGACCTTGATGCTAACTGTGAGGTGATTTGGGTCTAGTATACACATCAAGGGGCTGAAACCTACATACATCGGGGCATTTTATCGACCCCTGTCATCAGGTCAGGAACATCTGAGAGAATTTGAAGTGTCCTTATCCAAAATTCCAAAGACTGCTTCTACGTGGTTGCTGGGAGGTTTTAATCTTCCAGACATAGAGTGGACAAACAACACCTTTTGTCCAGGGGGCAGAAATGCAGCATGCAGCAAGGTCATGTTGGATTTGGTCAACGACTACAACCTCACTCAGATGGTCGATAAACCCACTAGAGACAGAAATATTTTAGACTTGTGTTTTGTCAGCCATCCCTCGTTTGTCGACAGTTGTGAAGTGACATCAGGAATCAGCGATCACGGTGCTGTTATTGTTCAAGCCAAAATGTCAGCTAAAACAGTTAGACCTCCAAGGAGGAAAATCTTCCTCTATAAAAAGGCCGAATTCACTGCCGTAGATGAACTTATAACAGCATTTGATGAGAAGTTGACTGAAGATCATGTGGCACCAACAGACGTAAACACATTGTGGCTAGACCTTAAACAAGTTCTCGTCGGGACTATGAATCGTCATATTCCTTCAAAAATGAGTACAACAAGACATAATCTACCATGGGTCAATTCAACAGTTAGACGAGCAATTAGGAAAAAAAAAAAAAAAAAGTTGTACAATCGGGCAAGAAGATCTGGAACAGCTTCAGCATGGACAGACTTCAAGAAATTACGCCGTTCAATTGACGGACAAATTAGGAAATCTCATCACAAGTACATCCATGATGTGATAGGAGAAAGCTTAAAGACAGAAAACACAAAGCCCTTCTGGAAGTACATTAAGTCAATGAGCCAGGAAGTTTTTGGAATCGCAACCCTTACAAACATGGGGCGTGCAGTGTCTCTACCAGCCGACAAAGCCGAAGCGTTAAACGACCATTTCTGCTTGGCCTTCACCGAAGAAAACCTTGCTGACTTCCCGTCACTCAACTCAAACCCAACTCCAAAAATGTCAGCCCTCAACATAACAACAAACGGGGTGCAAAAACTGCTGGAGGAAATCCAAACAAAGAAAGCATCCGGGCCTGACCAGGGGCCAATTTCACGGAGCTGCTAAGCACAAAAATTTGCTTAGCATGAAAATTTGTCCTTGGTAAAAACAAGGTTACAGGCCAAATTTTCACGTGATCTTTATTGTTTTTGATTGATAATCAGCTGTTTTTTGGCTTAGCATGAAAAACACGTAGAATTTTGGCTGATAACTTGTTTTTAACGAGCAAGACTTTTTGGTGCTAAGCAAATTTTTGTGCTTAGCAGCTCCGTGAAATTGGCCCCAGGTATCAGCTAGAATACTGAAGAGCTGCTCAGCAAGTATAGCCCCAGTCTTCCAAAAGATTTTTCAAAAGTCTGTAGACAGTGGAAAACTCCCAGAAGACTGGTTGAATGCCAACATCGTCCCTATTTACAAGAACCCAGCTAATTATCGGCCAATTTCACTTACTTTGATACCATACAAGCTTCTTAAACATATAATTCACGGGCACATCATGGACCATCTTGATTTCCACAAAGTTCTCACAAACCACCAGCATGGATTTCGTCAGGGTCGATCATGCGATACCCAACTTATGGGCTAATCGATGATCTAACAAGAACACTTGATAATAAAAGCCAGACAGACATGATTCTAATAGACTTCAGTAAGGCGTTCGATACCGTCCCCCATAAACGTCTTCTGTACAAGCTCAGCCATGTAGGAATCAACAACAGCTTCCTGAAGTGGATTGAAATCTTCCTAACAACAAGACACCAGCGAGTTTTACTAGAGGGAGAAACATCTGCAGAAACACCAGTGACTTCAGGTGTACCTCAAGGGACTGTGTTGGGCCCCCTACTCTTTTTGTTGTACATAAACGACATGCCGAACGAAGTTTCATCTAAAGTTCGCCTCTTTGCAGACGATGCAATAATCTACAGGGAGATTAAATCGCCAGAGGATAGCTTGTCTTTGCAGAAAGATTTGGATGCTCTCTGTGATTGGGAAAGAACATGGCAGATGTCATTCAATGCAGCTAAATGCCATACCATGCATGTCTCACACAAGATCAAACCATTCATCTCAGAATACAACATGGGCAGTCATACACTAGTGGCAGTTGACCATCACCCATACCTTGGTGTCGAAATAAGTAGGGATTTAAGCTGGGCAACACACATAAATCAAGTAACTGGGTAAGCTAATAGAACCCTCGGTCTTCTTAAAAGAAATCTTCACGCATGCAGTAAACCCGTCAAAGAGAAAGCATACAAGTCACTCGAAAGACCTAAACTGGAGTATTGTGGAGCCGTATGGGACCCCTTCAACAACAACAATAAGATTAACCTAGAGAAAGTACAACGGCGAGCAGCCTGCTTCGCATGTAATGATTACAAGCGGAGATCCAGCGTCAACAGCATGCTGTCTTCTCTCAAATGGGACACCCTCGAACTCCGCAGAATCCAACTACGATTGACAACAATCTACAAGGAAGTCCACAATATTATACCATCAAACCTGCCGTCAAACCAGAGTAACAACGATCATGCAACAAGACAGAACTTCGGTCCTCATATCATCGTCCCGCCAAATTTCAACAAACTGTGCTATCAATATTCACTCTGCCCAAGAACTACAAGGGAATGGAACCTGCTACCATCCAACATTCGCTCTGCTCCCAATGTCAAGGCTTTCAAAGAGGGAATTGAGCTCCTAGATCTCCTCAGCTTTGTAAATAAGGCCCACTTTAAAATTTAGTTTACTGCGCCAACCACTCCGACCTGTGCGAGATAACCACTTATGAGGTGTTTGCACAGTAAACAACCAGAACCCTTTTTTAATTTGTGCTTGAGCCCAGACCTACCGAGAGATTCCAATGCATCCTTAATCTCTGCGTTGTCTATAAAGCTCAAGCTAATTGCTAATAACCAGTTCCACGTACCTCTACACATGCTAAGATCTGTGGCTCCAGTGACCTGTGTTATATGCCTCCTGGGGCACGAGTGACATGAACTTTGACCTTGCTGGGACTGGTAACTATGAAGTGGGCACGGGGTGCACGGCTGGATCCCGGAAAAGGAGAATGACCCAGCAGAACACATGTCTGTGGAAACAAATATCATGAGTTATAATTTATTATTTCAGCGTTAGGCCCGCAAAAAATAGTTCTGCTTCCGGTTACACGAGTGACCCTAATTTTACAGCCCCGACCCTAACTTTTTAATTGAAAAAAAAAAAAAAAATTTAATAAAAAAAAATGTAATCCTGTAATGTAATTCTGTTTTCACAAAAAGCCTCTTGACAACCTTTTTATGTCAACAACTCTTGTAAATTACGTACATTTGTTTTTTATAGAAACCTTCAGTGTGCAATTACAGTGATGAAAATATGTGCATACGCACGTGTTTTCATTAACCAGTTCGCGCCGGATGACGTATATAAACGCAAACATTTTCCCAAATTCAAAACAGATGACGAATAAACACGCCGAGTTCAAGTTTGGAAATGTATGTCAGCAGCGCGCAAGGCCGGAAATGCGTGGGTGTGCTTCCCGGCACTACCAGCCTGAACCCGCTTCCGATCGAGTTTCGTTAAAAATAATCCCGCCCCTCAGGCTCACATTTGTCACAAATCGTGTTTGAATTCGTATTTGAAATCGTATTGACACAGATATGGCACTTATTCTAGAAATTTAGTATTCAAAAGCGACACATTTTCCGTTTGTTTTACCTTGGTACTTTGTGATTTGCCCATTAAGCATCATTACGAGTGACCTCAGAAGGTGTTAAAGGAATTTGCATACGAGCTTAGTTCCCCTGTGACTGATATCATTAACACCCCTCTTGTGAAGGGCACCGTCCCAAACCAATGGAAAATTGCGAATCATCCCTGTACCCAAGCAGACACCCCCTTCAATTGAGGAACTTGGGCCAATCGTTGACTTCAAGTTTTAGCAAAAATTGCTGAAGTGTCGTGTCGCCAAACATGTGCTAAAATCCATTCAACCTCAGTATTGATGACAGACAATACGGAAACTGAAAGGGTATGTCAACCACACATTGCCTAATTGATGTTTACCACCAATTAGTGTCGGTGTTTCGCCTAATATCGTGCAGTGGTGGTTAACTTCATCTCTGGTAGAAAGCAAAAAGTCCAATATAAACAAACCCTCTCCGATTGCATTACTTTATTGGGTGGAGTCCCACAGGGAACAGTTTTGGCTCCAATTATCTTTCTTTGCATCATTAACAGTGCTCAGGAGGAAATCAGGGATGCGGACGTCCATGTTTGGAAGTACGTTGATGACAGTACGTTGATGACCTGACATTGAGTAGAAGTTACGGCAGTCCAGGTAACATCCAAGAAATTTTGGACTCCTTTTGGACCATCGATACCAAACAAAAATAAAAAATGTCAGGTCATGCAGATGTACTTTGTCCGAAAACCCACCCCCAACGTAGATGTCCGTATCTCTGACCAGAAACTTGCCATTGTGAACAAGGTCAAACTACTTGGTGTGATTATTGAACAAGATCTCAAATGGGAGAGCCAAGTTAATCCAATGTACAGTAAGGCCAACAAAAAGTTGTTCATGTTGAGGAAGTTGAAAGAGGCTGGATTAGTCGCTGAAGAGCTTCGTCCAGTGCTCAAATACGCAGCCCCTGTTTGGAATGCTGGCCTTACTCGGAAGCAGGTGAGCCGCCTCGAGAAGATCCAGCAACGTGTCTGTCACTACATCCTCTCTAAAGATTATACCCTGATGCTTTGGCCACTCTTCAACTAGACCCGCTCCAGTCTCGAAGAGACCTAATCTGCAGCCAATTTGCAGAGAAGGCAAGCACTTCTGTGAGATTTTTTGGGGTGGTTCCCCGTGTCCGTGTACAACTCGACAATGCAACTACGTTAAAGACCCAAGTTTGGCTCTTTTATATGCAAGACGAACAGCTTTTGTAACAGCCCCTTGCCCTACCTCACCAATCTTTTAAACAATTAATTGCTTGTTTACCTATTATTGTTCTCCAATTCTGTAGATATATTCTTGATTCTTTTTTGTTATCCCATGCTTTTCTTTTGTGCCCTCCATAATGTTTTCTCTTTTTATGTATAATGTTTTTAACGATTGTATATTTTGTTGCAATTCAGCGGTTTGCTGCTATGACAATTTTAATAAATAAACCATAAACCATAAACCTCAAATTAAATTAAATTTAAATTAAATTTAATTTAAAGTTGTAATTACTGTAAAGTTGTAATATTTATCGAGATTTTATTTGTTTGTGCATGTATGTTACCATTCGAGTAAGGATTGACAGGCTTTCGAGTCAGAGTGTTTGATTATACTTTTGTCAATCCTGGCCAGCTGGAATTGGATTGTTTTTGTTTAGTTAAATCTGTTTATTTTGTGAATTGTTTTTTGTATGTTGCTATTGGCCGAATAAATAATAATAATAATAATAATAATAATAAAATGATTTTTCTATTTTTCTGTGGCATTAAGGAGTGCATCAGAATTACAAAATCATAAACATCAGACTAAAAAAGGACAGAAAAAACAGTGGCTCACCAAATAAAAGAACGATCCATTTTCTAGGAATAGACGAATTACGAAAACAAAATTTGAACTATCAAATCGTAATTTTCAATTTTATTAAGGCTATCAATCTTGTAATTTCTTCTTTGCCAATGGTCAAGCAATCGATACCTGCACAGTCCAGTATGCTGGTCGATCCAATGCTGGCAGTAGACTGACCAACTGGACATTGCTGACAGGAGACTGACCCGGCCTCAGACCGGTAGGATCCCTTTTCACATTTGACGCACGGCTCAAGTCCGGTGTTGGAAAAGTGACCGCTTGGACAGAACCCTGTGGAAGAAAAGACAATATAATAAGCATAAAACAGATAGACAAGTAATCTTTGATGGGATTTTGAATCTGGATGATGTTAATTTCAATGGTGGGTTTGTTACAATCACAGACATTTTATTACAGAACAAAAATCAACACTACAAATTTATATTACAAAGGTTAAAATGTTGCATTTGGGTAATGTGATGGTATAATTTTGTAACCCTCACACAAATTGCAATAGAATATTTTTTTTACCACAGTGCACTTTGATAAGGTCTCTAAAATGACATACTAAAAAAATCAAAAAATTCAAGTGGTGGAAATAGGACTAATTTACATAAATCCTTAATCCCTGCCGCGTAATATTTGTATTCCTATATTGGGTATATAATTATTATTATCTTTTTGTAAAAGTTTATTTTGGTGATTCTACTGTACTTACATATCCTAACTTCAATAACATTTTCTAAAGCATATAAGTGACTGAACAATTATGTGAACAAAGTAATTATCCAAAATGACAACTTTGTGAACCCATAAATGTGCGCACATTACAATGTCTCCAGATATCATCAAGTAGTCAGTATTGGTAAGTTGCTTACTGGCACAGTTATCATAGTAAAACCTTATTGAAAATCATATTAACAATGATAACATTGTGATATTTATCCCAGCAAACAAAAACTAGGGAAAAATGGTGTTTGGCTAAAAGATAGGTGAAAAGTTGCCCAAGGTGAGAGACTTGAACAAGTTCAAGGAAACCCCCCAAATTAAAGAATTTTGTTGCTTACAATAATCATATCTACATGTATGTTAAAAGGTATTTTGGGGATTTTCTTAAACTTGTTTACGTCTCCCATGTTAGGCAACCCTTTAACTACTTTTTCGCCCAATTTATAGACACACCATTTTCCCCAGTTTGGGTTGGCTGGGCTAAATATCACAATGTTATCATTGTTCATATGATTTTCTATAAGGTTTTAATATGATAACTGTGCCAGTAAGCAACTTGGCGAATTTGAAGCTCACTAATACTGACTACTTGATACCTGGAGACAGTGTAATGTGCGCACATTTATGGGTTCACAAAGTTGTCATTTTGGATAATTACTATGTTCACATAATTGTTCAGTCACTTATATTCTTTAGAAAATGTTATTAAAGTTAGGATATGTAAGTACAGTAGAATCACCAAAATAAACTTTTACAAAAAGATAATAATAATAATATACCCAATATAGGAATAAAAATATTACGCGGCAGGGATTAAGGATTTATGTAAATTAGTCATATTTCCACCACTTGAATTTTTTGATTTTTTTAGTATGTCATTTTAGAGACCTTATCAAAGTGCACTGTGGTGCATTTGTGTGAGGTCAAAACTTATTTTCCCTGGACTATGTGTACAAATGGTGCTTGCTGATTCATACTTCATGCTAAAGTAAATGTGATGCCAATTTGACACAGCAAAGTATTCACTGTGAATATTCACCAAAGTCAAAACATGTTTTACTTTTGAAAATTCACACTGCGACTCCCTGTTACATCACAAATTCGCATATGAATATTTAAAATGGCTTTTCTACTCACGTAGGCAGTCAGTGAGATTGGTGGAACCCTCTTCATGAGTGGAGGTTCCCGTTGGACACATCTTACAGGTGTAATTTGGATCCTCATCTTCGTCTTGATACTGACCGATAGGACAATCAACACAGCTCACGGTGGCATTGTCAAAGAACTGACCCACTGGACAACTCACTGCCACCACACAAGATAGGAGCAAGAAAACAAAAGGATAGTACATGTAAACGCAATAGTCCCCCTTTAAAAACAACACTACTTTTCAGTAACAACAACACAGTAACTCTGAATCAGGTTATGGGAAATGGAATTTCAGCTTGCTAGACTACTGCCCGTTTATTCAAAGCTAGATCTGCACCTGCATTTATACTTATTTACATTTATTAAATATAAATATATAAATATTTACACTTATTGTACTGCTCTGTACAAATACTTTTTTGTTCAACAAGTTCGCGCCGGAGGATACATGTACATATACACACACATTTTCCCCCAGATTCGAAACGAATGACGCATAAACACGTCATGAGCAAGGTCGGAAATGTCTGTCAGCAGAGAGCAAGGCCGGAAATGCGTGGGTGTGCTTCCTGGTACCATCGGCCTGAACCTGCCTCGGATCTAGTTTCGTTAAAAATAATCGGTGATGTTAATATAATCCGGCACGAACTGGTTAATATGCACAAGTCACAGCCAAGTTTTACAGGGCTGATTTAACCTTTTAGTCATCTGGGTAATTAGATATTTAATGCAAAAAATGGTCAGTTTGGATAAGAAAATGAAAGCTGTCTGTTGATATAGACTGACATACCACAGATCAAGGTAGGTGTTGGCAGGTACCCATGAGGGCATGCTGGACCAGGCTCATTATATTCTAGCTGAGGTTGGGAATCAATTTCCATGCCAGGTACCGTAAGCTCCAAGTCACCGCTGTCAGCCTTGGCTTCTACACTGTCCACTATCTGATACAGTGCATCATAGCCGTACCAACTCTCGTCTTCGAATTCAGAATCCGACATGGCTGGGTCTGCGGGCAGTGGGTAATTCATGCTAAATGATACTGTGAAGGTGTGGGACAGTGTAGACCGTCTACTTCGTGCTTGATGTGCGCTGGTTGTTTGCCTCCGGGTATGCGAGCTGCGCCGTCGGTCAAGCCAAGGATTTGGTGGTAGCTTCCCTTTTGCGTGCATGTTGGCCAGCCACTCCTGGGCATGCTTAGTAAGCTCATCTGCACCGTGTACTGGAGAGCTGGCGTTCAGCTGTTTGGACTTGAATCCAAAGTTCGGCGACGCTTCGTGCCAGTTGCTGACGTCGCGACGATACCTCCTGCCACTTGCAAGAGCACAGGTTACGTCTACGTTGCTCGCATCGCATTGGGCAGCATTTTCGGTGCAGATTTGACCAAAACCACTCTCGCCGACTAGAATTGTGATAAACTGCTGTCTAATCTTGGCTTGTGCATCGGGAGACGAGCAATCACCACTGAAGTAGTGTAGATCAGTCAGCACCTTCAGGTGCCCTGGTCGTACTCTCCCTACAGAAGAAAAGCAAGCATTCACTCAGTTTTACAATGATATACAACTCTGACCAGTTTCAATCAAACCACACTGAGACACTTATATGAACAACTTACGGGCACAGTTGGGGAAAACTTCTGGTGGGGGATACCACCGTCCAGTCAGGTCACAAGTCAGAAAAGTACGGGTAACGTCACGAGGAGCCACATCGTACTTTGCATTGCAGAACATGGAACAGAAGCGTCCGTAGACCCAATTAGCACAGGTCTTGGCTCCATTCCTTGGTGCGGGCAAATCTACGCATGTTATGGCTGTGAAACACACAGTAAAGATTGAAATAACTTTAAAAAAAAAAAAAAGCTGCATAATCAAATATACAGTACCAGGGGTAGTTTGAGAAATTATTTCAGAATTCTAAACAAATTATTTCTCTGAAAGAATTTAATAAGCAACAGTAATTTTTCACAAATAATTGATTTGTTTCCCTGTATCATGTCGCACAAGTGGAAGACACTATATTTCTTCATTTTTGGGGCAATAAATTCCAAAGTAAAAAAACACAGAACAAGACAGTTTATTAAGATCTCACATGTGATGGTGACTGTGAACCGGCACATTGTGGTCTTGCCGTTGTCATGATTAGTTGCACTGCATTGGATGATGTGAGTGCCCATCAAGAAAAACGAACCATTTCCATGACTGCAACTAACGTCCAATGCATCACCAGTAAGTTCACAAAACAATGGCTGCAAATACAATAAGATAACAAACTTTTTTCTTCCAACTTCACTTACAACAAAAATGATGTTATCCACAATTACCACATCTCATAAATATCCATGAGCAAATTGGAGCACGTCATTAGCCAATTCCGCCGTGCGCCCGGGAAGTAAAAATGATGCACTGACATCTGACGTCATCCCAGTGGGTATCCAGATCACTGCCATGCAATATTATTTTCTGGTAGCACCAAAAATTCACTTTGGAACCCGCCTCGTAGACATTAAGTCTGTGGCATGTAATCCTTACGGAACCAGTCTTATTAATGTGACTAGATTACCGTCATTGACTGATCAACAACTTGAATATCTTGTGCTGAATAAAAATGCAAACTCTACAATGGCTGTTATCGACAAGGCAGTGAATATTTATGAGGTGTAGTAAAACAATTACAGCATTTTTTTTTCTAAAAAATATTGGGAATTACTGGTTCCAAGGTGTAGGTCAGCTTGACTACCTCTCTTCGCTGTGTGATCGGGTAGTAGTAGAGCTGACCTTCACCTCGGTACCAATAATTCCCACTACTTGCCCTCAAACCATGATGTATTTTTATAACACCACTTTATACCCATTGCCATGATATGGCACTGCCCTTTCAATATTATTGTTTAGTCTCAGCTCGATATGTATGTTGACTACTCAACCCTCTACTGTGTTTCCCCTAACTCATGTAATTTTTGCAGTGAGGTGGCCGACACTCTTGATAGGGATCTAAAAAAGGTTTTGAGATGGGGAAACGACTAGCAGATAACATTCAATGAAAAGAAAACTAAGCTTCTCTCTCTCTGCCGCTCCAGAAATCATATTCTCTTCCATTCATATGGGTTTCCTCAGATCGGTTCATATGGGTTACGTCTTCTCGGGCTTAATATTCAGTAATGCCAGCTGGGATATCTATCTCATGGATATCTCTCAGTTGTCTTTATTGAGCCAAAAAGTGTTTACACCCGGAGGCTAATCTGTACTTGTAAGGCAACTATACGTCCCCTGATAGAATACTGTTCGCACATATCGGCTGGAGCTTCTGCCTGCCATCTATCAGAGTCAATGTTTTGCTTAAGTATGTACTGTATTGATGCATGTAACCTGCAGATTGTCCCCATAACAAGGTCCACATTTGCCAAAAAATAAACCTAATTCCTACAAAAAATGTTGGTAGGTATTGAGGGAGAGTGCAATTTGCAGTGCATCATTAACCTCAGAAAACAACAAACAAAAAGTAGAAAAATTAGCTTTTGAAAGGAGAAAACCCCATTGAGCACTAAACAAAATCAGAAAGGAAATTATCAAGAATTGGATTTTTTGAATTCGGGCATTTAACTGCAAAGCAACAAGTGAGCGTGAAGCATCACCCCCCCCCCCCCCCCCCCCTGAAAAAAAGGAAAAGAAAAGAATATGAGGTTATTTAAAGAAAGGTTGCATGCCTTTTTATTATCTCTCACCTCTGGCCATGTGATAAGTGTGCGAACTTGATCAGTTGTTATCTTCTGATCTTCTGGACAATACTGAAGAACAGGAGCCAGGTTGTCTGTTGAGAAGGATTCAAATAATTATAATAATAATTTTGAAATCTGCTTAAGAAATTCGCAATTGCTTGCCGTCCTACAGAGAGTTCAGTTGGTCTTACAATGATATTGCATGATTTTTTTTACAGGACAAAATTGGTGTTTTCTGTTACCAAATCCTGTTTTGGTTCATTTTTAACCCCAACTCCCTTGGGTGGGTGCAAAATTGTACTCATATTAAACAGTTTGCCTATTCCCTTTGGGCAAGAGACGATTTTAAACGGTTGATAAAGACATAGCTGGCCAGTTTTAAACACTTTTCCAGTGTCACATACAATTTGGACTCCTTTGAAATTCAGTGCCGCTCACCGTTTTATTGGTTGAATGTTCACAATGCAGCGAGTCAGTTTTTATGGTCCAAATTTCACAATTTTTCAGTATAACATGAGCCAATTTTCCTGGCCCATGAGCCAATTTAAAGGATACTTGTTTAATTGAAACCGACCAACGACATTTTTTTGTTCCCTTATTAAATATGAAGGGTTTGGGATCGTTAGGGTTGAGGAGCACATTTACAACACATTGGCCAGTCATTACAATGAGGCAGGCACTCCAATCCATTCAAACACAATCAATGCAATGAGAACCACAAAAGTATTTATCAAGTACAGAACATATATGCATAACAAAAGAAGTTTAAACTGCAATGCCAACTAAAAGGCTTGCGAAGCCAAATATTACGCATTATCACGTATGGATTGTACAGGATTCCAGGACTATTCTATGATTTGTTTTCCTGATTAACAACTTTTCATGGCTCCGTATCAAACTCAAGGACTTTTATGCTACTTTTAAACTCCAGGATTGTCCAGGGATTTTTTTAAATTATAGTCAATACATGTACCTTGGATGTTGACGCTGAAATTACACGCCACGCTGTTGCCTCCAGCATCGGTGAAGATGTACGACACGTCGGTGTCCCGAGTGAAATTGTATGGTGAGCTGATGTCTAGTGGAGTCTTAAGCTGAGTCAGTTCATCACCTGAATTGTCAGTTGCCATGGGCACATCATAGGACAGCACAACGCCCAGCATCTGGCCTGACATGGAGCCTGATAGAGAGCCTGGGCAGACACGCAGGGTTGGTGGCATGTTGTCTGTCATACATCAAAGTGTTAGGACAATTATCTTACCAAAAATGATTAAAAAACCAATAGCTTCCTTGTACAATGTAAGTGTGACGTTTTATCACTTTGACAGTCAACAAATACCAACACCGTTTAAAGTTCAAGTAACGAGGATCCTACAGGTACACACATGTACTTGGCCCGATTTCATGGCTCTGTTAACCACAGAATTGCGCGCTTATGGTCATCATTTTCCGCCAACCGCGCTAGCAGAAAAATTATGTGCTTACCCTTGGTAATTACTTGAATTGTCAGAAATAGGTGTATTTTATAGTAAATGTTGTTTAACTGACCTGTCTGAAGTTTTATGTATGCCAAGAAAAAAAGCAAGAAAACGGTGTTCGTTTTCGACTGTCAGGCAGTTGTTCTGTGCAGTTATGTTATGTTATGTTTCGCAATTGCCATCTGGCAGTCTAAATTTTTTTTATAAAATTCAATTTTTCGGTACAATTACAGGATATTTAGCACTTGTAATCATTTTCTTGGATGCCTAGATTTATTATTTACTTTCACATAAGATATTTCTTAATAATTCAATAGTAAAATTGTTCAATATCTGCAAATGGGGGTATCCTACCTTTAGCAAAATTTTGCAGAGAAAGGTTGTTTGCAATTACGATACTGAAAAACTGCTGATGTTGGGCTAATAACGGCCTCCTCTTCCTCTTACAGCCATCCAATCCACCCACTTTAATAACAAAAAACTCTTGCATGATCTTGAATTCCATGACTTTTATTTTTCCCAAGTTTCCCTAACTTTTCCATGACTTTTCAGGACAACTTTTCTTTCCATGTCTTTGCATGACCAGTGGGCAAAAATATACCCGTTATTAAGGTATTTATCCGCTACAAAAAATTAAAAGGAATTTTTTGGAATCACTTTTCACCGCGAGTTTGCTTAAGCCATACTCAAATAATTATTTGAGTACATTATTTAAACGTTTGGACTCACCTCGGCACTGCACATTGAGCGTATCCAGGTTCTGGTCCCACGTTCCGTTAGAGAGACATGCTAGTCTTTGTTGGTGTGAAGGATCTACCAACTCAAATCCATTGCGGCAGTAGAAGTGACAGACGGTGCCATGATATGGATGAATGGGACCACGGCACATGGAGGGATAGACACCCCCACTCCTGGGAATCAGCTGATCAGGTATGGGTGGACAGCTGGTAACTAGAAAAGGAACAAAAAAGGCAATTTGTCTTTCTCCATTCTTCCGTAAGAAAGTACATTTCTGTTCTACTTTTTCTCTAGGGTGAATAAATCAATGAATAAGTGACAAAACGGACACAATTGTTTGAACTGTTGGTAGGTCGACAGTGAGTCGTACTGTACTTTTAATCGACACTGTTTATCGTAGCTGTAGCGTTCTACTCTTATACAGCATTTAAACTAAAGTCCGAAGTCTTCTGCTTTGCGGATTTTCCGCGAAAATCGCGGAATCGGCAAAATCGGCCCAAGAAAGCGGAAAACGCTTTTTTGAAGAAAGTTTGAAAAATGAACCAGGAAAAACTATCAAAATGACTGATAATGAGCAATCCGAGTGATTTTGATAAATAAGAAGAATGAAATCCTTCAAAATACATCGTAATAAATCATATTTACCCTCTACAATATCATACAATATGTGAAAATTATCGCGTAAAAGCCATGTCGAAAGTTGAAACAGTGACAACTGATACGTTCACGATCGATCGAGCAAGGCTTGTTGTTGTACTATTCCACTGCATGTAGTGTAGTAACTAGCATTGCACAACACATCGTAGTCAGTGTTTGTCACGTGCAGCCCATTCGCGGTATTATTCCACTGCTGTGTGGAGTATGTGCATTCATTCACCGTTACCATGTCGACCGCTTGTAGCTGTGTAGCAGTAGTGTGCGGTCGATCACTGCCTACATGTACAACATGACCACAGCATTATAAACATACATTGCATGCAGTGATTGTGCATACATTGCACGCAGTGCTAGCTTGTGCCTTGCCGGCCGGCCGTACGCGTACTAAAATACTGTTCGTGTATCGCCACTATCGGTTAATATTTGTACCGCTGGACTGTCTAAATTATTTTAAAATCTGGAGGAAGCCTAATTCAAGAAAGCAGAAGAAAACGGATTTTGTGAATTATAAAGCAGAAGAAAGCAGAATTTAGCATTTATAAAGCAGAAGACTTCGGACTTTAATTTAAACATGGACGTCTTCCGCTACAAAACGACACAATTTTCAACTTTTTGTAACATTCTTGTTATCTCAGTAATGTTATTAATAACATTAAATAGAAACTAAACACTGAGTGATCGCGATGAAAGTAGCTAGAATGCAGGATATCCGGTTTGGGAACGATGATTCTGGCAGTTTCGATTTTCTATTAGGCTTGGCCACGTGGGAACGCTTGCAAGCTATAGTCGCTCCTCCAGATCAAAGGCTGTGTGGGTCAGAGAGGGAGTACATGTATGTCCGGCTGCTGCAACACCTGTTGAAAAAGAAAAGGGAAAAGCAATTGGGTTCAACATACGCACAAAAAGAGTAAAGAAGAATATCTGTCATAATGCAAAAAGCATTAGCACAGTCGATCGGCAACATAGTTACGCACATAAATTGTAAAAACAAAACATGTCCATATGAGAAAAGCATTTCGATCGGCCGGGAACATCTAGAGGCCTATGCACAAAAAGGGGAAAAAACAAAAACCAGCATAATGCAAAAAGTATTCCCACGTAAACATCGTAAAAAACTTGTAAAAAAATAAACATAAGATATGCAAAGAACCAGCAATACAAAGCTCATTTGCATCTGAAGGGGAAAAATTTGGTGGGAATTTAAAGGGTGTATGATATGATGAGTGACTGCTTTATGAGCTCAGACGGGGCCAGCAACATGTATACAAATGCGTTGTGTAACCATGCATTTTATGCAAATGCACTTGCACCAGCTACCATGCAAAAAAATAATCGAAATTTAACTTCCTTTCTCTATTCTTTCGTAATAAAGTTTTACATTTCTTCTCCAGGGTAAATAAAGACATGAATGCAAAAAAAATGGCATGCATTAGACCGTAGCTACAAATGTCACAGGAGTGTAACTTTTGGAACCTGCAATCTGAAAATCAATTTAAAATGAAAAAAAGGGGCGATGCGGAGCCCAAAAGCCTTAAATTGGCTAAAACCATTTGTCAGGGAACGTGACCTACATGTATGCAAAGAGGTCTGGCAAGTGTGCACTGTATCATAGGCATAAATAGCTGACGTCATCAGAGTCACAAAAAACTCTTTTTGTCTTTCTCAAAACATTCTTTCTAATTTTAAAAGTTGGGTTTTGATTTACCTTCAGAAGGAGTTTCTTGGGATCTGCCGTCTTTTCAGATTTCTTGGTCCGCTTTTCATTGTTGGAGTCAAAAGCTACATGCAGGTACTGGACAACATCATGGCCTGCAAAATCTCCTGGTTTCAGTCTTCTAACATTATTATCGCATTAATGGCAGGCGGTAACGTAATGGTAGTTTGTAGAAGAAGAGTATGTGAGTGGTGTATGGCATGGTTGACTGTTTGACAAAGAATGAGCTCGGATGGGGCCAGCATGACCATTATATACAAATGCGTTGTTGCGTAACCGTGCATTTTATGCAAATGCACTCGCATTACTAGCCCCTAACTTAACCTTTTCGAGTTATCAAAGTTCGGATCCCTTGTTTTAGAAAATGAAGTTTTTAATCTGTGCACAATTTAACAAAACTCGCTCAAACCGACTATAAAATTGATTGAGTTCTTGAGGAAGATTTGCATTGTCGATGTTGACTAGTGTAGTTTTGACTTGTATGGAACGACAGTCCTGACGCTTTCCCAAAGATCTCTGCTACCATTGTTGCCCGAGAGATTTTTTTCCAGTTTATCCTTGTACAGCCGCTTGGAAGACTTGATCCCACGATGGAAGTCGTCTTTAGCCTTTTTATACTCTTGAGCATCGCCATACTTAAATGCATCTATTTTCTTCTGTTCAACAGCTTACGCAATGAGTGATCAAACCAGGGGTTTTTTTTGGATAAAACTTCACAACTTTCGTTAGAATACAAACGTCCTCACAAAATTTAAGGTAATCAAGGACAATTACCTCCGTACATCTGTCAATATTGTCCTCCATTTCTCGAAACATTTTCCAATCTGTACATGTGTAGCATCCCTGTAGATGCTCAATTACTGGTTTCGACCATTGTGGCACAACACCTACAATGGGCTTTTGTTTCAGTTAATAATCGACGAAAATACACGGATAAACTAGTAGATATAACGAAAGCGAAATTAGTGTAAAACCATGGAGGTAAAACGTTGCAATGGCGGCTAATAATGGCGTGGGTATGTGGCGTGCGGCTAGCTACCTATTCGCTAGTAGGGCGCACATGTACGCGTATCACTGTACTAGACCAGAGCACGTAAACAATTACCGCACTTGTTTACACCGAGAATACGCAACACCGGGTCAACTGTGGCGGCTAAAACAGATAGTGTTTTAGCTAATTCCGTTAGCACACTGTGTTAAAAAGATAAAATGGTCAGAGTTTTATCTAGACCCTTCCTCCGAGGTGTTTAAATCACCAGCTTAGCGGCGAGATAAAACTGAATTTTGTTAAAACTAAAACCGTTCAGACATCGTTTTAGCAATTAAAAAAAATTACCAAATTGAGTTTAACTACATGTAGTGTTAAAGCGAATTTAAAATGGTGTCTAAACGCACCCTACGATAAGTCAGTCAGTGAAAGTTAAATGATTGGCTGTTTGGTGTCAAGTCCCTATGACGTGAATACTGTCAGAAAGGGCACTAGCGGGAACTTGTGATGGACTTGAATCCAATGTCTTATAATCGTATTACATGAGCACGGCAAGATCATATACTTGTGTTTTTGACCTTGAATGCCATCACACAGATACATGTGATAAATACAGAGTGTTACTTTATTTCTGACAATCTTACTCTGGCATGATGCTCGTGGACCACTCCATGTCCAGTACATCAGTCCAGTGCTGGCATTTCTAGAGCAGGTAGCGATGTCAGACCCCCGTAGTGTGTAGCCGTTCTGGCAGCGGACTTGGCAAGTAGATCCGTAGCTGTTATCACACGTTGTGACAAAGTCGCTGTAAAACGGTGGGTTGAGCTGTCGGCAACGGCGAACTGGAATGAATACAAGATACGAATAAACACATTTCAATGATACACCTAACTTAAAGGTTACTGTCCGCTAATTTATTCTGAGTGTCCACAGACCAGTTTTTGCGTGAGCATTAGGCACGTTAGGTAATTGTTCAAATGCCCATTCCATTCAAATGCTCTTTTTTTATTGCAGATTTATAGATATTTATAATCTGTGGGTTTTCTGCTGCATTTTTTTTTTCAAAGTATATAAATCTTTGCAAAAAAGTCACTACTATAAAACAGTCCAAATTGTAAAGACCATTTTCTCAGTATTTTACATCATTTAACAGCTGTAACTTGACAACAGAGTGTCCAATTGAAGTGAAAAAAAAACTGTATTGTAAGAAGAATTTCTTCATTTTCCTAATACCGCACTTCTGTCTAATTTTTCCAGAACGCCTCAAATTGATTGGCTATTCCTCAACCAAGGGGTACACAAGCAATGCAGTAACTGAAATCTATATTAGATGTGAGAGAATGTCACACCTTTAACTAGGACTTTAAAGTCACAGTTGGCCTGGTTCCCTGCCCCGTCGGTAGCCGTACACCTGATGTAGTGTTCCCCTACTGACAGCATTGCTGTTTGCTGGATGTTGCAGGCTATGGAGGGTGTTTCTCCAGAGTTGTCTGTGGCTGTCACGTTCCAAATCACAGCGGCTTCAGTTGCGCCTTGCAGTGTGTGCCAGATGAAATCCAGCGGGCATGAAGTGAAATGAGGAACTCTGTAATCTGAGGGTAGAAAGTTGGCATTTTTAGTTGGCAATGGCAGATAATGCTGAACATGTACAGAGGAAAGCAAACAAATACATGTGCATAGGGGATTATACTTTGACTCAAATAAACCACAAAGGAGACAAGTTATTGAGTGATGCCACAGCCTCGTAAATGGCAGTATGTTTTATTCCGGATACCAGAGAAAGGGCATACCGATAGCAAAAAAGAAACAAATTAACAATTCCAAGATTTGGGCCACCCAGGCCCTCGGGCAACACCAGGCCAGACCATTATATTGGGCAACACCAGGCCTGAATGGTCAAGGGGAACAACAAGCCCCTGGGCAACACCAAGCCCACCAATACAGGGCAACCAAATGCCAATTGCCAAAGAGGCAACTACATGTACATGCAACCACAAAGTGGCTTCTAGTACCGATGTTAAATTCGGTCAGGAAAATCCAGCCTCGGGAAAATTTGTGAGCGATATGACAACAAAGCAATTTGCCTAAAATATAATTTACTGCCGGAATTGATTATTTTCCCGCTAAATGGCTAGAATCTATTCATGAAAACATGTACATCATAATTATGCAACACCAACATAATCTTATGACACATGCGAGTGCTATATTGGGAACCAACTCAAAATATGGTGGAGACATTGGGGTGGTGGTGGGATAAAATTTGCCGAACAAAAAATTGAGATGTTGAGTCTGGAATCGACTGTGACAGGGTGGCTATAAAATTCCAACCCGCCAAAAGCCCAGCTTCCCCCATTATTCTCATTGGCCAAAAGTTAACTGTAGATATATATTTGCATACTGCTGACCTTTACCTTTTTGCATAATTATCCCTTATATGGCGATAGCGTGACATAAAATACTAAAAATACACTTTTCTACACTCTCAAATGACATGAGAGGGTAGGGCAGCTACATGTAGCTACGCGTAGGGAGGCCACATGAGCTTTCGCTGTGTATAAAACCTTTTACCGTGTAAAGGTAAAAGGAGTTATACTCCGACTTGATGTAAACCACAAAGGACACAAGTAATTGAGTTATGACATAGCCTCGTAAGTGGCAGTACTGATGTATGTTTTACTCTGGTTACCAGTGAAAGGGCATACCAATAGCAAGAAAAGAAACAATTCAACAATTAACAATTCCAAGATTTGGGCCACCTAGGCCCCCGGGCAACACCTGTCCAGGCCCGACTATTATAAACGTTCCACTTCGTTATCTACCACACCGAAAGGAAAGGAGGGAGAGGGGTCATGACCTGATTGGTCTCGGGGGCCGCATGGCGAAAACGGTCCACCTGAAAACGTGATGAAGCATCCGCAATTTCATTAGACTTTTTCGGCACATGAACTGCTTTCACAGAAACATTAAAATAAAGACACTGCAGCACAAAAGGCCTCACTAGGTGCATAATGCAGGCACAATGGGAATATTTCTTATTAATTATCTGTACCACCGCAGTGTTATCAGTGGGAAACATGACTTTGCGGCCGACGAGCAAAGGAGCCCAACATAGCATAGCCACGTACAGTGGAAACAATTCCAAATATGCAATTGAGACGGGGGGGGGGGGGGGGGGGGGGGGGGGGGGGGGGGGGGGGGGTTACGCAAAAACTCTGCCGGCCAACGGCCTTGTACTCATTTGCCATGAAAATAAGCTCCATAGCCAATACTAGCCGCAGATTCTGTAAATAGGGACAGGCTATTATCGGACTCCCATTCAGCGGCTGCAAATACTAATATCCCATTGAAGTTGATACGAAAATCAAGCCAAGCAAGCAATTTGAGCCTTGCACCTTTGGAGATGCACACCCAATGGTAAGGCTTGGAGAGACCCAAAGTCAACGCAGTTAAGCGGCGCAGGAAAGCCCGCCCCGGTGTGATAGCACGGCATAGAAAATTGAGTAATCCAACTCTCAATTGTATGGACTTCAAGGAAATCTTATGTTTCGTCAACGCTTGTTTAATTAGCTGTTAGGTGGCTAAAACTTTGTCTGAAGGCACACAAACCTTTCTATCAACCGTGTTAATGTCCAAACCCAAATATGTTAAAACTTAAAGACTAGCCGGCTGTTTTTTTCAGCTGCCAGAGGTACTGCCAAAACTTCAAAAACAGATTGAAAACAGGACAACAAATGCGCACAACTTGGACCCCACGAACAAAATCATTGAGATCACTTGATGCTTGAGAAAGGTACTAAACTTCTTAAACCGAGAACAGGAAATGCTGCACCCCATCGGCAAACATCTGTCAAAACAAAACATGCCTTGAAATGTGAAACCCAATAGCTCATGGTCAATGGGAGATATAGGCAGTAAGCGAAAAGCCGACTTAATATCAGTCTTGGCTAACCATGCCCCCTCCCCGCGCCACTGGCTAAAGCCACCGCCTTGTCAAATGAGGCATAAGTTACTGTGCAGAGATCTTTGTCAATAAATCATTAATGACCAGTTGGAAAGGATAAATGGTTATTAGCCTAAATGAATTAAGCTCAGGTTTTGGCACTAAGCCCATTTGTAAATTGCAAAATGGGTGCACTGTATATGGGCCAGCTATAGGTCGGGGCAGACACACGTCACAGGTCGGTAGTCGGGCGATAACAACCAGCGCGACGATGAAAACAATGCATGACGACACTGCACTGCAGCATGCAAACGTGAACTTCATTTGTGCAGTGAGAATGAACGTTCCCGGATGTCCGTCCTGACCTATTCTACCTAGCACCATTTCAGATGACAATTTGTCGTGCACTACGTCGGACGCTCTGCTGCTGAAGCCAAACAAAAAGAATCGCGTGGTAAACAGGGGCCAGAATAACCCAACGAAAACCCCTCAGAAAAACTTTTCCACAAAACTTTCGCATCAGAAACTAAAGGGTATCTGACAAACCAATCCTGCAGAACCAAAATCTTAATTGGGGTTGGCAAAGCGAAAAGAATGCAGCGGACCCGCAGGTCCTGGGGCCTGTTTAGGCCTGGTGCCCAAGTTGTCGAACATAGCTAAAGTCCAGCTGAGAGATTAGCTTTGCGAGGAGCTTCCATCGCTACAGGGCTGTGGGATTGGTGCATGCGAGAGAGAGGAACCGTGCCTGTAGCATTGAATTGCACCCCACGGGACTGGCTCCAACGCGACTGGCAGCATGTATAAAAGCTACATCTACAAAAATCTACAAACGCCCCTTGCCAGATTTGTTCTCGCACGGCCTGCGGTACATGCATGCCTAGTGGGGAGGCCGCGCATGTTGCTAAAGCTGGGCAGCTTGAGAAATCAGTGGGCCCACCTGCACTTGTTGCGTTTGCTGTTGGCCGTACAACACTATCCCGATTATTAATGCCTATGCCTACACTACTAACCCGAGAAGTAAGGCTACCGGTTACGCAAGGGGTAGTTGTGGAAAATGAAAAATGTGGCCTCAACTAACCCCCAGGCACCATTTTGGTGCCGCTACTACTAGTAGTAGTAGCAGGACCTGCAAACACCGGTTCCAGCGTGGAGTGAACGACCGGTTGAGGAGGGAATGACCAGGTGAGGAGGGAATGACCAGGTGAGGAGGGAATGATCGGCCAAGGACGGAATAACCGGCCGAGGACGGAATGACCGGTCGAGGAAACAACACCCCGGACGCTGCTCCGTGGTTAACTTGTTGTGGCTTTGCAACCCCCCAAAATTGTGTTCAGTGTTACCAGAACCGGAAGGGCCAACACTAAGGGCCAACGCTAAAGTCCTGGCGACTCACGGCAAATGGCGCCGTAGTGGCAGCATGATGACGATGATCCGAACAACCTGGAACTGGTGCTAGAAAAACAGCAAAAATGGCCGCCCGATTGCGTTGCAGTTTCCCCGAATACAAAGGGCGCTAATCCTGGTGCTGTGGTGGTCCCACTGGTGTTCCAAGCAAAATAGGTCCCAATCCCAGAGGACTCTGGCTTGCAAGGGGAGGCGGAGGCTTGATGAACAAATTGAGATGTTGACTCTGGAATCGACTGTGACAGAGTGGCTATAAAATTCCAACCCGCCAAAAGCCAAGCTTCCCCACGATTCTCCCTGGCCAAAAATTAACTGTAGACATTTGCATACTGCTGACCTTTACCTTTTGCATAATTATCCCTTATATGGCGATAGCGTGACATCAACTAAAATTAAACTTTTCTACTTCCGGCTCAGGCAAAAGTTTGTTGACCTTGCACTCAGTGCTAGATGGTAGATTTTACCATTTTGAGGTTTTAGGTTTTACTGAATCACGAACTATTAATCTACAATCTCCATAAATTTGAACATAGTCAGTCACCCAGAAGTGGTTTTTTTCAGTCGATGCTGTGAAACAATTGTGTATAGAAATGTTATGTTTTTCTAAATATAAAAGCTGTTTATCTCATAATTAGGTTATAAGGCTTTTATCACACAATCCTTCCCCCAGGAAAGACAGGATGGAGGTACTTGTAAACAATATATCATTTTAAAGCTGAGAACCTAGTGAATTAAAAAAAAGCTAAATCTAAAATTGCTTTTAGACATATTGTCTTTTTTGTATGTACTCTGACTTTTTCGGATGACCTCACATTTGTACACAGCGGTGTTTTGTCAATAGGAGACCCTATTGAATGCAAAAACAAACTCATCCACACAAATCTCACCATCTGTCCCAACTAAGATCCTTATCCATCTGTCTCTCTACTGAGAGTGAAACTCTCGTAGCACACGACACACGTCCAGCCGTGAGTGAACGGAAAAAGATAACACTTGGTTTCACTGTCTGGATTCATTAGAGGCTGTGGATTTGTGGTGCACCCTTAACAAGGGACGCCTGAGGCCAGATGCCATAGGAATATGCCATACTTCGGGTACCGCGTATAGACAAGACCACGTCCATGCTTCTTGAGCATTCCTCCACAGGGACATGGTCTTGCCATTATATAGGGTGTGTCCCCCACAACAACAAAAACTACAAAAAATCATGACCCCACCAAGTGTTTGAAAAAAATTAAGACCATGGACAAGGAAAAAGCAGCACTTTGTTGGAATTGGTCATAACGTAATACAAAACTCTTTAATTTGAAAAAAAACCACCAAAAACGAAATGAATGATAAAGGAATCCTACCAATGCAAGTGAATGCAGAGCTGTCACTAGACCAATCCCCGTTACCCAGGCAACGGATGAAGTTATAGGATGGAGGATCCACCCTGTAGCCCGACTGTGAGCATCGCAGAAAGCAGTTATCATTAAACATTGGGGAAGTCCGGCAAATAACTGGATCTATCTCCATACCAGCGGAGGGCACTAGAGCTGGACAACTACGCTCTGTGTAGGAATGGATATACATGAAAGATGCAATATTTGTGATCAAGCCAACACTACGGAGATTGATGAATATTGAGAAATGTTGCTCTTGGGCCCCCTCGCTGACTCATGTGCTATACATTATTATACCTGTGTCATACTAAATTCGAAATCGGTAAGTCACCGTCGCCATTGTAGCAGGACAAATTCCTATAGCCCCTGCGTGCAGTGGGTTCTAGGCAAGCTTTTAAAGCTGTGTAGACATAATAGACAGAATGCTAGACTTGGCCCAAGTTTGGGTTGTGCTCCGTCTGTGCCTATAGTAAAGGCACGCATAGCACGTACGTATGTGCACAACACGCATACGTGTTCGTACGTATGATACAGCAACCCAGACTTAGTCAATGTGCATGTTTGTACACAGGCAATGGAGATTTATTCTTTCTGTGATTGGCTTCTACCTATTTGGGTAGCAGACAATGGCAGCACGGTATTTTAGGTACGGTAATTCATGTTTTTATTCGTATTTGATATTCCAGATTGTTTTGATATTCCTTATATATATTTGCGCAACAGCCAAAGTTTCGTGCAAAACACACGCGCATCCCACCGTACAAGTAGAAACAAAAACACGCGCGTGTTAGAATATTTTAAACACACAACAGGCGGAGCTAGCAATAGATCTCAATATCTTTTATAGGTTAATCACAACAACATCTAAAAGAAAAATCATCTTGATACATTTATTTTGAAGTCAAAACATTTCAATTAGACAAATTATGTTACTCAACATTAGAACCAAAAGGTTTGCTTTGGTTAGCACAACTTTAAGCTCGATTTAATTTACTGTTGTAGATCATTATTTAGCCGCCCATATACCTACTGTAAGTGAACGAATCTTCAAAGTTCGGTTACTTTGATTGGTCAAAGTAATCAACACGCATACCTTCACAGGCGAAGTCGACTACATCCCATGTGCCATTTGCTAGACACATAGACTGCTGGGAGCCAAATCCCTCGTAGCCGTAGGGACAGTACCAGCTACAAGTGGTTCCCAGCAGCTCAGTGGCTGGTGGGTACTGAAAGCAACCCGAGCGTATAGCAGGGGGCCGGTCAGCCAGGGCTTCGCAAGTGACCGCTGGAAAAAAAGCAATAAAACTTGATGAAATGCATTGGGAGACTTTTAGAAAACGTTACCGTTAGAGGGCAGCATGCATATCGGTCCGTTTGCTTAACAATAAACATAAGACCAACGTTGTCTAAAAACAACTTGATTGTAAATAAAATAAAATTCTAAAACCAGCGAAGGGAAGGGGACCTGGATGAAAGGTAGGCCCATCAATTGTCTGCCTAATATGTTAGTGTTGTAAACTCACAAATGAATATTAAAAAATATTAATAAAGCAGAAGTATAGAGTACTGCGGCTAGCAGGCAGACTACTAACTGTTAGTATCCTACTTCTTTCTAGCAAGTAGCATGTAGTTTTATAGCCTTAGACAAAAAAATACAGATAATTCACGCCACGTATAATGGTTATAAAGTCAGGCCTAGTCCAGTGCTGCATATTTATACTCATACATCCACTCAAATACAATACAATTGCCAGATCGAATATGTGACCCGCTCCATCGTAATCAGGAATAAGTCGCTGAGGCCGTTTTACGGAATCGGCCGTTAAAGTGAACGCATAGTTAAAAAGTATAACCAAGTCGATTTTATGAACATTGTATTTTTAAGAAGTGTAGTTATCACAGATTATTGTCATTAATGTCTTGTATGTAAAAACGATCAATAAAGATGAAAATAAAGAGGTTTTGTGTGCGCTGTCTGTATGATTGTGGTGCATTATTGAAATGATATTTATAGGTGTCATAATTTCCAAAATTATTAAAGATATGAAATACAAACTATGGGAGATTGTTGTCAAGGTAGTCCCCAACTAATGTGAAAACTGTTACGACAATCAGACAACAGGAAGTATGCCGTTGCTATGGTTGTTTATAGGAAAGCCTGCATTTGCGTTTACTTTTACAATTGTTTATTTCAAAGCTGTTTTTCTCGAAATGTGGATTCGGCAAATAAATATACACCTATCATCTTCATCAGACCATAACTTGTTAACCTAAACAGATACACACTTGTGGTGGGTATCAATAGAAAGCTTGTGCAATTTCCTTTCTCATCGTGTGCATATCTCAAAAAGTCCACTGTGTCAAGCTTGTTTGTGCTTGTGTACATTGCACACAGCAACACTGTGTAGCCGCTGCTGTGTCATCGTGCTCCTCAGCCATGTCAGTTTGTCACAATATCCCATATGTACCGATAAACCAGAATAAAATGGCGGCTCGCATGACGGTAAGCGCAGTGCGAGAAAATCTTTGTTTTATTTGATTACCGAAACCAAATAAAAATCAAGTCACAATGGCAATTGACACTCTTTAGGATTATGCTATTATAAACTATGGGTGGAGTTTCCCTTTAAATGTTAAAACTTCTCTTACCATCTTTCCTCGATACCCAGGCCTTTGTTCACAGTGAGTAAACATGCGGGAGGCCAATCACAGACCGAACATTACAAGTTTTTACACGCCGCGCCGCGAGTTTAAACTCAATGCAGGGAAAGTAAACTTACGACACTCGCACTTGCTGGGCTGCGTGGTGCTGGCCTGTCAAGGGGTATTTGCATGTTATGGACTCTACGCAAATTAGGACGTCTTACCCGTAAAAAGTGGGGGGGGGGGAGGGGTGATTACATTGGTCTCCCCTCCCCACCCAGAATTTAAGCAAATTGGAAACATATTTTGCAGATACTACTTGACAAAAATGAATAATTTCGGGTTTCAGAATGGACCTCAGACCTCAATGTGTTGCTTATGTTGAAAGAAAAATTGCAGTGAATCTGACATCTGATTTTAAGAAAAAATTAGATTTGCTAGGTGATTTTGCTTGGTAACATAAGGCGCCGAGATAGATGGAAAATAATTAATTGTTTTATGTTAGATTCCTGATTCCTGATTGAAGACCTCTACTACTGGCGGAACAAGTAAACAAGCATTAAGTTGCCTTTCTCAATGATTGTAAAACTTCAAATAAGTCAGTTAAACAATATTTGGTCGAAAATATACAACTCACTAAATCCACCCATTCATGATAATTCAAGCAATGAGAGACTTTCAAGATGATAGCAGGTGCCCCACCAATTCAACTGGTCCTTTTCTGTTGTTTCCAGTGACGAGAACATTAGAAAAGGACCGGTTGGTGCAGGTGCCCACTATCATCATAAAAGACTTTCTTTACCAATGGTGTATCTTACCTTTAAGCCTAGGTCACATTGTCACGGTTTTAACGATGATAGCCCACTATTCACAAGATCCTGGTGATTCATGGACATACATGTACTTGTAGTGGTATCAGGGGCTGTGGTCACAGAAATTGTGATAGTGTGACCTAGGCTTAAACGACTAGTACAACAATGACTGATAATGAGCTGCTTACGTAAACATCTTGGGTTCATCCCAGACCACTCCACCTGCAAGTCATTGCCACTTATCGGATTGAGCCCATTATTGTTCACCCTCTGACAGGTCCTGTTAGTAGGACCATCTAGGTTGTAGCCTTCATTGCAGGCAAAGCTACAGGTGGCTCCGTAGATGTTACTGGGACACTGGACCAAGGAACCACTGACTGGGGCTTGTAGAGGTCGACAGCGGAGAACTGTAAAGGTCATGGGTCACAAGGGAGAAAGGAGGGATCCTGAAAGTCATTACCTTATCTCACAATAATAAAGTAATGTTTTCCTAGGTCACCTAAACTTATGTCTGCTTGGAAGGTAGACCAATCTGTTAAGCCACACCTTGTTGTTTTGACCAATCACATCCATGACTGAGCTGCCAAATGCATGAATTATGCATGACATGTGCAGCTGGGGTATTCAGTGTGGCTAGAATGTGAAATCTTAACATTGTACAACACTGCGCTAAAAAAAGTCATGATTTTTTGCACATTTACAAAGACGAGGATTCTAGCCACGGTGGGCGACGGTGGGCGACGGTGGGCGACGGTGGGCGACGGTGGGCGACGGTGGGCGACGGTGGGCGGCGCTGGGCGCTACCGCCCGGCACTGCAGATTTCCGCCCGGCACTTGGGTTCAAAATGGCTGTGCCGCCCGGCACAATTTTTTTTTTTTTTTTTTTTTTTTTTTTCTTCTTTTAAAAAAAAATCAAATTATGGGCAAAAAAGAAAAAGCAGAGATACAAAGTCACGTTAATCACGTTCATGTAGTAATTAATTTTATTAACTTAGCTAGACCTTCACAGAAACATGCAAAAATTAACTGGACCCCCGGCCATGAGGCGCGAGAGTAGCTCCGATCGCTGCGCTCGCAACGCTTCGCAATCTGATAATTTACCAGGCACTAAAAAGGTCCTAGCTAGAACCCTGACGAGGAGGTTAGACATCAAAGGGCGCATGGAAGTGTTGTGCAAAAAAACATGATTGCTGTGAAGCTGCTCATATCGGCCTATATTGCCCTACCTTGTATGGTGACATACACATCACAGCGTTGTCTGTTCATGGCAGCATCGGTAGCAATGTAGATCAGACGAGTTGTACCCTCAGGAAAATAAGAACCTGAGCCCAGGATTGGGTCTTGACTGCATACAGAGAAATGAAGTCAAATAATTAACTTGGGGGGGTCAGGCTGGTGCAGTGGTTACTCTCCTCACCTTCCACTGCTGTGTCCCGGGTTTGATTCTCGGCCTGGTCCACATGTGAATTGGGTTTTCAGTCTATAACTCATTACGTGGGATTTTCACAGAATATTCTTCTTGGGTTTTCCCTCTCACCTCTAAAACTGTATTTTCTTCTCATTTTCTTCTCTCTACAGGTTTCTTCAGGCTTGTGAGTTTTAGAGTGCCTCTAGGGTGCTCTTGAGGTTTTCTGGTTTCAGTGCCAGAAATATAACAATAACAAATTACTAGAGGAAAAAAATAAAAAGTTTCTACTTTTAAAATTGGTTTGAATACAGACCTGCTTACAGAGACATCAGAGTTATCCGTTGCTTGTGGTTTTTTGAAATTGACAACAGCCTGTCTCATGTTGGGGGGCGCGATTTGATCGACGGACATGGGGCAGATGTCTGTGAAGACTGGGGACTCGAGATCTGACAAGAAAAACAGGAAACCCCCCCCAAAAAAAACCCAGAAAGAGATGATTTGTGACACAGCATATCAAAATCAGGATGGGGGGCAAAATGGCTTTTTGATATATGTACATGTTAAGATTCGTAATAAGCTTTCTAATGATACCCATCACACGCCTGTACTAGCTTAAGCATTATGGGCTATGAGCTACAGGCTTGTGGTGGGTATCATTAGAAAGCTTATTAATAATGAAGATGGTAATTAGACATTGACTTTACCTTTGCAGAAGACTGGGCGTGCATCGCTCCATACTCCTTGATCAGTACACAACTTACTGTATGGACCGTTGAGTGAGAATCCATCATCACATGTGAATGTACACAGAGTGTTGTAAGGAAGTATAGTCTGGGTGGAGCATTCACTCGGTTCAACTGTGCCGTGGGCCAGAGTCAGAAGGCCATTACACACAACGGCTGTAGTAAAGAACAAATCAATCTGGATTTGTTAATGAACTTTTTCACTTTTGGAGCCAATTTCATTGAGCTGCTAATGCTACGTTTACATTATGTTCCCGGCGGCCACGGCAATCACGTTTCAGGCCACCGTGGACAAAACGGGATGGACGTGAGACAACGCGGGGGGACGGAATGGGCAAACGTGACAGGCCGTGATTGCCGTGGATGCCGGGCAAGATTTTTAAACTGTCAAAAAAATTGCCACGGCAGTCACGGTGCGGATGAGAAACCTAGTAGGCCGTAGTAAAACGGGGTGAACGCAACCAAACGTGACAGTACGTAATAGGCCGTAACAAAACTTGGAGGCGGTCCGTAGTGGTATGGGAAGCGTGTATATTCCCCGGCATCTCACGGTCCTTTCAAACACAAAATCGTCTTCATCTTGGGCATTCATGATGTTGTCTCGTCGAAATCTCAGGATACAATGATTGCTATTGCTTAGGAGGCCTTCTCTTTATACCGTGGGCACAAACGTGCTCCAACTTCCCGGCTTCCACGTTTCATCCGTAGAAAGCCTTGACAGAACGTGAAAAACGTGTTAGACCTTGATCAGAACGTCAGAAACGTAAGGGACCCCATCAGAACGTGACGGGCCGGGAGGGAACGTACTGGCATCCGTGGTAGACCGCGGGCCAAACCGTAGTGCGCCTTGGAGCATCCGGGACTCAGCAGCCCCTTCCCCCAACGGCCCGTCACGGATACCGTGATAGACCGTGAGAAAACTTGGCAAGACCTAACAAAACTTAAATACAGAGAAAAAATTGCCAAAATCCCACGGCGCACTACGTTTCGGGTAAACGGGGCTGCCGTGGCCGCCGGGAACATAATGTAAACGTAGCATTAGCACAGAAAAATTGCTTAGCATGAATATTTGTCCTTGGCAAAAACAGGCGAGGGGGAAGCACATGGCGTTTTGAATGGAAACCTGTTTTTACTAAGCAAGACTTTTTTTGTACTCGGCAAATTTGTGTGCTGATAGCATCTTAATGAAATTGGTACCTGGAAGGAAAAATATGCTAATTATTAGTGGTTAGCTCATTTACCTTCACAGGCTGGCTGCACTCCAGTCCACGTCCCATCGGCCAGACAAGACCTCATGGTCCTTCTAAGGGATGTATGATTGCTACGGTAACCGGGATTACACACAAAGGCACAGAATGACTGGTATTCAGTCTCCTGGCCATTGCAGCCTGATATGTAGCCGTTAGGAATAGCTGGTACTTGGCACGTGTTGGCTGGGTAGAAATGATAGAAAAAGATTGCAACACATAATGAAAGGCTTGTTCTAAGTTTTCACTTTAAAACAAAATCTGATCAGATTTTTAGATTAATCTGAACTGATTAACTGAATCCCACAAAATATGTAATTTTTGATGATTTTTCTCAATAACTATTCTCTGAAATTTGTGTTTGCAAAAAGCTTTACTGCTTCAAATATCTTATTATAAAACAAACAAACTTATAACCGACTTTTGTCATGAAACTATCTACATGTACCTGTAATAAAAAAAATATACAGGATATCAATTAGGATTACTAAAAAAACAACAACAAACACTTACAATGTCAATTTTGAAAAAACTTATAATTAAAACACATGCAATTTAAAAAAAAAAGTTGTTTTACAATCAAATAAAGTATGTGTAATAGTACTGACAAAAGAAACTCAATGATTGAACTTTCAAGTATTCCTGTCACTCAAGAAAAGTACTGATCCACCAGCTTGAGCATACTTACGGACACACTCCACAAATGGACTCTGCCAATAACCCACTGTAGAGGATGCAAAGTTCTTGACACACTCGGCTGTAACTTGTTGGCTGTCATCCAACAGTGTGTAGCCTTCATCGCAGCTGATGTTGCACACTGAGCCATACACGGCAGCATTATCACAATCCCCTTGGCCTGATACCAGACTAGTCACACTGTGCTGGGGGCCGTACAACGGAGGGCACTTGGCGACTGATGTACGAATGGGATACATGGGGGTAAATTGGGATAAAATGGAATAAAATGGGGGTACACACTGAGAACAACCAATTGGACTCATTCCACAGAAGCCAATTACGCCAGGTAATTGGGATACGGTGGCCGCAAGGCATCTCCAATAAGGCACTCTATTGTCGCTGCAAGTGTGGTCTGCTCAGCATCAGGACCCTTGAAGCACGCTGGCGACTCTTCGGCCATGTCCTGCGACTACCAAGAGACGTACCTGCTCAGAAATTTATAAATGAGTACTTTGGCATAGAAGCAGGCATGAAAGGTTGGCGAGGACGCCCTCGCACCACACTTCCAATCGTTCTCGACAACAACCTGAAGACAGTGGGCAAGCGCCTACAGAACATCGCCAACTTGGAGCAGCTACGGCTACTGGCAAAGGACGAGTGGAGGATGCTGACGAGGAAAATCGTCGAAACGGCAGAAGCGAAACTGACATAATTGTTATGACAGCAACGCGAAAACTGCTTCACACACACACACACTGAGCAGTCATGCCACAGATGCTAACATATAGTACATAATTTAATAAGTGGAGGCAAAGAGACCTCAGTACAAACATTGGTGAGATTAGGAGTATTAACTTGACCATAACCAATGAATTGTGACTGGATATTGCCATTACCTATGATGTTCACATCGACACTGCAATCCCCTTTGTTACCACTGCTATCCACGGCACTGTAGACCAGACGATGTGCCCCATGATGGAATATAGAGCTTCGATTAGCTGGTACCGGCAATCCATTAATGGTGTCCAGTGTCGCAATGCCACCATTGCCATCTATTACCTGAATCATATACATATGTGTGTACTACAATACCGAACACAACTAAAATATTAAGATAAGTGAAGCCTAAAAGATGGAACATTTCAACTGATTCGAAATTCACTTCAAGAGAACAGACATGCATTAACCCTCCCTCTATTAGGGCATATCACTGCATGGCAGCAGTGACACATGCGAATTCACTCCAGCTGTGTGCATTAAAGGTAGTATACACCATTTGCAGATATCGAAAATATTTACTACCGAATTATTGAGAAATATCCTACTCATCTGAAAGTAAATGTTGATTCTGGGCATCCAGCAAAATGATTGCGCTAGATATCCTGTAATTATTCAGAAAAATATAATTTTATAATGAAAAATTCGCCGGACGGCGATCGCGAAAAAACAAAGATAACATAAGAATAACTGCTCGACGCCGGTTGAAAAAACCCGGTTTTTCGTGCTTTTCTCGGCATCCATGATTCTAAAACTTCGAACAGCTCAGTTAAACGATATTTACTATAAAATACAACCCCAAAATCTACTCATTCATGATAATTCAAGCAATGACCAATGGTGTATACTACCTTTAAAGAATTACACAGGTTTTTTTTTGGGGGGGTGCAATTTGAAGTGCGTTGGAGAATAAACAAGAGCTAGGGTTAATCTAAACTACAATTATAGATGCTTTATAGTTACCAATATTGGTTCCCAATCATAGCTAACAACTACGAAGTTGGTTCCTTGCCCTGCAAACAGCGTGATGTCAGGTGGGCACATCAAAGTGGGTGAAGTTATATCTGTTGATAAAGAGCAAGTTTAGTTGGGCAACTAGAGTCAAATGCTGCGTGGTTGGATTAGCCGAAGCCCAACTCGATCAACCTAGCCCCGATTCTCTAGTCACTCGCGGGTCACAATTTCAAGATGGAGGAAAGGTAAACTAGGGCATTTAAGTTTGGCAAACGGTTACGATATATTGTAGGTTGTCTAAAAATGATGACTGATCTTTGCAATAACACAATTATTTATTACACTATAAAGTTACGTAGATAAAATAACAGAAATAAATAATACAAATGATGTGCAAAGATGTTGCATTGTTACCAATGTTAAGGCCTGTCGTCTGCTCAAAAACTAATTTAATGTAGTCAATCGACTAGCATTCAAGTGAAAAACAGATGCATGCATGATTTAAATCGCATGACTAAAGGGACTAGGTCAGCAGTACCCGAACTTGCTCATAAAATTAAAGAAAGCACAAAGTGGGTGGGGTTATTATCTGTTGATATAGGACACATAAAAGTGGGTGGGGTTATCTGTCAATATAACACTACATACAAGTGGGTGAGGTTTTATAAATTGGTTCAGTGGCTTTTAACTGTTTTTACATCTATAGTGTACAAATTGAGCCAGATTTAGCCCATTATTGGGCAATCCTAAATGATACCACTGCCTGGCTGAAGGACCATGCATGCATGCCTACCGTACCTATGCACTGTAGAGGAACACCATCCCATTGGCCGGTCAGCAGACAAGTACGACTCCCTGAACCGCTACTGGTGAATCCAAGGTCACATGACACCACGCAGATGGTGCTATAATTCTGCATCTGGTCCGTGTCGGTTACTGCTACTCCGTCAAGTGTGCAGGACAAAGGCAGGTAGCCTGGTGTACCGGGAATCACCAGTGGGTCACATTGGACCACTGTGTGTAAAAACCATGCAAATGTTGATGATTGACAGTTTATATTTCAACATCACTATAACCCGTAACGAATTACCAAAAGGTCAACATTTTCTGGGGTAAACAATGGTATTTTGATGTAGAAATAATGGTACTGGCACCTGAAAATTTTTGGTTGCATTGTTGGTCTCATCAGTACAAATCCTGCGTACGGGCCTGTATGCTGTCTATTGGAAAAATTACATAGAAAAAGTCGCACATTAATGCGTACCTTCGCACATGATAGCGTTCGCATCCCACGTTGCCATCCCATTCCCATCATCAGTACAGGTGACATAAGTAGGCTGGGTGGGCATGTAGCCAAGATTACAACCCAGCGAGCACGTCGTGCCGTAAATTTCCTCTGCGTGGGGGCAGCCATTTCTGAATCCATTCTGCGGTGGGGGCAGTTCACTGCTGTCGCAGGTTATAACTGCAAATAGTACCAAAAAATGTTGTGTTTTAGGCCAAGTGCCTTCAATGTACCACCCCCTTTTTTTTTAGTTTCTGGCTGTTTTTTTTTTTAAATAACACAAACAAAATCTTTCAAAAATTCTTAAATTATCATTACTGCATTAAACAATTTTTGTTAGACAAATGAATGTTTAGAAACATATTTTAAACAAACATTCGGCCAAACTCATTAAAAAACAGAAATACACGCAAACACCTTAGCATTATATAAAAGGGTGTTCTTTGTTATGTGGGGATATAAGGATTTCCCTGTGAGGGTATCTTCTTAGCTTTATTTGCATGACCTCTTGACACATTGTTATACAATTGTATACATTTTGCTTTCACAAGTTTTACACAGGATGGGTTTCTACTTTGGAGTCATATAGCTCGGAAGCGCTTGAACGTTTTGATGACTTCGTTTGGGTCAATGTGTAGATGAGATGTTCTCTTCCTTACTATTATTGTGAGCCACTTTAGGACATCAGGGTAGAAATATTAATTAGAAAATTGTTGTATATAGAGAAATAAACCTGTATTACTTTCTGTTTGTCTGTAGGTTTTCTTTTTGTATTGTTGTATCACTCTGATAATAAATAATAATTAAGAGCAACTCAAAACTCAAGTGGTATTTGCCGTGTTTAACTGGCATCCCATCCCCCTTAACTAGTAGACAGACTACCAGCTCCGAGACAGCAGGGCCCGTTACTACAGTTATTTTAGCCGAGGGTAACCAGAGAGAGTAGAAGGGAGATGGAGAACAAAATTAAACTACTTGACCACTCCCCACCCAACTGATGAGCAGTTACCACTAAAATAATTTGAAATTGGGTGTCGAAACAATGATTCTTGTCTTGTCTCTGTATACAAATATAATCATTTACAAAAATTAATAAATAAATATAAATGTATATCAGCGGTTTGTAACTGACAAGATATAGTGTGACAGAGTTTTATGAAGAGTTTTATACATGTATGGTGGTATTTAGAATTATAGGGTTGTATAAGAACGGTATGAACGACAGTCAAAGGGAAGTGCTATATAGCTCTATCTACATATCAGAAATAATAAGAAGATGAAGAATAATTGCCAAATATTGAAAAATAATACTCTATATAACCCTAACTTCCTACACAATTTTTCTTACACATGCATAACCCTGCAAAATCCTGCAGTGGGTTTACCATTGAGCTAGAAAGCAGCCAAACATGGCGCAAACAGCTGCTAAGTGCCATAAGGGTCTGCACACATGATCATTTGTGGTCAAACAATTTCTATCCTTGACACATGCATGTAACCTACAACTTGACTGAAGCTCCATGGAGTATGTGCATAGAGCATGAGCAGTGTGAAAGTACAAAGTAACAACCTTGATCCTCCAAAATCCTCATTTGAATAAAAACCCAAGTACATGCATCCTCAATCCTGCAAAATCATCCAGCAGTAGTTTAGGCCTTATGACCTAGCTGGATCCTGCATTATCCTCCAGTAGCAAAAACCTTTAATCCTGCAAAATCCTGCGATGCATCAACTTTCAAGTGACCTCAATCCTGCATTTTGCAATGAGGAATTTCAAGGATTTGGAATGGTTAGGGTTAAATGAACATTTCAGATTTAGTAAAAAAAAAAAAAAAAAATTCTTTAAATGGGACATTTTAATTCTCAATCAACAAGGGAAACTGGTGTATGAGATGTAGTACTGGGATCATATCACTCTGGTACTTAGGAGCAGACTCGATCGGTCTCTTCAGCCCACTCAATGGGGTCAGTCCAAAGGCAAAGAAGTCTCACGAAGCTTACTTTTCAAGTACTTTCGTCTTTTAGCAGATGCTTTCGCTTCTCCATGAGAGGGACACTTTCTGGCAGCCTTGGTAAACAAGTCCTGACGAGAGTGAGAAAAATATGCCAAGCCCTCCTCCATGTGTCTGCTTTTGTTCAAACAATGTGTGTTGCAGACGAATAGATGATCCATGATCCCCAAATGTGTCTCGTAAGACAGATCAGAATAGCGACTTTCAACTATCTACTTCATGGTATTTAACCTCCTCTCTAGCTGAATTGGTTAGGTAATAGACAGCAAAATATATTCCTGGAACTACTAATAAAAACATAAATCTTGAAATACTCACTACTTGGGGAGATATATGTTCATGCCGTCCAGGAAGTCCAGAATCCAGAAATAATTGCAAAACAAGTAGATGTTTGCGAATGCATTGGCTGCTATAAATTTGCTGGTGCTGATGGCAAGGTGGGATTGACAAATCAACTGATAGTTGCAGTTCAGTCAACAAGAAAAATAACGAACTATGACAGGAATTATGCAAATTATCTCTATAACAATGTGCAGTGCGCAAAGTTCGCTAAACTTTGGCTAACACCTGGGCATTTTTAATTCCGTGCCTGTGATTGTAAATAAAAAAATGTGTGGTTGACCACGAGGAGGCACTATAGCAGCCAAGCCACAGCTCTGGGCCAGGTGGACAATTTTGCACACACAACACACAACATTGACACAAGATTAAAACGGTATTGTAATTACAAAAGTAATAAATACTCAACAACTGCACATACTGTGCAGAATTTCGGGGAATTTTGCCATTGCTATTAAGGACCATCTGTAGGCAGACTCTGCGGACACATGTTTGTGGCGTCTACCTCTTTAATGGTTGACCCGTCCGCCAAAGGTCAACTGCAGTACTTGTAAATAACAATATGTAAATAAGTGCACAGTCATCACACGGGTGCTTGTTGGTAGTTTGTTACAACAATTTATATCAAATTACACTAACCGCACGCTCTGGATCTCCGGTCTGCATGCTGGCGCGGCCGCCCAGCAGTGGCGCTACTACTACTAGGATCAGAATTATTGGTAACATCACTACATCTAATGTCATATAAACTCATATATCTCATCTCTTGCAGGTTTTGTGGAGTTCAGTATGTCGGAGAGACCAAAAATGACCTAAAAAGCGTTTCTATGGTCATCAATCGACTGTCAACACCAAGAAACTGGATACCCCTGTAGGACATCACTTTAACCAGCCTAACCATTGCATTTCTGATATGATTCTTCAGGGCATAGAATCACTTGGCCATCGGAAAGAATCAGTCTGCCTCAGCCGGGAGAAAGTTTGGATGAATCGTCTTCTGACTATTCAACCACATGGGCTTAACATCCAACTAGAAAATTATTAACTTATATTTGTTTCTCCATTTGTCATCTGTTTCAGATTCATTCTGTGGCAGGATTTTGTTTTTGTTTGTTTTCCCTGTCTATTTTCCTACCCCCCCCCCCCCCCCCCCCCACTCCCACATTACTCCTATTCATACTTCTTTGTTA
The DNA here is from genome assembly GCA_037893245.1 of Crossaster papposus. Taxonomy (NCBI): domain Eukaryota; kingdom Metazoa; phylum Echinodermata; class Asteroidea; order Velatida; family Solasteridae; genus Crossaster; species Crossaster papposus. The sequence goes on along the minus strand of JBAIAA010000911.1, from coordinate 68,597 downwards.
GTTCTTCCCTTTGATCTCCACCCTGGACCCCCCTTCCTTGTGGTTTTGCCCCTTCTGCTTTTGTTCCTACCCTGCCTTTGATCCTACCCACACTGACCTCACCCTTTAATTCCTCAGCCTAATCCTCCTTTTCTTGTTTGTTCCATTGTTATCTGTGCTTTTTCTTTTGTGTTTCTTCCGCCAACCATGATGTGCATCATGCTGTATGTTCCCCCATATATGTTTGTTTCTTGTACACAGCCATTTAGTCTCTGAAGAAGATCTTGTTAAGATCGAAATATTAGGCCCTCTTAACTTATTTGATTTGTATATTTCAGGTCATTCCAGCCAGTATACCGTGTGTTTCCACTTGATCTCGGAATTGCCGGATCAAGATCCACCAAAAAGGTGTGAGGTGGATCAAGCCGCAACAAAACCGCAAGTCGCGTTTCCACTTGATCCTGATCCGCCTTTTTGGGCGGAGATGACGCACTCTGTGCAGGACCTCGAGGTCACCTACCAAATGAGCAATCTAATAGAAATATTTTTAACTTAAGTGAAAGAAAAACGCAGCAGAGGAAACTGATGACGGAACCGAAGCTACAACATTGAAAAAGGACGCGATCGAAATCCATGTCTGCGCATGTGCAATGAAAGCTATAACGTATACATATAGAACACACAGTTCAGGTTCCCTCACACTGTTCCTTTTGTAACACGAAGTACACGGCCTGTGTGCCAGTCACAAAAGGAACTAGCGCCATGTACGTATGCTGTATGGAGTTCATGGTATAAACAACATTTGGCGCGGTTTATATTTTTTCGCGCTAAATGCCCAGCTGGTCGGTTACCTGGTCATATTGGTGGATCATGATCCACCTTTCCGTTCCCACTTGATCCTGATCGCCCAATTGGGGGATCTCTATCCTGCTCGAAAGTAGGATCAAGATCCCCCTTTTGGATCTTGATCGCCATTTTTGCGGTTAGCGTTCCCACTCACCGAATTGCCGGATCGGATCCCCCAATTGGGGGATCCGATCCGGCAATTTGGCAATTGCCGGATCTGATCGCCCAATTGAAGGATCAAGTGGGAACGGGGTCTTAATCTTATTCGCATTATATGGAGTAAGATTGCGGCGTTGACAGAATTCTTCACACAAAGACCGTCACTTTGAACTCAAGCGACATCAGATACGGTGCACCTAAAAATAAGGTGCAGCGATGTTTTTGTGGTCTAGAAAGTCAGATAAGCCGCATCTTTACCGCAGGAAATTACGGTACTCTCATTTTGTGGTGACATGTCACTTATAGTAGTGCAGTGTATAATCACCGCATAGTGCACTGCAGAACTTCCGAGCGGATCTGAGATCGTAAAAACGCTAAGTTAACATTAATGGAGAAAAAAGATTTCTGCAAGTTAATTTGCAGAAAGTATCTGTCTTGTCTATATGTATGTATTTCCAGTATTCATGAATATATTTTGAGCTTGTATTACTTGTCCTCAAAGTGATAATGTCACAACACAAGGTTCATAGCCTGCCACAGAAAGTGCATCACGCACGCTTACCGTGCGATACGCAGTTTTCTGTAATCGTGCATAGTAGTGTGCACCTGCACGACCCAAATTCTTAATTACTTTCAAGTATCAAGTATTTGTTCAGGCTTCTAATTACTTCTTCACCTTGACAGTATGGGAAGGTCGAGTTCCAGTTTCCATCGTTGCCACACGTTACCTCATTAGACCCAATCAGTACATGGCCCGGTTGGCAAGCATAGAGGCAGGTATTGTCTTTTGGGATCTTATATGTAGCTGGACAATCCTCGGGATTGCTGATGTAAGCATTGGTAGGGATGTAGGCTCGCGGACAAGTTTGCTCTGAAAAGAGAGAAATAGAAGAGTGCGAAACTGCGCCAAAAGTAGCGGCTTAGAAACTTAGACGTGAGAGTTAGACGTGAAGACGCGACATAAAGCGCTGTTGACTAGACTTTTTCTATAATATTGCTTGCATTACAAATTTAGAAATGCTTAGAAAATTTAACCACATTATGAAAAATATGTTAGTCCTTATTATATACGTATACAGGTCATTCTTAAAATTTGAAGTTTTGGATGCATTATAGATACCTGCGCAGTGAGCCTCGTAGCCATCCCAGAATCCTTCAGTTGCTCCTGCTTGTGCCAGACAACGACGAACTCCACTGCCAGTCAGCTGGTACCCGTCACTGCATGTAAACCGACACCAAGAGCCATAGTTCATCGAGCATGAAACGTTGCCGAAAAACCCACCGTTGACTGGAGCGCTCAATGCGGGGCAATTTACCTCTGTAAAAATCAATCAGTACAGTTTCACGTCAAAAGGCACCGAAAATATTAATACCTGCTTTTACCCCGTCTGTCTTTTCATTTTTCTATATGTTTGTTTGTCTGTTACTAGCATGATTACGAAAAACTACTTGAAGTATTTTAACAAAACTCCAGTGGTTATAGCTTAATGGGTCAAGGATGATTTCATCAAATTTTTAGATTGATCTGGATTCATGTGAATCAGAAATCTGGATCACTTTCAATGTTTTGGTGTTTTTTTTACCTTGGGAGGTATTTTGAGGTTGGAGCGGAGATTTTCACTTCCAACGAGTGCCCTTTTTTTTTAGTTTGTGTTAGGAATAATTATAAGCAGAGTACATATTTGGACAAATATTTGGACACAATGAAAACTTTCATGTCTTATTCTTGCACTGACCTTGGCAGGTTGGTTGCTCTGCAGTCCAAACTCCTTCGTCTCCAACTCGCTGACATTCAATACTTGCCTGACTATCATTAGTCAATACAAAGCCCGACAGACATTCAAACTGGCAGACAGAGCCGTAGTTAAACTGTGAGGAACATGTCATCTTCTGGTTGGTGTGGTAGGAGAGATCATCACACTGAATCACTGTCAATGACAAGGCCAGGTTCCACCATTAAAGATGTGCTTAGGATCATTCACCTTTCTCCACAGAGTTATACAAATTGACCTAGATTGCAAGCTGGCACGTACAGCCACGACCCTTCAACCCAAAATGTCTAGGCATTCATTTGGGGGTACAGCTAGTACACTGTACGTACTAGAAATACTACACAAGAATATTTTTTTTGTATCATCATTATATTACTTTGTAGGCATGTAGACAGGCATGTAGAAAACCCTGTAAAGTTGTTGACTGTTGCAAGATGGCGGATAACTCGTGCGTAATTTCAAGCCGCAGCCGCATGCGCATCAGCCGTTTTTGAAACACAATCTTGCGTGGCCTTATTCATACAGTTTAGCAATGCGCCAGAGGCACAGCCACAATATTGTGACGAGCCTTTTTGTAAGACGATTTAAAACGGCCCGCGAACGACATTTTTCTAATATCATTGTCAATGATTGCGATTGCCGCAAAGATAACATTTGAATAACTGCTCGACGCTGGTTAAAAACAAATGCTGTTTTTTGTGCTTTTCTCGGCATTCACGATTGTAAAACTTTGAACAGGTCAGTTAAACGATATTTACTATAAAATACAACCACCCCCCCCCCCCCCCCCCCGACTCTACCCATTCATGATAATTCAAGCAATTACCAATGGTGTATCCTACCTTTAAAGACACTTTGAGAAATGTGAACTCAGCCTCCCGCCAAGGTATGCGTGCGGCCTCTTCCTTACTTCTATTCACTGAGTATTTGGTGGATGGTTGTGAATATGATACTTTAACCAATCCATAAATTATACTGTGGTTCATGTATTCACTGCAAAGGTTTCCCTCTTTAGCTGCTCTGCTGCATTGTGTTAATGTGAAATCTTCATCAAATTTTTTTTACACCGGGGCGTGGCGCAAGTGACTTGCTCGTCTCCGAGCAGCCTTTCGCCGACTGACCCGTGGGAGGCCGCCTTCAGAAATTCTTGAGGTTCTGGGGTCAGGTCACTTCCGACCAGTGGGTTCTCGAATCGGATACGCACTCGAGTTTACGAGAACCCCCCCGTCAGACATGATTATTCTGCCAACGCCCGTACCGTCCGACACGGCAAAATGCCGCTCCCCCGAGGGGGAGATAAACGCTCTCCTTTTAAAGAGAGCGGTCGTTTGGTCCCCCAATTGGGGACTCGGGTGGGATTCATGTCAGTCTTCTTCTTGGTCCCCAAGAAGGAGGCTGGCATGTGGCGGCCAATATTAATTCCGGAGGTGGTGTGACTAGAGGAGAGTCAAACCCGGCCTTATATGCTCGTCAGACTTCAAAATACCATACATTATACAGGGATTAAGGCCATTATTATTATTAATTTTATTAGTTTATTATGTCAAGGCAATTGTGCCTTGCATGTATGGTACATGTATTTCGTAATGTATATTTTTGTTAGGTCATATTATAAGTCTCGTTGTATAATTTACCACGTTAGCCTTAAAATTGTTGAGATCTATCCTTATGATTATCATTGTTATTTACTTGCCAGATCTCACGGTGGATTCCAGACTCCTGGTTCAATAACAACATTAACCAGTTCGCGCCGGGATTATTTTAACATCGCCGAGCCCACGGGCGGGATTATTTTTAACGAAACTCAATCCGAAGCGTGTTCAGGCTGATAGTGCTGGGAAGCACACCCACGCATTTCCGGCCTTGCCCGCTTCTGACATACATTTCCGAACTTGAACTTGGCGTGTTTATCCGTCATCCGTTTTGAATCTGGGGAAATTTTTGCGTTTATATACGTCATCCGGCGCGAACTGGTTAAAGAAGGTATTACAGAGGCATCAGTAAAGATCAGTAAAGATCCATTATTGCCTTTCCGGCCACGACTGAGCTCAAGCACTATCTCTTTGTCGCCACTATCTTTCTCTCTTTCTGAGTTTTTCCACTCTTGCTTGGAAAAACTTCTTCACTTCTATATTTTCCAAGCTTCTCTTCTCTTGTCTCGAAATCTCCTCGCCATCAATCTTTTCTCGGCTGCTTCCTCCGAGATCAAGATAAACGTTGTTACGGTCATCGACTTTAATTCATTTTCTTCCCAGGCGCAGTGTTGTTGATAGTCTTGCCTAAGACCCTTGTGTTATGTCGGCACCCACGCGCGTGCAGATTCAATAATGTTGTGTCTCTTTTTCAAATCCCGGCTCCGTGTGCGTTCTGGTCTTACGCATGTGTAGTTTACAAAATGCAGCTGGATTTATGTTCGCACCGGAGCGGGCGTTTGACAAACGTACATGATTTTAGACCCTGACAAGAGTCTTGCAATAGTTGGCAAGCAATTATAAACTTTAACCATAGTTTTCGACGATTCTCCCTCGCTTTTTCGAGGGATCCAATCAGCGACCGAGTTAGAGCCTCATCATGAAATATTCTTTATATACAAAAACATAGGATATGACTGTGTGTATGTACACAAGACAGTGTACATGTATGTGATGGTGACTGTATGCACGTATGCATTGTGCGAAATGTGCAGACTTGTGATAACATTGAGTGGCCGATCTTCCGGGGCAGCTAGTGCAAGCTACATGTAGCTACAGCCAACCGGCGCGGCAAAAACTTTGTTTCCCTTAAATAAAAGGAAAATTTATGGTGGCCTTGAAGGGACATAAAAGTTGTTAATTTTTGCACGACTAGTCGCAAAGAAATAGTCGTTAAAAAAATTCACGACCAGTCACCAGTCGCAAATAAATTCTGCAAATAATCGCAACATTTTTCACAACTTTTTTGTAGTCTAGTTTTATTATGAATATTTTTGCGAATGGTCGTGAATATTTTTGCGAATATTTTTTTGCGACTAGTACTAGTCGTAATTTTTTTTTACAACGACTACAACGACTGTTTTGTGGTGCAGAAATTCCGGCCTGCATCGCTGCACTGTACAGTGCAGCGATGCAGGCCTGCACTCTTGCACCACGGAACAGTCGTGGGTGGTCGCTCGAAAAGCCATTGTCGCGTCCCCCGTCTTCGCATAGTGTGCTCTTTGTGTGAGTCGGGTGCCGTCTGGACGTCCATAGAGTTTATACACGAGACATTTTCCTGAATCATTTGAAAACAATGTTTTGAAAAGCTGTTGGAAATTGCTCGGATTTTCAACCCCAAATAATCGTGAGTACCATGGAAGACCTAACAGTTCTTCTTTAACATGTATAGAAGCCAGTATGCGCTTTCCAAGATATTTTGTCAAGTATTTGGCATGTTTTATGCAACTTTTGTGTTCCCAATTCATTTTTTTATTGGCAATATGCTAATAAGTCGTTGGGGCGTTAGAACGACAGACAAAATCAAAAATTTCAAAAAGGAGTGAAAACGCCCCAATTATTGGGTCTAGCTTGGACCCTAATATCACCAGACCATGTCCAAATGTTGAAAAAGGTGATTTTTGGGTCCAAGTTACTCAGACTAGTAAAATTGATGGTGTATAAACTCTATGGACGTCCAGACGGCACCCGACTCACATAAAGAGCACTTATATGCGAAGACGGGGGATGCGACAATGGCTTTTCGAGCGACTACAACGACTGTCTTGTGCATGTGGTGCAGGAATTCCAGCCTGGACCGCTGCATTGTATAGTGCAGAGATGCAGGCCTGCACACATAGGCCCTAGGTAGAAGAATAAAGAGATAGACAATGTTTTGGGCTTTGTTTTGAATTTTTATATTTTTACTTCTTTGGTTCCAAAGTTACGGTAAATATCATTTGTGACCCTACTTTTCTTGCAGCTGTCCACAGTTTATATTCAATCGAAGAGATTTTAAAATTGTGTCATTTTTTTGTTCATTTTGCTCCCGGTTAGATGCACTTTAATGTTTCTTAACAAAATAGTTCTAAAAAAAATATTTTGACTCGTATATCAGAAGTTACTTATTCACATTTCTTAGATTTTCTTATTTGTGCATTTACTTGAAATATGTTATTGTCTATTGACATGAAAGTTTAATAGTATAATGACGAGAGCAACAAGAAAATTTGTTTTTATTTCCTTTTTGTAAAAAAATTGGTTTTGCATTTAAAATCTGAATATAATTTCTCTTGTGCGGTTCAGTTTCTTTCTTATTCCTCCATGGCTGTAGGCCCTATTTAAACATAATTATGTCATTTTAGACATTCCGATATGACCATTAAATTCTGTTCCCAACTGCTCTTTTAAATGGCCTACTGGATGGGGTGATAACATCGAAAACGCAGTTTACTAGAAACCAATTTTAGGGGAGGGCCCAAGGAAAATGATATTCATTAACAAATGTAGACTACATTACTAGGAAAGAATAATAGTCCTACATATCAAGAAAATATGAAAAAGCTGTGTTGAGACTGCGTGACAGCACGAGAGAACTCCCTATCGTTATTTGTTAACTAATTTAATGTTTTTTAATCATTTATTTTTGCAGAGCGCTTAAATTCATCATACGAACAGAAACCTGATAATCCTGAAAACATCTCTTTTTTCAGAGTGAATACACATGCTGCATTTACCCTTCTCAAGAAAGGGCGCCGCCATTGTTCGGATCACGCATTCGTGCACAAACACATACGCGGTGTCCTATATCCAGTCTATATAATGGGGATTAATGGCGAATGCGCAGAAATAGGATTGCGTAGACGAATGTCAGACAAGTCGACCGTTGAGACAACTCGACTCGAGACCAGTCGACCGTTGAGACAACTCGACCGTTGATGAGACAACTCGACTTTATGGAAATGTTAATAAATTGCAAATCCACGCTTTTTGACGTAAACATGTACGAACATTCTACGTGCGTGCGCGCGTACCTGGCAGTAAATAAATAGCCTAAATACACATTTGCTTTTTGTAACCCATGACGATCTGTAATTCTAGACACAAGAAAGATGTTACGAAATTTTAGCTATCTTTATCAGGTAAAAAATGAAAAAAAAATGTGTTGTAAGTTTTTTCCCGCTATGGCAGGATAAATTGGACGTCAGTCGTATTGCAATGAAGAACGTCGTCCAACCTGGGCTAAGATAGCACCATCATTTACCTAAACTAAAGCAGCTAAACCTATCATCTCTCCCAGCAGCAACCCCAGCCATATATCAACCCACCCAGCCCCCCAAAAAAATCCCTGGTACTATCCCAAAAACGACCGTTGAGGAAAGTCGACCGTTGAGACAAGTCGACCACGATCGCCATCTGTCGATTGTGAATTTTATTATATAAAATTCAATTTTTTTGAAATATTACAGGTTATTTAGTGCAATCATTTGGCTGGATGCCTTTAATCATTATTTACTTTCAGATAAGTAATTTCGATATCTGCAAATGTTGTATCCTACTTTTTCCTACGTTGTTTTGATTTTTAGTTTTGATCTTTTTGCAATGATATGGACATACACGTGTACTTCAAGGACAACCTTCATGTTCCTGAAAATTCTTTGCACAGTAAGAGAACCGAGTAAGGGCACCAAGTTATGTAGCCAACTCTAGCTTACATAGGTACGTGTATCGATTTGTACATGTACATGTGGGTCTTTCCATAAATAAGGGGGCCAAAGCGTGACATGGTGTTATTTCTCAAAATGTAATTTACTTTCTATATTCTTTGCATGTTCGTATGGTGGGGATAACTCATACGTTTAATGTATAACTTCAATTTCTCGAATCAGATTTTTTGTTTTAATATACGATCCAAAACTATCCATCACACTGTAATGGAGACACCGGTGTCTCAGTTACAGTGTGAAGTGTGAAACTTGTGACTTGTTTTGCCATAAATTAGTAGGTTTTCATTGAAAATTTAAATTTCAAAGGGTAATATGTAAACATCATTGGTATACTGTAATTCAGCTATTTTCAATGAAAACCTTCAAACGTTGGCCAAGCATGCAGTAAAGGCTGACAGTTTTACGCGTAACCGTGACACTGGTGTCTTTGTTACACCGTGACTCAAAAAGTCCTGTCTCTCTTATTATGCATCATAAATGTCTGAATCGAGCAAAGTGCATAGTAATACATGCTACATGTACATGTATGATAGATTCAGACATTTATGATGCATAATAAGAGAGACAGGACTTTTTGAGTCACGGTGTAACAAAGACACCAGTGTCACGGTTATGCGTAAAACTGTCGGCCTTTACTGCTTGGCCAACGTTTGAAGGTTTTCATTGAAAATAGCTGAATTACAGTATACCAATGATGTTTACATATTACCCTTTGAAATTTAAATTTTCAATGAAAACCTACTAATTTATGGCAAAACAAGTCACAAGTTTCACACTTCACACTGTAACTGAGACACCGGTGTCTCCATTACAGTGTGATGGATAGTTTTGGATCGTATATGAAAACAAAAAATCTGATTCGAGAAATTGAAGTTATACATTAAACATATGAGCTATCCCCACCATACGAACATGCAAAGAATATAGAAAGTAAATTACATTTTGAGAAATAACCCCATGTCACGCTTTGGCCCCCTTATTTATGGAAAGACCCATGTACGGGTATCTTTTTTTTCGCAATGTTTTGCTCCAGCAGCTACTTTTTATGGTTTGATTGTTATTATTAACTGTATTTTACTTTAACATAACAAACCGAGTTAATAGCTGTTATCCATTTTGTGGTCACATGTCTCATACCCCTGCACTTAACCAGTTTGCGCCGGATGACGTAATTTAAACGCAAAATTCAAAATATATTACACATAAACACGCCAAGTTCAAGTTCGGAAATGTCTGTCAGCAGCGAGCAAGGCCGGAAATGCGTGGGTGTGCTTCCCGGCACAGTCGGCCTGAACCCGCTTCAGATCGAGTTTTGGTAAAAATAATCAAGCCCCTCGGCTCGGTAATTTTAAAATAATCCCAACGCGAACTGTTTAAAGACAAATTTGAACAGGTGCTGATCATTGAATCATGTAAATTACATACATGTACATATATTTAAAGCTTATTCGTCACACCAAATTATGGCCACACTATCACTCTTTAACATAAAGTACCGGTGGTTTGACTGTTCGGGAATTAAAATGTCCTTATAATAGCGCTTGATATACACAGTGTTTTTTTAAATTATTTGTTATAATGCTTGATACGTTTGGACACAACAATCCCTGATTGTAAGCAGTATGGAAATTTACCTAAATAGGTGCAGTTTGCCAATTTAAAAGCCACGCCCACAAGTAATTTCTCAGATAAATGGTGTCCAATGTTTCCAAAATGGTTTGCACCCAAAACAATAATCGCAGTGAGAAATGTGTATTGTTTAGAATGAGGGAAACCCCTAAAGAGGCGTGGTTTATTAATTGAAAAAACACGCCCACAACTAATTTATCGTTAAAATTATGTCAAATGTTTGCAAGGCATTGGTCTAAAAGTTCAAACTGGTTTGCACCCAAACACATGCATACGATTACAACTTAGAATCAGGGAACCCCTAAAGGGGGGGGGGGGGGGGGGGTTGTGTGGCTGGTAAATTTTAAAGTGATAATATATACATGTACATAAAACATAATTAATTATCATTTAAAAACATGGATATTTTCTCAGATTCAACTCACCCGGCATTAGGGACTAAAAAACGGTAATTGGTGTTCATTTTTACGTGAATATACATGTATAGCGGTGTCACTTTTTGCCCTCTTTTATTAAAAAAATAGCCACAGAAAATGACCTATGTTTGGGGTGTCTGGTACCTGTAGTGCAGCGGTTTTGTTGTCTGTCGTAACCTATTTTTTACTCTATGAACTCAACTTGTAAATTTGGCATCATTTTTCAGTGACCAGTACATGTACCTCGCTCATCTATTTAATAGTACCCATTGATTGACCCCTTTGGGGGTCCCCCAGGGGTACATGCAGCTGGTGGTACCCTGCAGACTAATTTCCATTTATTTCAGTTGACCCTCTACACACTCCCATAGTCACATATTGGTACCTATAGTTCATCTAACCAAATGTCTCTGGGCTGCCGGTCTAATATGGTCGCGAATTCGCTGTACAAAACAAAAATCCCTGTGACACGACACATTCATGTTTGAGTTCTCTTTAACACCGAGTATGAACCGTACTTTCTTACCTTGGACAATGACAGAAAATGAGCATGTGGCAGTGTTTCCTGCATCATCTTGAGCCTGGTAACTGATGGCGTGAGAACCTCTACTAAAATCTGAGCCAGGCGGCAGCTGACCTGCAGTCTGCTTAGGAACAATGTCAACTTGGGAGTTGTCGCTCACTTGAGGTAGGTCCCAGCTAGCAATCGCAGAGGTCTGGGACGCGTTCGCAAAGACCCGGACGGTGTCTGGACAGGTCACTGTTGGAGCTTGAATGTCTGCAGAGTGTATCCACATATACAATTGTTCATAACAGTGACAACAATAGCCAGTTTATGGTCAAATTGGACGTCACATGAAACACACAGGTCATTCATGGATTTATTTTGTTTTACTTTTTAAAACATATTAGACGAACAATGATGTTTTCTGTGCAAAACTGTATGAAAGCATAATAAGTTTATATTATAATTCCAATGTCCAGAAATGTGCTAGTCAAAACGAAAGTGACAGGGAGTATTTATTTTGTTGTTCAAAAAAACATTATTTTAAAGTGAACAAAGAAATTAGCAAGGCGGGACTCGAACCTGCGACCTGCAATCCCTTGTTGTAATAGAGTACTTAGCAGCTGTTTGTTCCATATTTGGCTGCTTTACATGTATACCTCATTGGTAAACCCACTGCAAGATTTTGTAAGATTCAGGCAGTGGTCACCAGTATTAAATAAATATCAGAGGATTTTGCAGGATTCAGGTTACATGCAGTTTTAACACTTTGGAATTGCAGGATTTTGCAGGATTCAGGCTATGTGTAAGAAAAATGGGGTAGGGAGTTATTAAGGACCAATTTGCTCAATCAACACATTCCTTTATACTGGTGGATCCAATACATGTACAATGTTTTTTTTACGGGAAAAATAAATCCTCCCGGTCACTTTCTTTTTGACTCGCACTGTATTATTGTAAGATAACTGTATGATAACAAGTGTCTGCATGATAAAAAGTGGCCGTATGTTTGTATACCGACCTACACAAGTTGGGTTTGACCCAGTCCAGGTGCGGTTGGATGCACAGGTCCTGATACCACTTTGACCCGGTTCAAAGCTAAAGCCGTGTTGACTGCACGAACGGGTACACACACTGAGGTAGTAGTTGCGGTTTGTGCAGAATGTACTGGTACCACTACCATGCAAGTTTGGACACCACTCGATGGCTACAAAAATTAAAAACAAAGCTGTTTATCTAATTTTGTTTGTTTTATTGCATCTCGTGGGGGTGTATATTTATGAGTTAATAGTAGTTGGAGTTGGTGGAGGATATGTAGCAAATTGGAATTCTGGATCAACTGATTAAGGGATTTTATTGATTGGTTTTATTACACCTCGTTAGTCAGCTCGTTTCTTTCATTGGTCAGGTACATTTTGAAACTAACATCCAGGTACTTGTTAGTAGTACGGGCAGTAACAACTCGAGTTAAGAAATTATTGCATTTTGTTGTTTCATCGTTGTTGGTTTCTAACTTAACGCACTGCTCAATTGCAGTTATTGAGATTAATTAGCTCTTACCTCTGCACTTGGCAGCCTCACCAGACCACGATTTATCTTCCTTACATGTTCGTGTGAGTGATCCTGATACGGTGTAACCACGCAAACAGCTAAAGGTGCATGTTGAACCAAACTTGTTGGAGTGTGTGCAGTTTACCCAACCCGAGAGTAATTGTAGGTGGGTACACGTCAATACTAAAATGGGAGGGGAAATGGTATGACAAAATTACTATTATTTTAAATTTTGCTATTAATCAGTCTCATTAGGCTTTACAGAACTTGGCACTATGGTATCTGGCTTCAGGCGCTTTGCATACAAACACAACACGCCAGCTGAGTTTTAAGTAAATAGTTTAGGATAGGGTAGAACCAGGTACCCGAGTACCTGATCATTAATCTTTAATCATTAATCTCTCTTTTACATATTAATCATTAGACAGCAAAAGTGAAAGGTTGTCATTTATGGATGATTTCCAAAACGAAAACCACGTGGAAAAGCAAAACAATTCATGTTACATGTGTAATGTAATGTTCTTCCCAAAAAATGCACCCATTGTCTAGACAAGACAATGAATTAGCTCACAGATGTCTGTGCCCAACTGTATTAAGCATTGTCAAGACTTACTCTCTACTGTTACCAGGAATGTGCAACTTTTGTATTCGTTGTCTTTCCATGTTGCTGAGTATTTAATCTTGTATGGTGAGTTAGAGTCTTCGAAGTAGTTGTCACTGGGCTCGCCCGTTACATGTATGTCAACCCTGCAAAATAAAAGAACAAGTATGGCTCTGAATTTTACTTTCTAAATTAAGTAGAAAATAGCTGCAATTTATAGAACCTGCAGACAATGGCCTGGGCATGTACCATCACAGTAGTATTAGTAGTGGTACCGGCGATTGTTCTGGTCTATTTTAGTCTTGGCCAAATGAGGGGAAATTGGGTCATTCCATGTCAAATCACCCAATGGGTTTAACTACCCCCTTCCATTTAGCTCATATTTGTTTATAGGGTTATTTTAGGTGAGATAGCCACAATTTCAAGCTTAAAGCGAAATTCAACCAGCAGTTTTCGTGATATACCGCCTGCTCTGCCTGTATTATTTTGTTAACGTTGTTTACCTCACAATCAATTAACTCTCAGAAACACTTGAATATCGCGATATGTCAAATTTGCATGAAAAGATCGCTATTTCTGATGAATTAATTATGAATTCATCAGATATAATTTAATATGTCCGGTAGCCGCCAATGTTACGTAACAAAAATGAGCAGAAAGCTGCCCGTTTCCGAAAATGTCCAAAATTATACTAACACATTTTATTGACAGTCGGGTATTAACTAGTAATATTGTTAACGATGCGATTATTCAAGTGTTTCCGAGAGTTAATTGATTGTGAGGTAAACAACGTTAACAAAATAAAGCCAATCGATGTAAATTCTCTTTTTTGGGGGCATAAAATCAAAACTCGCATTGGCAAATATCAACAGAAAAAAACCTAAATGTGTTTGTGGACAAACACAGAGCTGCTTCGGGTGTTGAAAAATTGAAATGACTTTCAATATGCGTGTGGTGGTCAAAGTGTGTGCCAAGTCTGAAGTCAATCGGATTTGCCCAAATGCCAAAAACATATTGGATTGGTTGAAAAAACGTGTACAAATCCTACGGGGAAAACTACAACTTTAATGTCACGTCTGACACCCGATGGTGTCATCATGAATGTGTGATGCCATCGTGAATTTGTGATGTCATCTGAATTTTCGTCCATAACACATCCTGAAATACTTGCATACCAAGCTTGACCCCATTCAGCCCTGTACTTAGAGGCCGAGTTCGGGAGGTCTATTCTTGACACGCGTGACTTGTTCTTGCAAAACCCTGGTGGATAGGTGGTGTGTGTTCTTGTTCCGAGTGCAATGTTCACGGGTCGCGTCCAGCGTGGCCACTCATCAATTTTGAAAATCCCAAGATGAAGGCAGTAAAATTCCCAAGAATTCCCAAGATGTCATAAGATAGATAGCACGGATGATGTATAACGGACCAGAGAACCCGCGAAAAGGCCCAATTTTGTGAATAAATGTACAGTAGTACAGTCAAACGCCTTTATAACAAGGTCCTTTTACAAATTATCTTGTTATAACAGGTACCTTGTATTATCTCAGTAATGAAAAAAAAGGACTCAGGACCTATTTTTTCCTCGTTATAAGCATCATGTTGTATTAACAGTGCTATAATATCAGGGTTCGATGTACTGCAAAAAAATGATCTAAATGTACAGCGCTCAAAGTCGCTGTCCACACTTAAAAAGTTGTTTGCGGTTTAGATGAGTGCCATAAATAGAAAAAAAGTTGTTTGCGGTTAACAAAAATGCCTAAAATGTATATATACAAGTTTCTTGCAGTTAACAAAAATGCAAAAATCCCAAGATTTCGTGAAATTAGGATACAAAATCCCAAGATCCCAAGGTCTTGCCCAAATTCCCAAGATCTTGGGAAAAATCCCAAGGAGTGGCCACGCTGGTCGCGTCCCCGCCGTTCGAGCGCGAGAACAGAGTTCGCGTGTCAAGAACAGACCGCCCGAACTCGGCCAGAGGGTCTTATATTACTGCACTTTGAATGTGACGTCACATGACCCACGAAGACGTCACATGACCCACGAAGACGTCACATGACCCACGAAGACGTCACATGACCCACGAAGACGTCGTCATGACGATTTTTCTCTTGGCGCTTCTGGGAATGGTGGTCGAGGTGTGTACTAAGTCTTGAGTCAATTGGAATTACCAAAGTTTCAAATTCAATAGTCTGAAGAAAAACGTGTACAAAACCTAGGGGACTAAACTACACCTTTAATGGGACGTCACATGACACCCGATAGAGCAATCATAATGTCATCTTAATTTTCGTCTATAACACACCCTGGAATACTTGCATATTAAGTTTGACCCCAATCAGGCCTCTACTTTCAGAAAAAACAAAACCTAGAAATATGTCTGTTCAAGGAACAGAGCTAATGGCTTTTTGCATTTTTTTCAATTGTTCATTACATTTATGATTTCATTTGTCAAATTTCTATATTTAGTTTTCAAAAATGAAAATTGAAAAAACGTATTGGATATATCTCTCGCGGTTGAATTTCAGCAATGTTTAAATGTCACGGTATTTCCATTGTAACTTCTAGTCTAGTGAAGTCATTTGTTTCTCGTCGCCAACTTGAACTTGTTCCTAACAAGATGCTGATTATAAATACTAGTTATGAAGCGATTTGAGCAAACTTTGCCACAGACATCAACTGATTATTAATTTTAAACAATTTTTAACCTGCCACTAGAGGGCGCTATAGCAATTTATGAGGTCACCGGTAACTTCTGGAGTGCAGCCTAGCTACGTGGTAGAGACTAGCATCGTTGAAAGTACATATCGTTTTGAACTTTCAAATTATCAGGCACTTCCGGTTTGGACCGGAAAGAAGGGTATGGAACGCCAAAGAGGCATTTAATGTGATCATCGAATCGGTGATGTACTTTCACGATCGGTGATGGACTTTTGTAATCGAGTGATGGTCTTTTGTTCGCGATCGGTGATCAACCTTTGCGAGCGGTGATGAACTTTGCGATCGGTGATGAATTTTGCGATCGGTGATCAACTTTTGCGAGCGCGTGATCAACTTTTGCGAGCGCGTGATCAACTTTTCCACGTGATCGCTGATGGGCGTAACAGGTGTTGCATATTCACGATCGGTGATGGACTTTCGCTATCGGTGATCAACTTTTGCGATCGGTGATGGAATTTTGCGCGTGGTGATGACATTTTGCGAGGGGTGAATGAATTTATCCCGCGATCGTTGAAGGGGCGCGTGATCGGTGATCAACTTTTGCTACCATGCAGTGGTGAACCTTACGTGATTGTTGACGGAGCTCGATCGGTGATGGTCTTTCGCTATATGATGAGATGGACTGTGTGATATGATGCACAGAATGTGCCTCGGGTAGTGTGAAAACCGGACTCATATTACGCATTTGACGATAGCGAAGGTTCTGACGGCCGCTCGTCCAATAGGAACGGATAAGCTGTTTTATGTATTTATGATTGAATCAAAATTGAACAATTGTTTCAATGTCCATACAACTTAAAGATGGACTACAACGGAATAATGATAAAGGCTGTGTTGCTGTTTATGTTCGAGAAATGTATAATGATTACTAATATATCATTAGTATTCAATAAATCTTGTTCCTTCATGCAAAAAAAACAACAAAATTGATCGGCGTTCTACGACCCAGATAAACTCAGTTTCAGCAAAAGCCCTTAACTCATGAATAATTCATACTTTGTGTGTGACGTACTACCCATGAAAACGCATACATATGGTGGCCCTGAAGGGACTCCGCAGATCGCGAATATTGACGTCAAATTTGACGTCAATATTCGCGACTTTTGGGGTCAAATTTTCGGTCAAATTGCAACAAAATTATTTAGAGAAAAACATGACCGTAACAATAAAGTATTACCTGAACACAACATAAACAAGGTCCGATGTGTGAGTTTTCGTTGTAGTCCATCCTTAATATCAGTATACAGTCCAAAAGAAGGTGTTGTGATTTATATATCCTGTGGAGTTAGCAAAGTAGACTAGATTAGATATTGTAGTATACGTGTTAATGTAAATGGCCAATGTAAACCAAAATGAAAGCTTTATTAATAAAAAGAATACCCAAGATCAGTGAATTAATCAAATATTTCTTCGTAACGACATAACTTGTTTGGAAATGTTTGGAAATGCCAACGCGCATATATTTCGACTGATTGCTTTCCAACTCTTGATACCCGTTTAATGTTAATATAGCCTAGGTTTTCCCGGCGAATTTAAACATAATTTCAATCAATTTAATACCCGGTTTATTTAATTTCATTTGAAAATTAATGCTCCGTACGGTTGCATCAGCCTTCAACAGTATTTCTATGTACATTCTACATGTACATACAATTACAACCATGGATGAATAATTCCTCCATGATATACAACCAAGTACTATAGAGCCACAGGGTCAACCACATTCCAATCCTCTGCTAAAGTAATCACCATACTCACTGCCCCCCAACTCATTATTATTCATTAGGTTTTAGTTACTCTTGTTTATTGCCTCTTATAATCCCTTGATAGTTGCCCAGGAATGTGAGGCACAGGCCAACATGTCACGTGGTCCAATGGTTTAGTCTTGAAGTAGCCACTGACACGAAAGCTGTTCCTTGAGAAAGTTTTCCACAGCGCTGGTTGCGCGTACATGCATGCCACTGATCATGAAAGAATAAAAACATGAATTCATCTCAAGACTTGAAGAGCCCGTTTCCATCTGTCACAGAAGGAATGGCGTGAATTTGAATGCGTGTTAATAAATTTGAATAAATTTGTGATGAAATTGGCCGGGAAAACCTGGTTATGCTCGATTTGAGTGCAGCATTCGATACCGTTGATCATGGCATCCTCTTATCTCGACTTCAAAACTATCTCGGTATACACGACACGGCTCTCGAATGGTGCAGGTCCTATCTCTCAAATAGAACCCAGCATGTCAGCATTGGCAATGCAATATCAGATCCTGTTGTTTTAGAGTACTCTGTACCACAAGGGTCTGTGCTAGGCCCACAGTGGTTTACTCTTTACACCTTGCCAATTCGTGATATCATCTTGAAACATCATCTGAACTACCATGTCTATGCTGACGATACTCAACTCTACATATCCTTCAAGTCTTTACAGGAGCCTGCCGATTCTTCGATTGCAAGACTGGAGCAAAATGCATCTCTGAGATCCGATGCTGGATGAAAAACAACTTTCTAAAACTGAATGAGGAAAAAACGGAGCGCACCATACGTACAAATTTGCTCCGCGCTCGCTCTCCGAATTCAGTGATTCATATAACGTCCGCCACGCCAGGTACACAGGCACGATCTACACGGATTTTTTTGGGGGGCGATGTCATTTTCTGCCATTTTCGTTTGAAAACAACACGATAAAACGCAAGGGGTTCACAGGCAGATTTTTTTTAAAATTCAGTATATCACTGCTACATCCTTTTTTAACGTATCCATGGAAAAACATGAGTGGGTTCGAAGCACGATTTTTCAAAATTTATCGATTATTATTGCCCTTTTTAGGGGAGGTATTGTGCACGTCGTTTGAGTATTTGTGCACAATCTCCACGCGCATCAACGGTACGTCAACGCTTAATTTTTTTCGACTGCTTTTTTCATAATCAATACAATTTTTGTCATTTGATGATAAAAATTAAGGTAAATAACAACCTTTTACAACTACAAAAGACAAGATGTTAAGATTGGATGCCAAAAACTCTTTATTTTTCGCGTGAGAAAATTGTTCCCCCCTATTTTGAGAATGGACGGTACATCAGCGTTTCGCAATCACAGTCTCGAAGGGCCCCCCTCCGCCCCCCCTGGCACGACCGTTCCGGTCGGCCCGCTGCAGCATCGTTATGTTATGGTGCTTCGGCGCAGCACGTTTTTTTATTCCAGTTTATCGAGCGTAAGTCAGTATTAGCCTCAAATCTAATGAGGTCGTGCGTCATTTTGGTAAACAGTTAATTACCTGCAAAAACTACCTCTCCCTGAAATAAAAGGGAAACTGCTTTATTTCGCGGTATAGTAAAACTAGCCTCCCTCGGTGATCCATGGAGCATTCTATTTTCCCTCGGCTTCGCCTCGGGAAAATAGAATGCTCCATGGATCACCTCGGGAGGCTAGTTTTACTATACCATCAAAGCAGTCAATATTTGTATATTGTACGTATAGCCTGGGTTCGCGGGGGCGCGCTAATCGTTTCGCACCAACCTCAATCTCACTTGAGGTAAGCTCTACACTGTTTTATCCATTAATCTCCAGTGTGCCACGATTGATAGGCACGAGCGATGGAAGGAGTTTGTGCGGCATAGTCTTAAGCCCCTTCCACACTAGTCTAGCCCTAGACCCTTGTGTTATTTCGGCACCCACGTACGTAAACTTGTACACGCGCGCAGATTTGTTAACACTGTCTCTTTATCAAATCCCGACTTCGTTTGCGTTATGATCTCACGCATGCGTAGTTTACAAAATGCAGCTGGATCCATACTCGCACTGGAGCAGACGTTTGACAAACGTACATGATTTTGGATTCCCCAAAGGGTCTAGTAGTAGCACTAGTTGGCAAGCAATTGTTAACCTTAACCTTAGTTTTTGACGAATCTCCCTCGCTTTTTCTGAGGGATCCAATCAGCGACCGAGTTTTGTGAAATTATTTGCGACTAGTTGTGAATTTATTCGCGACTGGTCGTGAATTATTCACGTAATATAGTCCAGCCAGTCGCTAATAAATTTGCAACTAGTAAAAATATTCACCACCAGTTGCAAAAATATTTACAACCAGTCGCAAACAAATTCTTGAGGAGTCGCAAATTTGTTCACTTGTCATGAAAATGTTAACGACCTTTGTTATCCCTCCAGGGCCACCATATAAATTAGCATTTCGTTTAAGCCCCAGTCCCACTGAAGCCGGATATGCTACGGATCGCCCCGGATGACCCCGGATGAAACAGACGTTTGATCCGGGGTGGTCCGGGAAGGCAATCGAAAAAAAAGTGACATGTCCCCCGATCCTACTACGGTTCTACTACGGTTTGATTACGGTTCCGCCACAAATGGGCCCGGGTGCAATAATTTTATCTGCAGGTAGGTTGGTACATAGTGTACATTTATTAGCCAATCAGAACACAGATGGTGTTGACGTCATCGATGATGTTAGAGTTGTCTGGGTTCTGACTAGGGTTAGGGGTTAGGGGTTAGGGCATAGAGAAAGGAATTTTCTCTATGGTTAGGGATAGGGGTTAGGGGTTAGGGCATAGAGAAAGGAATTTTCTCTATGGTTAGGGTTAGGGTTAGGGGTTAGGGTTAATTTCTCCCAGACAACTCTAACATCATCGATGACGTCAACATCATCTGTGTTCTGATTGGCTAATGTACCAGCCTACCTGCAGAAAAAATTATCGCGGCCCGGATCACCCCGGTTCAAGCCTGTTTTCCCCCATGACCCTAGCCTTTTGACAAGGCCTCGTGACTCTGGCTAAGCGGCTGAGATGAGTCTAGATACCCGGGGTGAACGCGCGACCGAGTGACGAATGTCACGAGGCCTTTTGCAATGTAGGTTTCACTGCTCTGCATGAATTATTCATAGATACATATTAGCATGTCAATACGCCTACTTTGGATTTATTGACTAATCAGAACGGCGATCTCCCAGTTGGCTTCGTTTGTGATTCGTTCAATATCAAAGCAATCAAAGCATGTAAGAAAGGGAAAAAAAACATATATAAATTTTGCTTCTGAGTTGAATATATGAATGATAAAAACAAGATATCACATTTAAATCTATTTTACATGCAAAATTGCAATAAATTAGGAAGCAACTAATGATTTGAGCTAAACATTGTAAGTGACATGATTGGACATTCCCTGTTTGTAAAATGAACTAGTCCAACTCATCGTCACGCGGAGATACGTTCGGTGATTGGACGCTACCATTTCGGTAGCGAATTCCAGTCGGAAACAAAGGTTAACATAAGAAATCTAAACCAGATTGATAAAGGCTACTTGTCTGGGCAATTCGCACTGGCGTTCACTCAGGTTTTCGCGATTAGTCTCTTTTTAGTCTTTCTAGCCATTTTGTACATTAGCCTCTGTCATGACCTTTCTAAAAGGTCAACGCGCGGAAAATTGTCAAGATGGCAGCGCTTAACAACAGCAACACGTGTGTCGTCAATGTTAGAACTTAATGACTTACGTCGGAGCTCTAAAGGCTGTGGCTATTTCGGAAGAATAAACGTAGGCATAAGGCTGAATGTCACCCAAAACAGTAAAATTACGAAAGAGAAAGAAAAAGCGACTGAAAAAAACTAAAGGGTCAGTTGGTGAAAGTGTGCTGCGATATACGTACGTGCGTAGCTATAGCTGTACTTCGACGTTTACCGATAATGTAGGGCCGACTTTCCTTGTGCAATGTTGCCAAACTTCTTTGTTGACAAACTGCAAATTCATTGTACCTTTACCATGTTAATGCTATTAATGCTTGGTATTTACCCTCTGTTAACAATTTAGGTGTAAACTTAGTCTGAAAAAAGAAATAACGGTGGCGTCCAGAAATTTGGCACACAATCGACCGAGTGTTCCCTAAGTCGTGGCGCAATTGAAAAATTCTTTGAAAATCCAAGTTTATATTTACGAACTTCTTTTAATAGTAATGCCATTTATGACTCATGTAAGGTTTCAGTCAATAAAAGGGTGAAAGATAGATTTCACAGACGTCTACATTTAATGGAACAGTATTTAAAACTGGTTGGTTTTTAAATTAACATTGCAGAATCGGAATGTTGAGGAGTAACCGTGACGTCCATATAGTAATTATGTAAACAAAGTGCTTGTGTGTAAAGCCCCAAATTTATATTTGATGTCCAAAAAAAATGCAAAAAAAATATTGCTTGTATGAATTAGCCCCAGAATTTGTTTACTGTATTGCATTCAAATATGGCATTCAAATAAAGCTTCACTGAGTTCAGTGCCACCAAAAAAAAACTGTTAAAATGTTAAAATGTTGGGCCTAACTGGTTTTCTAAGGAGCCTAAATACACGGCGGGTCTTTTCAAGTGCAGGAAAGCAAATCTAGTTTTTATGATTGGCCTTTTTTTTATTAAGTATTTTCCGCAATTCACTAACTATCTGTTGTCTTTCCTCCATGGTATAGCTAATTACGTTAGTCTTACGCGAGATCTCGGCAGCCCTATTGACAAATTTCCACAAAACGCCCTCTTCGGTTGATTTTCGTAATTTCATGACAGAGGCTAATGAGAACAAAGCCATGTCTCCACAGTGATACAAACATGCGAGTACATGTACCGTACATGTACATGTACGGAGCAGTGAAACCTACATTGCAAAAGGCCTCGTGACATTCGTCACTCGGTCGCGCGTTCACCCCGGGTATTTAGACTCATCTCAGCCGCTTAGCCAGAGTCACGAGGCCTTGTCAAAAGGCTAGGTCAATATCGCGGCGTGTAACGTTTTGTGTAAACACAATAACCCTTGCACGAATTTGCCTACAACCGTCCATCATTATCACGTGATATGAATACTGCATACATTACAATAGTCTGACCACGCCCCCTATGTGCCAACTTGTCCAAGACCTTCGAGTGAGTCCAGTTCGCGGGTGCGATTCGTCTGGAGATAGCGCCCTCTATAACATCGGTGGTTTGTGTCAGTGGTCGCGGAATAAACAACACGAAGGTCTTGGAACCAAGACTACTTTCACACCGGATCTGCGTAGAGTTGCGTAGTGTGCTGTGGCGTACTGAGTACGCCGAAGTTTAGTCTAGTCCTAGACCCTTATTTCGGCGCCCACGCGCGCAGATTCGTTAACGCTGTCTCTTTTTCAAATCCCGACTTCGTGTGCGGTTGGTGTCTCACGCATGCGTAGTTTACATAATGCAGCTGGATCCATACTCGCACTGGAGCCGACGTTTGACAAACGTACATGATTTTGGATTCCCCAATGGGTCTAGCACTAGTTGGCAATCAATTGTTAACTTTAACCTTAGTTTTCGACGAATCTCCCTCGCTTTTCCGAGGGATCCAATCAGCCACCGAGTTTGAGCCTCATCATGAATTATTCATTATACACAAATATAAGATACTGTGTGTGTGTACACAAGACAGTGTACATGTACAACATTGTACATGTACAATGTACATGTATGTGTATGTGATTGTATGCACGTGCATTGCGCGAAATGTGCAGACTTTTAATAGCATTGTACATGTACGTGTGTCCGATCTTCCGGGGCATGGTAGTCCATGAGCCAGCAAATTTATCGGTACCATTTTTATGGAATAATTCTAATATGATTTTTGCAATGAAGAAAAATACAAAAAGGACAGAAAAGTATGATAGACTTTCTAAAACGGTAGCTTATGACTAGTTTTTGAAAGATTTTTACCGTAACCTTTAAAAATCTTACAGCCTCTTACTTTCACGCAACATGCGGCTGTTTGAGGAAACTGTCAATGTTGCACAGTATAGTTTCATACGTGATGAAAAAATAAACTAGCCAACACTAAACAGCCGTTGTAGTTCAACATGTGCTGTGTCTGTACGATGTTTACGTAGTCTAGCCCTAGACCCTTGTGTTATTTCGGCGCCCACCACGCGCGCAGATTCGTTAACGCTGACTCTTTTTCAAATCCCGGCTTCGTGTGCGTTCTGGTCTCACGCATGCGTAGTTTACAAAATGCGGCTGGATCCATGTTCGCACTGGAGCCGACGTTTGACAAACGTACATGATTTTGGATTCCCCTAAGGGTCTAGCACTAGTTGGCTAGCAATTGTTAACTTTAACCTTAGTTTTCGACGATTCTCCCTCGCTTTTCCGAGGGATCCAATCAGCGACCGAGTTTGAGCCTCGTCATGAATTATTCATTATACACAAATACAGGATATGACTGGGTGTGTGTACACAGTGTACATGTAATGTCTGTGTACATGTACAGTGTATGTGATGGCGACTCAATGCACGTATAGTATGCATTGCGCAAAATATGCAGACTTAATAGCATTGTGTCCGATCTTCCGGGGCAGTGCTACTAGTGCAAGCTAGCTGCAGCCGCCAACCGGCGCGGCCTGGACGCATTGTACCCGTACCGATCTTGTCGAGTCCCGCTGCAGCATCTCGTTAGTAATGTGGTGCCGCGGAGAACGGAAGGTTTTTTTTTTATTCCACAAGTGTATCGAACCATAGAGAAAGAAACAGATCGAAGTCGAACGTACGTCATTTTGGCTACGTTTCCCTGAAATCAAAGGAAACATTATCATTCGTTTCGTGGTTTCACTCATCACAAATTTAAACACCAAAGACAAATACCTCTGCACCCGCAGTCACAAATAAACGCCGGGGCAGCCATGATTTGCTGTATCGATGTACAATGTACATGTACATGTGTACACAGGTCAATCGCGGCGAGTCTGGACATGTGTACACAGGTCAATCGCGGCGAGTCTGGACATGTGTACACAGGTCAATCGCGGCGAGTCTGGACATGTGTACACAGGTCAATCGCGGCGAGTCTGGACATGTTTTGCGCGACACAATAACCCTCAGGTCTGCACGTATTTGCTTAACCGTCCATCATTATCACGTGATATGAATACTGCATATATTACAATAGTCTGACCACGCCCACGATGTGCCAACTTGTCCAAGACCTTCGACAGGGTCCAATTCACGGGTGGGGGTTCGTCGTGAAATAGCGCCCTCTATAACATCGGTGGTTTGTGTCAGTGATCGCGAAATAAACAACACGAAGGTCTTGGAACCAAGACTAGCCGAAGTTAGGCTGCGTATCCATGAAACGAATGATGCTTTGGCCGTTCGGCGTAGTCCCTGCGTAGTTTGTGCGCAGGCTGGCGTACGATGGTGTATGGTTACGTACCCTGTGCATAGGCACCGCGTACCTACGGCGTATGCAATTGGCGTACATACGCAGGTGTCAGGTCAACTCGCCCCTTACCTACTCGCCCCGGTACCCTCTGGAGACGTGTTCCGAAATACGGTATGATGGAAATGAATGACAAAGCAGTGGGCCTAAATCCTCGAAACCACACAAGTTAAACTCATAACTATTTATTAATATATATATATAAAGACAATTGGGGATAATAATCATGTTTGGTTCTTGTTTTTATGAGGTTTTTTTGTAGCGCGGGGGACAAGTTGATCGCATAATTTAAAGCGATTTTGTTTACTGCTTTCCAACCCAATACTAGGGCTTTTTAAGGAAGCTATAGGGAATCTGTCAATCACTCCATCATTCTTAGTTACAAAACCAACGCTAATGGGGGATTGAACTGCAGGTGTTACCACGCGCAGTTCCACAAAACTGTCGGCTCCCTCTGATCATTCCGCCAAACGGGGTGTAAGATGTGAACAACCCAGATCAAAGAGCTGACAGTGAATACAATAAAGTCGCTAATTTGACCAATGAGGTTGCTACTTTTGGGGAAGGGAGGGGGGGGGGGGGGGGGGGGGGGGGGGGGTGGGGGGGGGGGGACTGCATGTTCGTTTTTGTCCGATGGTGTTAAATTTGATTTTCACATTTTATACATGTTGGTTTCTAAGACGTTTGGTATGTCGTGTAAGACCTGAGAATATTTAGAATGCCGAAAAAATGGCAAAGTCCCACATTCGTATTTTAGGTTCGAAACGTTCGCCAACTAAATGCGCGGGAGTTCGGAATCGTCGTCAATTGTTCGCGGGAGTCCAGTCCAGTCCATCACAGTTAGTTTTGTAGATTTCTCCTTAATTGTAATATTTGAATCATTTCTTGGTATGCCTGATTTAAATAAATTGTACATAACTTTACTTGAGAAAAAATATTAGAAAATTGTCCGTTTCCGTTGATTTCTTGGAAGTCGCATCGTTGCAGCCTATTTTTAGTTGTTATTGAAATATGTAAAACAAAATATTCTTATTGGTGCGTATGAATACTTCAAGAAAAAAACATAGGCCTATTTAATAAACGTATTTGCATATGTACGTAGGTCTAAAAAGTAAACTAAAAAAACACCTGAGGCCTAAACACACACACAAATTCAGTTTTCTGAGTTAGCTTGAGAAGTTAGCTTGAGAATGACGAATTTATGGTAACGAAAATATGTACATCGTACAAGGTCCATAAATCAAACGAGGGGGCGAGTCGGTCAAGGGGCGAGTCGGTCAGGGGGTGGGTCTGTCAGGGGGCGAGTTGGTAAGGGGCGAGTCGGTCAGGGGGCGAGTTGACCTACAATCCAAACGCGTATGACAGGCGTAGGGTTGCGTACGTTTACGTAGGCCTGGCGTAGGTTTGCTTACGGTTGCGTACTTGTAGGAGCCGCGAGTGCAGCCATTGGCGCTATATAAACCTTTTTTTTGCCCCTCATAACAGTCCACTGCTGCCTGCAGTCCAGTACTAATATAGTTCAGCGGGACGAATTAAATTTAGCACTGCAGGAATAGTGATGAAAAGTCCAGCAGGGATCAGGCAGTCATTGTGGCTACGCTGCGCGCAGGTATGATCTAGGACGCCTTTATACGCTTTTAATGCTTCGTCGGACTGGCTGGCGTAGGGTAGCGTACAACCGGCGTTGGCATGGCGTACAGTAGCGTAGTGTGTTGCGTAGGCATGGCGTATAGTAGCGTAGTGTTGCGTAGACTTGCGTACAAATTGCATACTTTCTGCGTATAGTGTCTACGCCGAAGGTACTCGAATTTTTTTTAACATGTTTAATTGTTTGCGTCCACCCGCGTGACATTCCGAGCTGTTCGTGACAATCCGAGCTGTTCGTGACATTCCGAGCTGTTCGTGACATTCCGAGCTGTTCGTGACACTCCGAGCTGTTCGTGACATTCCGAGCTGTTCGTGACATTCCGAGCTGTTCGTGGCATTCCGAGCTGTTCGTGGCATTCCGAGCTGTTCGTGGCATTCCGAGCTGTTCGTGGCATTCCGAGCTGCTCGTGACATTCCGAGTTGCTCGTAATATTGTTGTTTTGTATATTTCTGAGTTGTTTTGTATATTTCTGAGTTGTTTTGTATATTTCTGAGTTGTTTTGTATATTTCTGAGTTGTTTTGCATATTTCTGAGTTGTTTTGTATATTTCTGAGTTGTTTTGTATATTTCTGAGTTGTTTTGTATATTTCTGAGTGTCTTAATCGTACGGCGTGCGCAAAATATTGTTTTTTAGTTTTTCGTGTTCTATTTTTATTATATTCTTTTGTAATTTGTTATATTATTTATCTGTTTTGTATTATTTGAGACTGATTTTTTAAAAATTGTTTTGTAAACTAATTGTTGGGTTTAGTTTATTATCTTATCTTTTTTATACAATATAATAATGCATTTGTGAAAACTTTCTTGTGATACTTAATTGTCGTGTACGTGTTCTACATTTGTTAGAAAATTTGTTTTTTGTTTACGTGTAAATTCCACTTTTTTGTGGAATTTTGTTTAATTATTAATTCCGTATATTTGTGTAATTTCGTTTTATTTTCTATTTATTTTTGCTTTGCAACCCTTATTTCGTAGATTTTGTGTGTCTTTTTTCCCTTTTGGCCGCCCATAGTATATATAAGAAGCTGGTGGTATATGTGTTGAACATCGAACGAGGAAAGCAGCTTCGTACAGTAACGTTCAGATTTTGACCTTTTCCATCCGTTACCACACAAAATCACTTTATTTCAATTGCAGAATACTAGTAACTATGACAAAATATTAAAATAAAATTAACCACCCAGGTAGATACATTTCCATTCTTTTTTGTTTTCTGTTCTTTTCAACTTTTATTTTATTATTAACTCAACAAAATATACAAAACAAAACAGAGTTAATATATTATATTTGTTATTATTCAATCTACACAAACATTTTAAGAATTTGCATATTAGATACAAACTTATGCACAGTAATAGAAATGGCTACCTTTTATCCACATAATTAAATTTAACTAAATACTCAAGTGTATAAAAGAAGGGTGTGGTGGTGGCTGGGCACGTAGCTGGGAAGCAACTGACTGACGAGATTTCCATTGCTGTCGTTTCAGCACAGCCTCCGTGATGCGACGGGCTTTGAAGCTTGGTGCACCTTCATGGGAAGATCTTCGCCATGCCGTCCGATCTTGGGCATGTTCTTCCCAGCTACTCGTATTGATGTTGCATTGCTTCATGGCTGCTTTAAGACAATCCTTGTATCTCTTGAATTCCATTAGCAGATCTTTTGCCTGATGTTAGTTCACCATTGAGTATCTTCTTGGGAATTCGATCATCAAGCATTCGTATTACATGACATGACCAGCGAATCTGAGCTCTCTTAATCAAAGCACCCACATTGGGCAATTCCGCTCGCTTGAGGCAACAGTGTCAGGGACCTTGCCTTGCCATCTGATGCGTAAAATCTTGCGCAAACAGGAAAGGTGGAAGTGGTTCGGCTTTTTTGATTAGGCGATTGTAGGTTGTCCAAGTTTCACAGGCATACAGCAGAGAAGTCAAGACTACAGCTTGATAGACAAGCAGCTTTGTTTTCATGCTTATACCTCTTCTATAATCAGCGTGGCCACTCATCAATTTTGAAAATCCCAAGATAAAGGCAGTAAAATTCCCAAGAATTCCCAAGATGTCATAAGATAGCACGGATGATGCTATATACGGACCAGAGAACCCGCGAAAAGGCCCAATTTTGTGAATAAATGTACAGTACAGTCAAACGCCTTTATAACAAGGTCCTTTTACAAATTATCTTGTTATAACAGGTACCTTGTATAACAGTGCTCTTATTATCAGGGTTCGACGTACTACCAGAAAATAATCTAAATGTACAGCGCTCAAAGTCGCTGTCCACACTTAAAAAGTTGTTTGCGGTTTAGATGAGTGCCATAAATAGAAACAAGTTGTTTGCGGTTAACAAAAATGCCTAAAATGTATATAGAAGTTGTTTTCAGTTAACAAAAATGCAAAAATCCCAAGATTTCGTGAAATTTGGATACAAAATCCCAAGATCCCAAGGTCTTGCCCAAATTCCCAAGATCTTGGGAAAAATCCCAAGGAGTGGCCACGTGCAAGTTCTATTCCACAGACGCTTACGAAATCTTCCGAATGCCGAGCTAACTTTAGATATCCGGTGAGCGACCTTGTAGTCTATGTGGACCTCTCTTGAAAGGGTACTGCCCAAGTATGTGAACTGGTCCACAGAATAAAGGGTGTGTTCTCTAATGGTGATGACTGGTGGAACATACGGCTTAGCAGGTTGAAACAACACCTCTGTCTTTTTTAGACTAATTTGAAAGCCCAAAGCGTGAGCAAGCTGTTGCAAAGCAGTTCATGATGAGTTGTAGGTCTCTCTGTGAGTGGGCGACAAGCGCGCAGTCATCGGCATACAGGAGTTCACGAACTAGTTCATCGAATACCTTCGTTTTTGCTTGAAGTCTTCGGAGATTGAAGAGTTTTCCATCAGTCCTGAATCTCAACGATACGCCTACGTTAATGTCACGGAAAGCATCAAGAAGCATGCTAGCAAACACGACACTGAAGAGCGTTGGCGCAAGGACACAGCCTTGTTTAACTCCATTTGATACAGGGAAGGCTGCTGAAGATTCTCCGTCGTCCATTACTTGCGCCATCATACCTACATGAAACTGCTTCACCATCTCGATATACCTTTCAGAGCAGCCAATTTTGGACAAGAGTTTCAGAGGCCATTTTGGCTGACAGTGTCGAATGCCTTTGTCAAGTCCACGAAGACACAGCAGAGGTCGGTATTATGCTCTCTGCATGTCTCTTGAAGCTGCCGGGCTACAAATATCATTTCGGCTGTTTCTCTTCCTTTTCTGAAGCCACAACGGCTGTCGGGTTGGAATTTGTTGTCAATTTGTGTTGTGAAACGATTAAGCATGACCAGCAGGAAGACTCATCTGTGGGAGTCACATATGAAGCGGTTGCCTTTTCTTCTTGTAAATGTGGACAATAGAGGCATCCCCAAATTCTTGGATGAGCACTCCCTTGATCCACATAAGCTGGAATAGCTCTGTGAGGTGCTGCACAAACGTAGCATCTCCTGCTTTGTATATCTATGCGGGAATCGAGTCGGAACCAGCTGTTCACAAACAGGTTAAAACAACAACAACAACAACAACAACTTTGGCATATTTATTTCTGGACAGACTGTTTCGTACCGTGTGGCACTCATCAGCAGAATGACATAGAATACTATGTAGCATCTTCGTAGACACATCGAACCAGGCTTGCGTTGCGCGCGTTATATCGAACCCTGATTGCGCTCTGCGTTTATACGTTATTGAACTTATTGTGCGCATTACGTCACTGACCTTAGCACGCACCTGTATCGGTGCCTGCACTTGAAGACGATTTAGCTCCTCTATTTAGTGTATCTAGGGCTTGCATAATGATTATGTATTTCTCTGATGGAGCGGTCAAGTCTAGAAGAAACACAGGGGGGTAGTAGACTGGGTGAAGATGGCGCAGGTTGTTGGATTTTCCTGCAACGTCTTGAAATGCTTGATGAGGATGTGGCAGCCATGTTTATGGGGTGGTAGGTAAGTTTTTGTTTGCTGGGCTAAATATCAGAATGTTATCATTGTTTATATGATTTTCCACAGGGTTTTAATATAACTGTGCCAGTAAGCGACTTGGTGAATTTGAAGCTCACCAATAATGACTACTTGATGATATCTTGAGACAGTGTAATGTGCGCACATTTATAGGTTCACAAGTTGTTATTTTAGATAATTACTATATGCAGTCACTTATATGCTTTAAAAATGTTATTGAAGTAAGGATATTTAAGTAGAATCACCAAAATAAACTTTAAAAAATAAAAATAAAAGACTATACCCAATTATAGGAATAATGTTTTTACGCGGCAGGGATTAACGATTTATGCAAATTAGCCCAATTTCCACTACATTTTTTAGTTTTTTAGTATGTCATTCTAGGGACCTTATAGAAGTGCACTGTGGTGAAAAATATTCTTTGAAAATTGCAATTTGTGTGAGGTCAACAAAACAAAATTAGGTATTTTCCCTGGACTAGTATAAATTGTTTTGTATTCTTGATCTATACAAATAACTATGCGCGCTGGCGTTCATTTTATTTCTAAAGTTCCAAATACAATGGGTCGTATGAATAAAAACTAGCAAATGCTATGAAGTACAAGCAAAAAGTAAAAACATTTACTTCGAAGTAAAAGCATTAAGGAAAAGCAAATGCTTTAATTCGTATGAATACAATTAAGTTTTACTGTTTAGTATTTACTTGCTGAAATAGCAGTAAATGCTTTTTAGTTGCAATTGATTTTACAGCCGAATGGTTTATAACAATAGAGTCTGTACGACACACACCCACGCACCCACCCACGCTGACAGGGGTGTTTGAATAAAATCGGAACCTCAAGTTCCTGCTTCGCAGTCATGATACCCTTTTCTGTCTCGGCAATATTGCAAGAAATTATCGGCCATCTACGTCTCGTTTCCTTTCCCAAATTCAGTACAACTGCTTGTATTTTAATCCTAGACAATCCATCTTCCATGTTAGTACCTTTTCCTGCCTAACCGCATATACCAAAAAAAAATAGTATTTGCTTCTCTTTTTTCAAGGTAGCCCCGAGCCAACCTTGAAAAATTACGAGTAAATACTGCAAATCTGAAGCATTTACTCATGTTTATTCATACCAAATGAAGCAAATACTAATATTCTAGCAAATGCTAAAAAATTAAAAAGTAAATACTTTTAGTCTTTAGCAAATACTTTCCAGTAAAACCTTTTGCTTCATTTTTATTCATACAGATTCTAGTAAATGCTTGAACATTGGTAGTAAAAGCAAATGCTAGTTTTTATGCATAATGGCCCATTGGGTCGTATGAATAAAAACCTAGCAAATGCTATGAAGTACAAGCAAAAAGTAAAAACATTTACTTCGAAGTAAAAGCATTAAGGAAAAGCAAATGCTTCAATTCCTATGAATAAAATTAAGTTTTACTGTTTAGCTTTTACTGGCTGAAATAGCAGTAAATGCTTTTTACTTGCAATTGATTTCACAGCCGAATGGTTTATAACAATAGAGTCTCTATTGTGTGTACAATACACATTCACGCATAGACGCTCGTACGCTGACAGGGGTGTTTGAATAAAATCGTAACCTCAAGTTACTGCTTCGCAGTCACGATGCCTTTTTCTGTGAGTCTCAGCATTATTGCAAGAAGTTATCGGCCATCTACGTCTCATTTCCTTGCCCAAAATCAGTACAACTGCTTGTATTTTGATCCTAGACATTTCATCTTCCATGTTCATAACTTTTCCTGCCTAACCACAATACAAAAGCTTATATTTTTCATATTAGTATTTGCTTCTCTTTTTTAAGGTAGCCCCGACCCAACCTTGACAAATTACGAGTAAATACTGCAAATCTGAAGCATTTACTCATTTGTATTCATACCAAATGGAGCAAATACTAATATTCTAGCAAATGCTGGAAATTAAAAAGTAAATACCTGTAGTCTTTAGCAAATACTTTCTAGTAAAACCTTTTGCTTCATTTTTATTCATACATATTCCAGTAAATGCTTGAAAATTGGTAGTAAAAGCAAATGCTAGTTTTTATGCATACGGCCCATTCTACTTTCGAAAAAATATTTTGCCCGCGCGTGATAACTGCATTTTGTTTTATTTTATTTTCCTGCCCAAATGAAATTTTCTTTTAAATAAAAATTACCATGGATCATAATCAATATTTCTTTTGATGTCAGGACTCGGGCCATTTGTTTCGAGCCATGCTAATACCCCAGTCACAATTGGCTTGCGATGGGTTTGCGATTAGTTTGCGGCGGATTTCTAGGCATTTCCGGCCGGGGCCCCACGGAACTCCTTGCGGCTGCCGGGTCATTTTTTGGCATCGGGCGGGCATCGAGTTACTTTTAACTCGGACTTAAAACCTGGTGCGGCGTTTCGCATCGCAAACTGACCCATCATGGCAGCGTACGGGGCACTTTTAATTGTGACTGTGACCGCCATATCGCACGATCTTTCGCCGACCTCTACACGCCGGCCGATGCCTATAAATCGCACACGCCGCCCGGGCTCCGCTTTAATTGTGACTGGGGTATAAGGCATGTTATCACCGTTTGTTATTGTCTACTTTCGCGTGGTGCACGGCCCCCCAAAACCGGTGGACTCGCCGAGTAGCGAGCGAGGTTCATACCTCGAGAATTGTGGCGTAATTGTTTTTTAACTAAGGACTAACATACCATCAAGCAGAAACGAACAACACTCACAATAAATACTGCTGTAACTCATCGTAGAAAATTAACAACTAGCTTATGCCTAAGTCACATTTGCTCCGGGGCTAGGATACGGCGACCGTAACCCCCTCCTCCCTTCCGAATTCGAGAGAGACCTGCGGCGGCCGCAGAGGATCTGCGGTGGCCTCAGGGTCGCCCAAGGGCGTATCCCTATATTTTACAGGCCGTAGGGGCCGCCGTCAGATTATAGCGCGGAGTTATAACTTTTTCATTTCTAGGTTCGCCGTAGCAATTACTGAATTCGACACGCCGTAGCCATCCCGTAGATCGGTTCTACGGCGACCATATGTCGGGCGTACGGTAGCCTTGCGTTTGTCGTACGTCAGTCTGGCCGCACGGCCGCCGTATGGTCCCCCCTGCGGGCGCCTTGGGGCTAACTTTCGCCTGCCTTGGTATTTGTTAAGAAAACCTACGGCCGTCGCAGGAATACCCTAAGGCGACCGTGCGCTTTCACTTCAAAAGCCGTACGGCCGCTGCAGGTTTTCTGTCTCCACACATTCAAAAAAACGCCGTGCGGCTACCTAAAGCCGTCGTCCCAACCCGCCGTACTTGCAAGTGCGTGCTGTCTACTTGCAAAAACGTGGGCAAAATTTGGGGATCTGTACGTGGTGAGTACCGCCTCAGTACGGATTTAGGAGCACACAGACACGCTGTGGCACTTTTAGTGCAAGAGGAACTTTCGTTGAGTTCGGGCTACGGATTCACTCCCAGTACGGGTGACGCGCGTGCCCTCTTCCATTTTATGAACACACAACGCACTCACTCCGTGAGTCTTTTAAATTTTTCCCACGGTCAGTTGCTCTACGGACGGCGCACTTAGCACGTGCGTGCTGCGCACGTGATAAGTGCGTGGTCCGTACAATATCGTGGCAATCGCACGGAGATCGTACGTTGTAAGCACGTTGTAAGCACGTACAACTCACGTACCACTTGCGCAACGTACGATGCCCGCAACCGCTCACGGCCAGGCGTGGCGTGCAAGCCACGTGCGTTGACGTATTCCCTCCCTGTTCTTGCCACTCCCTCTACACGTTTTCAGAAAAACGTGGCGGCCGTGGCCTCCCCAAAAAACGTGGGCAAAATTTGGGGATCCGTACGTAGTGAGTACCCCCCAGTACGGATTTGGGAGCACGCAGACACGCCGTAGCACTTTTAGTGCACGGGAACTTTTGCTGCGTTCGGGCTACGGGTTCACCCCCAGTACGGGTGACGCGCGTGCCCTCTACAGCCAATGAGCGCACAACGCACTGACTCCGTGAGTCTTTTTCCCACGGTCAGTTGCTCTAGATCTACGGCCGGCGCACTTGCACGCACTTACAATATGCGAGTGAGCAAGGACAGTGTACTGTACATGAGCAGGAAGTGTAAGTACGGCCTTCGTACGATAATGTGGCAATCGCACGGAGATTGTACGTTGTAAGCACGTTGAAAGTACGTACAACTCACTTACCAATTGCGCAACGTGCGATGAATGCAATTGCTAACGGCCAGGCGTGGCGTGCGGGCCACGTACCTACACCTTGCGCAACCGTGCGGGTGACGTGCGTTGACGTACTCCCATCCTGCTCTTGCCACTCCCTCTACACGTTTTCAGAAAAAACATGGCGGCCGCGGCCTCCCCCAAAAATATAATAATAAACCACGCTGTACACACAACAGGCCAACAAAATATCCACACATGAAGTTAAGTTTGGTAATTGACTTGTCTTTATAAAGTTGTATCGATTTAGGCCCATGGACCGCACAAGATTGTCAAATTTTAATTAGTATCCGTAACACCGTTCCGTTTTTAAACTAAAATTAAACTGAGGAATCTTTCGTGAACTAGATACATTATATTTTTAACCCTGGCCCACTGGGACGATTTGCGAGAGTTAAGCGCCGCTGTTAGAGTTAAGCGCCGGTCACAACCCACCGTGCGTGTTTTAGTCCGTACGTTTTTGTGGAAGGCCACGGCCACCACGTTTTTCTGAAAATGTGTGGAGAGAGTGGCAAGACTAGGGAGGGAGTACGTCACCCGTACGGTTGCGCAAGGTGTAAGTACGTGACCCGCTCGCCACGCCTGGCCGTGAGCGGTTGCGTGCATCGTACGTTGCGCAAGTGCTTACAACGTACGATCTCCGTGCGATTGCCACGTTATTGTACGAAGGTCGTAGTTACACGTGCTGCTCACGTACGGTGTCCTTACTCACACGCATGTTGTAAGTGCGTGCAAATGCGATGAACGTGAGTTTTTCCGCCCCATGTCGGGGGGGGGGGGGGGGGGGGGCATATATAGAAGGACTTTCGAGGTTCTCCAGAAGTCCCAGCTGCTGCTGCCTCAAGATGCCGCCCACTCCACCGCAGAGACTCAGTGCACACAACGTACGTTGTAAGTGGGGAGCACGTGCTTACTCGGTACGGTCCACGGGAGTTCTGCGTGCTCATTTGACAGTTGAACTGGGGAAGTGCCGAGTAAGCAAGAAACACGCACTGATCACGTGGGCAGCACACACGTGCTAAGTGCGCCGTCCGTAGAGCAACTGCCCGTGAACATTTTTAAAAGACTTATGGAGTCAGTGCGTTGTCCGCTCATTGGTTGTAGAGAGCACGCGCGTCACCCGTACTGGGGGTGAATCCGTAGCCCGAACGCAGCGAAAGTTCCTCGTGCATTTAGCCTTGGTCAAGGCGTTCATCGTTACCCGTCCGTACGCACAGCGCAGCGGTACTCGGAGCTCGAACAAAGACCTCATGCGGCCACTATTATGCAAATTAACTGAAGATACTTGAACGCCTTGGATCAATGGTTAAGTTGAGGATTTTGGGGCGGTGCTCATTTTGCTAATAGATTAAGCTGACCTTTATAGTCGTTTTCTTATTGGTCGACCGTTGCGTAGAAACTGCATAATTTGAGCTAGCGGTGAAAGGTCATAGCTAGCTCACAAGTACAAACGTTTACGAACACCGCCATCGTTGACATAATATTTTATCGGAGAAAGTTGAGTGATTTTTACGAAGGCTTGTAGAAATTATTACACATGAAGATTTGAACTGTCTGGCTTGTTTGGTGAGGATCGCAGTTATTTTTGCTCGTTTTGCTGGGTATTTGCTTGAATGTTGACAATGTTATGCTCAAAACTAGATGTGTTTAGCTGCTTAGTTTTGAGTTTTCAACCGGGGCTACCGGAGAATGCCGCGACTCTATTGAAACATGGCGAACTCGGCCCTACATTATATCGCACGCATCTAATCCAGCTAAAAAACCTACCTCGGTAAAACGCGGAACTCTGATAATTAAATGCCTTGCCGGCTGAATTTTGCCAAGAAAATAATTTGAGAAGTCATTGAGCATATAAAACTCTTGTCCCTGTTTAAATTACGATATTGCGATCATTTTGAAGGTTGGTTCTGCATCTGTAAACATGCCCCCCTCCCCACAGCGTTGGACCATGCTTGGGCCATACAATGTGGCGACAACCACAGACCAGCATGCCTGGGTATGTTGCCGATTATGCGGCGATAAGAAACTGACCAAACACGCTGAAAAAACGCTAAGTACCTGGCCGTACGTGCGAGCTCCGAGCAAAATGGGGCTGCCTGAAAAATGACGGATTTGCCATAACCTGTCGGCAAATTCACAAAAACATCGGACCACGAAGAAAGGATTCTAAGGCCTTTCGTTGCTCGGGTCTAAAAGCTTCGAGGAATAATATTTTCGCTGCAGAACTCAAACAACACAACAGATCTTCGGACGACAGACGACGCTGAATATCAGCCATTTTGTCTTAAATGTCATGCTGCAAATAAGTAACAGCATCAAATTTAATGACGTCGGGATTTAACCGCGTTGTGATCGGACACTCTTAGCCCCGCCTATAATAATAATAATAATAATAACGAATATTTATAGTGCGCCGGTATCCGTCATTAATGACGCTCATGGCGCATAACAATGAAAAACATAACACTTAGGACAAAAAAAGCTTAAACATGTGTGTTTTTAGTGCGATTTTAAAGTCAGAGAGACTTGTAAGTAAACGGATGGCCTGGGGAAGTTTGTTCCACAGGAATGGACCAGCATGTGAAAATGATCTATCTCCCCAGGTGTTGGTGGTACGTGGAACTATCAGCTGGCAAGCACTGGAAGAGCGAAGGCAACGAGTGCCATGTTGCTGTAATTTAATTACATTGCTGTTGTATGTTGGTGAAGAGCCATGTAGAAGGTGAAATATTGTCAAAAGAATTTTGAACTCAATTCGTTGTAGAACAGGGAGCCAATGAAGCAAATGTAGAATAGGTGTAATGTGGGTTTTACGTGGACAACGAGTTACAACACGAGCTGCACAGTTTTGTAGTTTCTGAAGACGTGAAATTTGAGATGAAGGTAAATGATACAAAAGAGAGTTACAAAAATCCAGGCGAGATGATATAAGTGCATGAACCAGTTTTTCTGTGGCCGATCGTGTCAAGTACTTACGGATTAAACCAAATTACAAAGCTGGTAACGAACTGATTTACAAACATTGGAAATTTGATTTGACATTGAAAAGTGAGAATCAATCATCACTCCAAGATTTCTACAGGATGCCTTAGAAGTGATGACTGTATTTCCGACATGGATACTAGTAATGTCAATCTTAGCCAATTGTGCTCTAGAACCACAGAGAATGAACTCGGATTTGCTATCGTTAAGTTGCAAAGAATTTACCACCATCCACTTTCTAACATCTTTAATGCATTGTTCCAGTTTCTTTAAATTACAAATTGCATCATCTTGATTTGGACTAAAGGTAACTGGATATCATCAGCATAGCAATGGTAATTAACATTGTGACCGCTGATTACATAACCAAGTCTACTCAGATAAATTGAAAAGAGAAGTGGTCCTCCAACAGAACCTTGTGGAACACCACATTCTACATGTACAGGCTCTGATTTGGTCTGACCAATACACACTGACTGCTGGCGATCATGCAAATATGAAATAAACCAATTTAGAGCTGTCCCTTTGACACCAAGTGAGGATAGAATGCTGGCAAGAATACAGTGGTCCACTGTATCAAATGCAGCGGACAGGTCCAATAAAACAAGAGCCGTAATCTTGCCATCATTCATGCCACACAAAATATCACTGGAAAGGTTTAGAAGCAGTGTCTCTACACTATGGTTCTTGCGATATGCAGACTGTCTATAGTCCAAGAGATTGTTATCTTGGAGATATTCGGATAGCCTTGAAAAGGCGACACGTTCAAGAAGCTTTGACAGGTATGGTAAGTTGGAGATTAGTCGGTAGCTTTGTAGTGAGTTTTTATCCAAGGTACGATTCTTTATCAAAGGGTGTACATGTGCCATTTTGAGTGCTTTCGGTACCTCTTCACATTCCAAGCTCATGTTAACAATGTTGGAAATAATCGGTGCCATTGTAGAAGCATTGTCCTTGATGAGCTTTGTTGGGATGGGGTCAAGTTTGCAAGATTTGCTTGGTGAGCTATAAATCAGTGACAGGATTTCTGATTCTGTTGTGGGATCCAAAGAATGAAAAACGGATGATGCTCGGCAGGGAATAGATGAAATGTCCGGAAGTAGGTTTTTTACGGATAGTAGAGATTTTGTTTATGAAGAAACGGCTGAGTTGCTCGGCAAGGGATTTACAACAGTTGTGAGTGGGTAATGAAGAGGATTGCTTTCGATACAAGAGTTTGTTGGCAACATGGAATAAACGCTTGGAATCGTTGGAATTCACTAATCAGTTCATTGTAGTAATCACACTTTGCCCGACGAATTAAAGCAACAACGTACTGCCGCTGTTGACAATACTGTTGACGGTCAACTTCCAGTTTGGTATGACGCTATTTGTGTTCAGAGATCCTGCGTTTATGCTTCTCTTCTTTAATTTGACTGTTGTACCACGGAGCAGTGCGAAGCCGAAAAGAACGGGTTCTCGTTGGGGCGTGATCATCGAGGATGTAACAACCTCAATGTGGGAGCAGATTCGACGATCAGTGTTACGCGTAATAAGTAAATCCAGAATGTGTCCTCGATCATGTGTAGATTGCTGAATGTGCTGTGATAGGTCATGACTTACAAGAAGATCCGACAATCTCTTTGTGTCTGCAGAAGACGAATTATCAAGGTGAACGTTGAAGTCACCTGATATTACAATCGGAGACGATTTACTAAGTGTCCCGTCTAACAGGGTAGAAAAATCTCCGAGAAACTGTGAAAAAGGAACCCTAGCTCCAGGAGGACGGTAAATAATAACAATAATCACGCTAGAGCTCACCGTCGTCACGGTAGCTGAAATCACTTCAAAGCTCGTAATGTTCATACAGTCATTAATGGTCACATTGATGTCATTCCCATGAAGGATGCCGACGCCACCTCCGCGTCTCGATTTCCTGGGCCTGTGCTTAAAGCTGAAACCAGGGGGTGTTACGTCAGCAATGACTGCATCATCGGAGGATCATATCCAGGTTTCACAAACCCCCACGATGTCAAAGCTGTTGTCTAAGACGAAATCTTGATAATTCTTAGCTTTATTTCGAAGGGATCGGGCATTTAGCATACAGAATGAGAGCTTTTTTTCCAAGCTCAAATCACGTGACTTTAAATCACCCGTAAGGGTAATCAAATTCTTGCATGATAGAAGAAACTCTCGGGGCTGACATGTGTAATCAGGATGTGAAAAACCGGTAGATGTGCACAAATCCGATTGGCCAACAATAATGGGAATTGGCTGGAACTGAGGACATTTCGATCTCATGCGTCTACCTCCCTTACAACCGCGTCTTGTGCGTCGTCGACGCTGATAGCGTGAAGATTGAGAAACAAGATTGTTCCAGGTGTTGTGGAATAAACATGGCTGCCTTCGAAGACTCAAGGCAGATAAACAGTAACAAAGACTGTCAGTGAATTGGCATGTCAAACCTGTATAGAATCCAGGGTTATAACGATGCAGCAGTTCATTGTTATATATCAATGGAGTGGGTGTTTCCAGGTCAGCAACCATTGTTAATGATTGGCAGTTCCAGAGAAGAACCAAGAAGGCTATAGAACTGTCAGTGGTGGTTCCTGGAAAATATCTGCTATTGTTGTGGTTCCATCTGCTATTCTCTATTGTTCCATTGGTTTCCAGAGAACGATCCTGAACAATGGGTATATGTCTACATGGCACCACCAATGCTGAGTCAACATCCAAAATACAGCCAACAGCAAGAAAACAAATCATAAAATACTTCCAAATCTAAATAAGGTGACAAACCGAGGAATACTTCATTGTGATCAGAAGATTGTTAGCTTCAACATGGTGTAAACTTGTTGACATATAAACACAGCAAACCAGTTTAAAAGCAAAAAGTTTGCAGAGCAAGAAAGTGGAGCTGCCAGATGCAAGCGCTGCGGGGTCATGCGCTAGAAATGTGGCGCAAAATATAGAAAAAACATAAGATTTCAAAAACCGTTGATCCAAGGTGAAAACGTAGCTTCAGTTGATTTACATAAATAGTGGCTGTATGAGGTCGCTGTTCGCGCTGTATATTTGCACGGGGAGCGCGAGCTAGCAGTACAATTATGCGGGGCGCGCGTGGCGTGTATTTCTAGACGGATAACGACAGACTAAACGTGCTACGGTGTGTCTGCGTGCTCCCAAATCCGTACTGAGGATTTACTCACCACGTATGGATCCCCAAATTCTTCCCACGTTTTTTGCAAGTAGACAGCACGCACTTGCAAGTACGGCGGGTTGTGACCGGCGCTTTTGGGATGTAAAAGTTAATAAACCACAGCAAACAGCTGATGGTAATCCAATATTCCTGATTATAAATAAAATGGTTCAGTTCTCAGTGGTTCAATTTTGTTAAGATCAATTTGGAACAATATATTATATAAATTCAAGTATATTTCTTTGTTCGTGGGACGAGAGGCAAAATGTGCTTTAGTTTGTTTAGATACTGATCTGGTACGCATAATTAATATGTACATTTTCAGGAAAGTAAGTTGTGGTGTACTTTATCGAATACACATTGTTCCCATATCCACGTTTTTAAATGAAAAAATACTGGAGAAAAAAACCTGAAAATTCCACATAAGAAAATACAAACAAAAATACCCATTGGTACGAAAGGTTTGTTTTTATCGCTGTTTCTTATGTGTTTTTCTAATGCGGAATTCTCATCGTTTTTCTTCTGGATTTTTTTATTTCCAAACAAATTGTGGATGCAGGAACAATGTTTAGTTCATGCAGTATACCACGACCTACAATCCTGGAAAGTTAAAAAGAAATGTGCACACCAGATAAAAAGCAAGCGAAAAAGGCCTCGTCCCACGGATGACATGCGCCATGTAAGGATCCCACTGCACTCATTATCTTACCCATCTGGCGGGCTTGGTGCTTCTGGTGAAGTCCAAGATATTCCTTTTTCTGGAGCGCGGGGGTGCAGACTTATGGAGCCAGGACAATCCATATTCAATGTCGGTGGCGTATTATCTTGAGCTATACAGACACAATTGTATTTCAAAATTAACCTATTGAATCATGTCAAAAATTTAATTACAAACAATACAATAAAGAATCATACAATAAAGATTCATCATAAATTAATAGCTACCAAATAGGAATCATACATAAATAAACCACAAGGGAAACTGAGTAGGTACATTTGCAAACATTTAAAAGTGAACACAGAATTTTGATTCTGTGTTCTGACTCCTGATTGACACCGGCAAAAGCGAAAACGATTTCGAGATACCTGGAAATGGATTTCCAGATATCTTGAAACCGATTTAAAGATATCTTGAAACCGATTTAAAGATATCTTTAAATGATGTTAAGATATCTCGAAATGATTTCAGGATATCTCGAAATCAATTTAAAGATATCTCGAAATCGATTTAGAGATATCTTGCACATTTCAATAGGCGCGGTTCTAGGGGAAGTGGGGGGGCTTTGGCTCAAAAAAAAAAAAAAAAAAAATCATAACTAGAAATGTGTTTGTGGACAAACACAGAGCTGTTTCGGGTGTCTAACATTACTTTCATTATGTGTGTGTGGTGGTCTATATGTGTGCCAAGTCTGAAGTTGATTGGATTTACACAAGTGCCAAAGATAGTTGAAAAAACCGTTTACAAATCCTATGGGGAAAACTAAACCTTTAATGTGACGTCACTTGACACCCGATGACGTCATTATGATGTCATCTTAATTTTCGTCATCATGACGCTTTTCCTCTTGGCCCCCCTGAGAATGGTGGTTGAGGTGTGTGTTAAGTCTCAAGTCAATCGGATTTACCAAAGTGTCAAAGTCAATAGTCTGAAGGAAAACGTGTTACAAACCCTATAGGAAAAAAATCACCTTTAACGTGACGTCACGTGACCATGAATGAGGTAATCGCGACGAATTTCTTCTAGGGCCGTCCATGGGTGGTTGTCTAAGTGTATGCCAAGTTTCAA
This sequence comes from Crossaster papposus, assembly GCA_037893245.1. NCBI lineage: Eukaryota > Metazoa > Echinodermata > Asteroidea > Velatida > Solasteridae > Crossaster > Crossaster papposus. Next base: position 25,719 of record JBAIAA010000911.1, on the reverse strand, counting down.
GTGTTAAAGTGTATTGGCAGAACAAACGTGTACAAATCCTATGGGGAAAAGTCTGAAACTGACAAAAAAGAAAAACTAGAACTACGTCTGTTCGAAGAACAGAACATAGGGCTTTTTCGCATTTTTAATTTTTCAAAAATCTAACTTTTATATCATCAAAACAATTTAAAATTATTGAAAACGAATTTAAGTTAATTTAAACAGATTAAAATAAATTCAAACTGATTAAAACGATGACGTCACACGTTTGTGAACTTTTTGTGCAACTATCTATCACCTAACAATGTAAAATGAGGTGTTATGTTAACACGATCGGTTGCTGAGATATGGCTTAAAGGTCTAAAAACGTAATAATTCAAATATAATCGTAATATGACGTAACATTTGTCAACATGCCGCTAGAGAGCGCTATAACATTTTATGAAGTCACCGTTAACTGTTTTGTTACTTACAACCTAGCCAGCGCCTAACATCGTTGAAAGTTCACATCGTTTTCCACTTTTAAATTATAAGGCACTTCCGGTTTGGACCGGAAGGAAGGGTCCGGTCTTTTTGCATGTAATGCGAATTATGAAGACCATGGATTAATCTATCAATTCCCTTGAAAATCTAAATCAGATCTCTTACAGTTGATTTTAAAATGATTTGGTTGCTTGTAATTTGACACTTGATGACGTCATCGTGATGTAATTAACAGAAAGCTCGAGAGCTGTCTTAACTTTGCTATTTGAAGCAAACATCTGGATTATATCTATCGTGGTTAATTGTTAAGCGATTTTTTAAGATTTAAAGGATTTTTCATTGTAACTTCCGATTTGGTGACGTCATAAATATTTCTCCTTCCCAATATGTAAGCTGATTACACCGGTTTTAAAGTGGTTATATCAAACTTTGCCAAACACATCAACATATTATTCATGTTAACCATTGTTCAACCTGCCGCTAGAGGGCGCTATGACATGTTATGACGTCGCCGGTATTTTTTTTCTAAATACATTCTAGCCAGACACTAACATCGTTGAAAGTAAGTTCATATCATTTTTCACTTTTAAATTATAAGGCACTTCCGGTTTGGACCGGAAAAAAGGGTCACATGATTTCAAGCACAGGAGATAAAATGAAGATCCTGGATTATTCTACCCATTGCCACAAAATTCAAGTTTCGGTCTTTTGCGGTTATTTTTTTATTGATTTTCAAAGATTAAATCAATTCCACCTTTAAGATGACGTCACGTGACCCTGATGACGTCTTCATGACATCCGAGTTTTAGGCACTAGTCCAGTATGATTTCTGAGTTTTTGCAAAGTTTAAATTAATGTTGAAGTCTGTTTAATGACATAAGTGACCTCCAGAATGAACGTGTACAAAGTCTATACGATTTGTGGTACCAAGAATATGGGGGAAAAAAACAAAAACTTGATTTTCTTCTTTAATAACAAAAAGTATCGCTTTAACTTGAATAATGCTCCTTTTACGCCGCCATATCCTGTACCCCAAATAGGTATTTAATATGTAGTTAGGGTTTTAAGGTACTCACGCGCATGGTGTTGTTGACCACCTCGCCCCCTACATGCCTCTGAAAAAATGAAGAAAGGAAGCAGGTTAAATTCAATCACACAATATAACAACATGGCCGTAATCTTCGACAGCTGGGATGGTGGGTACATTAGTCACTCACAAACGACTCTAATGCAGCAAGCTGCTGCGAAATAGCCGCACTAAGCTTCCTGCCGTCAGAAAACTGCCGTGGACAACGGCGCAGTTTGTGTGCGGTCGAGAAAACATGCAGTGCATGACGAGCTTTAGTTATCGACAAATTATTTTCTTCTGATTGAGAGAAAACACTGAAATGACCTTATGTAGTCTTAGGTATTGACTTTTTTATCTGTAAGGTGCTCTTTTACCAAAGTCTCAGTGAGCAGAAAATAATATACCTGATGATGGAAGACAAACGAGTAGGAGTAGCAGAAACAGAACGAACGGAGCGACTAGACATTTTTTCGGTTCCATTCCGAAGCCTGCGTGTGTGGTAGACTTGTCTTGTGCACTACTTTTATTAACGCAACTGGAGACACTCCGCCCCTTTTGCACTTGGTATGGCACTGTTCTGTTCGGTGGACGCCAGTGTTCAAGCGCAATTTTTGTTCAGTGTAGGTGCGCCTAATCACACAAAAGTATGACGTCAGGAAACCGTGACCAATCACTGAAGAAGATGGGAAGTGAAGAGTAGTTCCGGGTTCCTATGCGGGACGGGCAAACTAAGCAGCAACGGGTTGGACGCGCTTCTGCAATGATTCATGGCACTGGGACACCGTCCTACCCGCTAGTAACGACTCTTCGTTGAGCTTAAGCCCCGTGGCCTATCCTAGCTGTTTATATGGACTGTGACCAGCAATGTAAGCATAAATCTGTAATTATGTATACTCTTTTCCCCCAAGGAATCATGTAGAACTATAAGAAGCATAAGGATGTTAATTTCAGCTAAAACTTTGACAATGAAGATAACAGAGCTCATCTTATTCGCCATCATCTTGCTCGTGGCGTCCTATTATCAGTCGGGTGCCGAGGATGCTCAGTCGTCATCCCCGCCAGGCCACCTCAAGCCCTTGGCTTCCGAAGCTACCCGTCTCCCTGTCTCAGAGATCCAAGACTTCCCCTCTCCTTTCGATTTTTTCCGCATCTATGTCTACCCTTCTGTCCCCGTCGTCATCAAGCAAGGGGCTCGGCGCTCGCCAGCTTTCCAGAAGTGGACCGACGAGTACCTGAAGAGCTTGCCCGAGTCGCATAATCGTATCGTCGTGGAGATGCGAAAGGTGGAGGAAAGAGAGTTACCGAAGATGAAGATGCCCTTCGCTGAATTTCTGAACATATACCAAACCAGTGATGTATACCTTGTCGCTAGAGTTCCAGATTTCCTGAAGTAAGTGCAGTGATTTTATGTATGATAAGTTTTTTCCATACTTGTCAAATTTAGAATGAAAGCGTAAGGTATTTATTTAGTTACTTTTCTCTTCAAAAACCGTGGTCGACATTGAACACCGTGTGATCTTTATTTTAAGCGCTCCGAGGTGTGAATTTTTACGCAAATGTTTGGTTTCCTTGTTTACCCTTCCATCGGTTTTGTTTATGTTTGGCTATTATTATATTGTCATTAATTTTATAAGGTGATCCGACTGAAAACCGCAAGGGGCGGGTCTTGGTTTCGATGAGGTGTGGGCATTTTGCTGCGCTTTTTTGCGTGTGTGGTCGTGAACCACATAACGATCGAGGATCGATATTGTGTTTTCCTTTATTCCTATGTTATACCCAGACCCCATTGCCTAGCGCTTGCACCGTCGATAGAGGACCGAATTGTGCCATTCATACCGCCGACCGAGGGGCTTTTGTTTCCTTTGTTCTCTTTGTGTCTCGCCCCTCGGTCGTTATGTGGTGCAAGAGCACACACACACAAACATGTGTGTGTGTGAACGATTGTTCTATATATACATGTATATATAGGGACTATTAGATTTATGCGTACGGGATGCGTATGCGGCTCACTATTTTGCATTGTTATTTCATCTGGTACACTATAGACGATGTGCCTCTGTTTACATCTGTATTCAAATGTGCCCGTCAATATGCGCACGCATCATGTTTTACATACATTTGGTTAAGAGATGACATCAGAGGTCACATAATTCAAAGGCGATCTGACCTGCGACGTCACTCTTTAAGCACATTTTATGTAAAACACGATGGGTGCGCATGACGGGCGGGAACATTTGAATACAGATGTAAACACTTGACGTCAGAGGGCACATCGTCTATAGTCAGTTTACATCTTATATCAAAATGTTGAAAATTATAGTTTAAAATTACTGATGCAATTATCACAGAAAATAGTGATTTCATAGGCGACTTTTTTTCGAGCCGCATACGTATCCCATATTCACTGTGGTCCAGTGGTTACCGTGTTTGACTCCTGTACGATGGTAAGTGGGTTCTAACCCTGGCAGGGAACATGGTGTTTTTGTTCTTGGGCAAGACACTTTGCTACAATTGCCTCTTTCCACCCAGGAGTAATGGGTACCTGTGAAGGTATAGACCACATACGCTGATCTTGAGCTGCTGCAGAAATAGTCTCGTTCCTGGTGAACAGGGATAATAGTTGTAAAGCGCTTTGATACACCCACGTTGTGGGAGTCTAAAGCGCTATATAAGAACTAACATTATTCTAAATAAAATGTAATATTTATGGTCAACCCTATTATTATTTTCTGCAGCCCAATGTTTAGATTTACCACTGCTTGTCAACAACAGTATTCCATTATATTGGAGTCAAAAACGGATACAGATTGTTGTGTTATTATTCGATATTTGATTGTGCATGTCGCTGTTTTTGTTTTCACGCAGTGCACCCGCCGCGCTAACGACATGATGATAGACCAGGTGCCGGTTGCACCAAACATGTCCTACATGCTTGTCGTAAGATAAGAAATTTAGGCCACCCCCATGACATGTCGTAACTGCGGTTGCACCAACAAGCTTTTAGGCCTGTCCTAAAATGCATATCTTACGACACACCGTAGGACATGTCCTTGTGTATAATTATAACTGTATTGGGACCGACGCAGGTCACAATCCCGAAATTAGACATGTACACAGCATGTTTTCAATCAAATATGTTTTATTTTTCGAATTTGATACACCAATAGTTGGGTCCAAAACATAAGTTCCGTGACAATTCTCTGGCTAGGATGGTTTGACGATGGATTTGACTTCTATGGACCATTTATAAAGAAATTAGCCCCCCGGTCCCTCCTAAAAATACCGGCATTTTTCGCTAGAGGGCCAAATCCAAGATGGCCGCCGGCGCCATCTTTGAAAATTAACGTTTGAACCAGAGCACCTAGAATCATGTCTGAAAACACTTTTTGGGGTAAGTGGACCTTGAGGATTCCGATTCCGACATCGGTTTGACAATATGACATCAACTTGACCTAGAAATCCAAGATGGCCGCCGGCGCCATCTTGAAAAATTTACTTTTGAACCAGAGCACCTACAACCATGTCTGAAGACACTTTTTCGGGTAAGTCGACCACAAGGATTCCGATTCAGACATCGGTTTGATGCTGTGAAATCATTTTGACCCATAAATTTCAGATGGCCTACATAAGATAGAGAAAAAAACATATTTTGTGAAAGGGAACACCTAGAAACATGAATGGACACATGTTGTTTGGTTAAATCATTGCGCTGATGCAATTTGTGAAGGTCCTGGTCAGCCGTATATGATGAATAATGGTTCTAGGAGTGAGCTCCTAATGGTATAAGGGCCATATCGGCTGGATTTGATGGGTTCAAACGTATTTAGCACAATGAAGGTCTGATTTATTTTAACAATGCACACTTTCTTTTCAGTTTGTGTCTTCGCTGAATACACCAATCACCGTCACTACATAATCGTAGTGTTGGCACCAGATTTGTACAGTTTTGTATCACAAACATGATACGTCTTTCTGTTATTGTTCCACTGATGCTGTGGTTTCAGTAGCTGTGTTGTAAATTGAGAAATATCAGTTACATTCTCCCTGGTAATATTGGGTAAATGGGGTAATATCGGGTGACCACAATTTACATGCTGAACCTAAGTGGGCGTGATAAACCTTAGTGAAACAATTTTGTCACTTTTTCTACATGAACGTTATGTTTGCGTAATAGCGATACGTTTAGGGTGTTTTCGTAGAGACAATTGTGTAATATTTATTTACTCAAAGTCTCAAAGAAACGAATTTGCCAAAAAGCCAACACACAAATAAATTAACAAAAAAATATCGGCAAACTGTGATCACAGACGGCGGTGATATTGGGCACATATATAGCGTTTACTACACGCTAATATTGTAGGAGTGGCAGAAGAGTCATTGATGTTTATAATGTATACATTGTAGTATTGTTCCGGTAGTATCGTAATATTAGTATTAACTAATATAATTAACCAATTAACCAATATTGGGTAAATGGGATAATCTCGTGTGGTAATAACGTGCAATGCCAGAAATATCGGTAACATTCTCCCGGGTAATATCGGGTAATATCGGGTAATAATAACAATGCAATGCCAGAAGTAACGGTTACACTCTGGTAATATTGGGTGGTAATAACGATGCAATGTCGGAAATAACGGTTACATTCTTTCTGGTAATATGGGGTAATATGGGGTAATAACTAGCGTTATTACTCGTTACAACCCGGGTAATATCGGGTAAAATGCCCAGTGGGTAGTGCGCCCCCCTTTCTGAATTACCACCCCTCACAAATCGGACATGGTTGGGAGCTGGTGGGTGGTCGATGTCGCCCTGTCCGCCACACGCGACCTGCTCTCCCGACGCATCTACCTGCATCAGGGCCAGCTGAAGAGAGCGAAGAAGATGAGCACGATTGGGATGATGAGGAGGGAGATGATGATGTACAGAGAAGGGGGGATTCATCTGAATCTGATGTCCAGAATCTAGTGAGCCAGAATTCTCTGATTCAGACTGATCACATCTCTCAATGTCATATTGATTAACCTGTTACGATGTTGAAACAATGTGTAGCATAAGACAAGAGCATAATTGGTGACTAATCCCAAATGGGTTTTAATTGCGTTGCACCGTGGTGTCGTTTGTCTTCTCTAAAACAACAACCAAAAAGAACAAATTATTTTGTATTGGCATGCTTTTTGTGGTTTCATTTTGATAACTACATGTATTTAAGTTACAGCTAAACAAGGAGCTTATTTTAAAGAATAATTATAGTTCTCTTGTCATTCATTTGGCTGCAACAGATTTTATAGAGGTAGTTTGCTTTAATATTAAAGAGTAAAGCAGTACCAAAATAAACGGGTTTGTCATTAACAGTTTTTGACCGAATTTAATTATGAGTTTACCACCCCGCCCCATAATCACAAATTGCCTTTACTAAACCTAGCATGTTTATTAGGCATGGACTCATAAGTAAAATAGCTATAATTGTTCCTTTCCTATGTACTGTATGAATGGTAAACCCCACATCTTCATTTACCGTTTAAAAGTTCGATTTTTCTCTATCGTATGGCGGCCATCTTAAATTTCTGGGTCAAAATGATTTTACAGCATCAAACCGATGTCTGAATCGGAATCCTTGTGGTCGACTTACCCGAAAAGTGTCTTCAGACATGGTTGTAGGTGCTCTGGTTCAAAAGTAATTTTTTCAAGATGGCGCCGGCGGCCATCTTGGATTTCTAGGTCAAGTTGATGTCATATTGTCAAACCGATGTCGGAATCGGAATCCTCGAGGTCCACTTACCCCCAAAAGTGTTTTCAGACATGATTCTAGGTGCTCTGGTTCAAACGTTAATTTTCCAAGAAGGCGCCGGCGGCCATCTTGGATTTGGCCCTCTAGCGAAAAATGCCGGTATTTTTAGGAGGGACCAGGTGGCTAATTTCAGGTGGCTAAATGGTACATAGAAGTCAAATCCATCGTCAAACCATCCTAGCCAGAGAATGGTCACGGAACTTATGTTTTAGACCCAACTAATCAAGCATGTCAATAACGAGCATGTTCTAAAAAATACCGCAAAAGGCTATTATTTTGTTGAGCGTCATGCGCAATATTTCTAGTACGAGTATCACGTCTCACTCATTTTAGTCCAGGGAAAATACTGAATTTTGTTTTGTTGATCTAACACAATTTGCAATAGAATATCTTTCACCACAGTGCACTTCTATAAGGTCGCTAGAATGACATACTAAAAATCTCAAAAATATCCAAGTGGTGAAAATATGACTAATTTGCATAAATCGTTAATCCATGCCGCGTAATATATTTATTCCTATATTTGGGTATATTACTATTTTTTTATTTTTTTTGAAAAGTTTATTTTGGTGATTCTACTTACACATTCTTACTTCAATAACATTTTCTAAAGCTTGTAAGTGACTGAATAATTATGAAAATATAGTAATGGTCCAAAATGACTACAATTATACCCTATAATTTGCACGCATTTACCTTGTCTTTAGATATCATCAAGTAGTCAGTATTGACGAGTTTCAAATTCACCAAGTTCCTTCCTGGCACAGTAATCCTATTAAAACCTTATTGAAAATCATATGAACAATGATAGCATTGTGATATTTAGCCCAGCAAACAAAAACCGGGGAAAAGTGGTATGTCCATAAATTGGGCTAAACGATAGGTGAAGGGTTGCTTAAGGTGAGAGACTTCAAAGAGTTCAAGGAAACACCCCAAATTAAATATTGTTGTTGTTTACAATAACCACATCTACGTTACAATGTTATTATAATAACATACCCAAGTATAGAAATAAATATATTACGCGGCAGGGATTAACGATTTGTGCAAATTATTCATGTTATTCCACTATTTGGAATTTTTGAGATTTTTAGTATGTCATTCTAGGGACCTTATAGGAGTGCACTGTGGTGAAAAATATTCTATTGCAATTTGTGTGAGGTCAAAACCTATTTTCCCTAGACTATTTCGAAAAAAGAATTACGGAAATTGATCCATGCTATCAGAAGTTATGCATGTGCATGGAATACTATTGGAAGCTGCTGAATTCAAATACAAATGAGTTTTAATAATTGAAATTAAGACTAAAAACCTTATTTGCATTGTCAGATTTTGTATTTAGAATTGGGAACAAGTGAACACTTTCCCCCGAAATATTATTGGCGATTTTGTATTTCTTTTGTTGCAAGTCAATAAAATGTACCTTATATCCACGTAAAATATATATAAATATATATATTGGAGCGAGCCAAATATTTTTTATTTTTTTCCTTTAAATTCGGACCCTTTTTTTTTCGTCTAGTGCGTGTTCCGTGTCAATTAACCAATTCGCGCCGGGATTATTTTAACATCACCAAGCTGATGGGCGGAATTATTTTTAACGAAACTCGATCCGAGGCGGGTTCAAGCTGATTGTGCCAGGAAGCACACCCACGCATTTCCGGCCTTGCTCGCTGCTAACAGACATTTCCGTTTTGAATTTGGGGAAAACTTTGCGTTTATATACGTCATCTGGCGCGAGATTGTTAAAACAAGTCCGAGTTGTAGATTGAACAATTTCACTTGTTCGACCCTACTTTCGACCCTGCTATAATAATTGTTTTATTTTTTTGTAGAAACAATTGAAGCATTTGAACAAAATCTAAAAAGTTAATCTCACGTGCAGCCTCCAAACGTCTTTTAAAATCGCTGCCTGGTTGTTCTTTTTCCTCAGCTACTGATTTTCGGAAATAATTTTTTAATCGTTTTTAACACGATTTTCGTGATTTACAAAAACTCGTCTAATGTGATGCTATTTTGGTCCTTCGAAAATGTTTAGTTTTGAATAACAAAAACTGCAATTTTCTTTTTCAATTTTTCTTTACAACCAAATGGTGTTAAGACATGCCGAAGTATTGTTTTCAATATGTTCATCAAACAATTATAATTGACATTGTACTTCAACCCGAACATAATTGCCGCGAATGGCTACCCTAACTATTTAAGTCACCTCCCCACTAGACGTAATTTCATGTCGTAACTCCATGTCTTACTTTGCGTAAGTTGTGATGGTGCAACAATTGTGTCGTAATTTCTTTCAGTTGCACGAAAGTTGCATCACACCACACGTAAGTCAGAATGCGTATGGCAAGGAAGTTAGTACATGTCGTAAGACATCGATGGTGCAACCCATTTTCGTTCGTTATTTTAGTACAGCACTTTAGACCGTTGGTGCAACCGTCCCCAGCTCCCAAACTCACACAGTCGTCTTTGCAAACATAACCCAGCGGTTTATCTTTTTTTCCTTATTTCACTGCAGGCTTTTCTAAGGAGCCAATCAGCGATCGCAGAACTGCGGTTGTCAACATTAGCGCACTGACACGTACTTCGCGCACGCACGAAATTCCTTTGTAAATCAGCGCTAATTAGCTTATGCATATTCGAATGGTCGAATTTGCACAAAAGGTTTACGCCCCATATAAGCGAGTTTGCAAAGACGACTGTGTGAATGAGACCCCGTTCCCACTTGATCCTCCAATTTGGCGATCAGATCCGGCAATTGCCAAATTGCCGGATCAGATCCCCCAATTGGGGGATCCGATCCGGCAATTTGGTGAGTGGGAACGCTAACCGCAAAAGGGGCGATCAAGATCCAAAACAGGGTGGGGGGGGGGGGGGGGGGGGGGGGGGGGGGGGGGGGGGGGGCGGAGGGGGGCCCAACAAAGTGCGCCACCAACGTTGAAATGTATCTCATTCATTCTTCCACGCTCATGAGCCACACATCTCACACAGTAAATACGTATAGATCGCTACCGCGAAGCGCACCGTTGAAACACGTACAAATTTGCTCCGCGCTCGCTCTCCGAATTCAGTGATTCATATAACGTCCGCAAAGCCAGGTACACAGGCACGATCTACACGAATTTGTTTTGGGGCGATGTCATTTTCTGCCATTTTCGTTCGAAAACAACACGATAAAACGCAAGGGGTTCACAGGCAGATTTTTTTTTAAATTCAGTATATCACTGCTACATCCTTTTTAAACGTATCCATGGAAAAAAGTGAGTGGGTTCGAAGCACGATTTTTCACAATTTATCGATTATTATTGCCCTTTTTAGGGGAGGTGTTTGTCAACGTCGTTTTAGTATTTGTGCACAATCTCTACGTGCATCAACGGTACGTCAACGCTTAATTTTTTCGACTGCTTTTTTTTATTTTCAATACAATTTTTGTCATTGGATGATAAAAATTAAGGTAAATAACAACCTTTTACAACTACAAAAGACAAGATGTTAAGATTGGATGCCAAAAACTCTTTATTTTTCGCGTGAGAAAATTGTTCCCCCCTATTTTGAGAATGGACGGTACGTCAGCGTTGCGCAATCACAGTCTCGAAGGCCCCCCCCCCCCTGATCCAAAAGGGGGATCTTGATCCTACTTTCGAGCAGGATAGAGATCCCCCAATTGGGCGATCAGATCCGGCAATTGCAGGAATTGGTGGATCAGGATCAAGTGGGAACGGAAAGGTGGATCATGATTCACCAATTTGACCTGGTAACTTCCGACCAGCTGGGCATTTAGCGCGAAAAAATATAAACCGCGCCAAATGTTGTTTATACCATGAACTCCATACAGCATACGTACGGCGCTAGTTCCTTTTGTGACTGGCATACAGGCCGTGTACTTCGTGTTACAAAAGGAACATTGTTGCGCCATGCATTGTGAGGGAACCTGAACTGTGTGTTCTATATGCATACGTTATAGCTTGCATTGCACATGCGCAGACATGGATTTCGTTCGCGTCCTTTTCAATGTTGTAGCTTCGGTTCCGTCCTCGTGTAGTTTCCTCTGCTGACAATTTCATTTAAATATCTGCGTTTTTCTTTCACTTAAGTTCAAAATATTTCTATTAGATTGCTCATTTTTACGCTGCAAAAGAAACGAATTCGATCGTCTATGTTGCCTGTTGACGTGTTGGCCAATAACCTCGTACGCGTATAAGCCACTTCGACATCTCACGCGCGCAGTGCACTATGGGTAATGTCAAGGGTTATTGCAGATAAACAAATGGTGTCGCCGTTGGCAACGTACTCGTGTCGCGCGTGGCGAATGCCATTTTTCTATTTCTACTGTCGCGTTTTAGATTGTTTTTTTCTCAAATAACTTTGTCAATGTCCTCAGAAGATTCTTTTGCTTTGTCTTTAGATGTTATTGAACACTGGAATGTCGAGGCTTTGAAGGATTTTTTTTAAATTAAGAGGAAATCCAGCGGGGGGAAGAAGGAAATCTGCTTGATCAGCTCAACGTTCCTAGTTCTATCTGAAAGTTGACGAACTGACCGAAGACAAACACACAGAACGAAGTTATATTCAGAACTTGGATGGATTATTGCCACAAAAGCAATTACAATTTCGTTTGTGTTAATTGGCAAAGCAGCTACCAATACCAGATTCCACTTTCAACATTGAATTATGTTGTTCATTGATACCATTATTGAATTTACCATTTATAAATTATATTAATTTTATAACTAGCTGATGCAGAGGTTACACAAAATATAGTGGTGTTCAAACATTAGCCATTTGACAAATCTTGAATTGTTTTCGTATTTTGAAATAATCTTCATCTTTTATGTTACAAATTATGAAGGGTTAATTGCAGCTGCAAGTGGGTGTATAATAATATTGTTAATTAACTGAGCAGCTTAAACAATATTATTTTAGTCAGGCTTTATATCTTTATTATTTTGTAATACATGTATGTTCACTTTTTTCTTCTTGCACCTGTTGATTAAAGCACGATACCTTTAAAATACGTTCACAAACACATCAGCCGAGTGATTGTATATTGCTTCGTGATAAAGGGTGAAAGCATGTTATTAATATTACATGTAAAGGAAAGCCACCAGCCCTATACAATCATTATTTCACGTACAGTGTACATTTATATCTGCACACTTTATTTGGTCAACGAGTTATTCACAGCTGTACATAGATACATTGTATAAATTTACACAATGAGGTCTGGTTAAAGAATACTAGAACAGCAAAGACTAATTATATCATTGGCTGAAGATACAAGTGTCTTGAGCATACACGATCGACGATTTTGCAACCCAGTTCCTGTTTGTTTTGGGATATTTCCTGTTGATCATCTTGTGCCAGCGAAGACTGGTGTCTTAATTCATCACGCTTCTCAGTTGAGAATGGAATGGAGGTTCACAATCACATGTTCCGAAACCTAATTGGCATCCATGCTTTGTACACTGTCCTCCTTTTCATTTTTCAAGTTGATTATTGATGTTGCCGCAGTTTGTAACGGAACATATATCCTCAGGTTCAGCAAAAGATGGTCCTCATCACCTTATAAAGGAAGACACATAAAAGAGAAAAATAGAGTTGCCTAAGGCTAAGTATATTACATTGTACTTTATTTTCGTGTTGCATTTCGTCATTGTCATTATCACTTTGATCCCTAAAGTTCCTTTAAAAAATAAAACCCCTAGACCTACTTAATTGGGCCCTACCCTAATTAATTAGGCCCTCCTATAAAAAGTATAATGAAAACTCTACAAATACAATTCAAAAATACATTATCATGATGCAATTGACACTTTTTGGTACAAAATACATGCAAGTCTTTTATAGTTTTTCCTTTAGAAAAATGTTTCAGACAAAGATAAAGCTAAGTAGGTCGTGCCTAGCCTGCCTAGCCTGCACCCTAGAGAAATTATGCAGGCTGCCACATTTTTAATTATGGGCGCCCTAGATCCCAAACGTAGTTTACACACGTACACACAAATGTGACTGCATGTGCGTATTAAACGACCGTATAAGTTTACATTTTAGCGAACTCGAAACGAGATTTGTTTTGCTCTATCTGAAGAAAAACAAAGTTAGGTAACATTAATTATCTCACCATGATTAAATTCGAGTCAGGATTCTGCTGTATTGGGTTTAATAAACACGATAAAAAAATTGTTTTTCCCCCACATGCAGTATGTTTACACGTGTATCGTACCCGCGTTATGCACGTTGCATACGTGCAGCGCGACTTTGTTTATCTTCCATCCACGGTCGCGAAGGTCAGGTCACGCATGCGCAGTCGGAACTCCGAAGTGGCTTATTTAGCGAGTAAAAACATGGCCGACAACGGGAACGGTAGTTATGGTAACATGCGCACGCGCACTAGACTGGTAGGTGACCTCGAGGTCCTGCACAGAGTGCGTCATTTCCGCCCAAAAGGCGGATCAGGATCAAGTGGAAACGCGACTTATTATTATTATTATTATTTTTATTTTCTGGTAACGAAACCAAGGATCCTTCAAAAGCGCTCAAGGCACTGTAGCTCGTAAGCCTGAAGAAACCCGTAGACAGAGGCTGTGTCAGCCAGGAACACCGGGGCAAACCCCTTCTCTTAGCGATAAGTGTTCTGGGTTCTTTTACGTGCATTATACAATTTTATAATGTTATAATGGGAAAGATATATACACACATTATCAATTATACAACACACGGGACCTACAACTTTACGTCCCATCCGAAGGACGAAGCAATAGTGGTTTAATTGCCTTGCTTAAGGACACACGTGTCCACACCGAGACTCGAACTCACGCTCTGCGGAACAGAAAACCAAGCTCTTAACCGCTCGGCCACGACACTCCAACTTGCGGTTTTGTTGCGGCTTGATCCACCTCACACCTTTTTGGTGGATCTTGATCCGGCAATTCCGAGATCAAGTGGGAACACGGTCTGAATTAGGGAGCGGAACTAATCGCCTCGTAAGTGAGGTACACTGTGTAAAAAGAATACGCGACGTGCACATTCAGATTTCGAATACATTCGTATTTGGCAAAGACTAAATGATATGTACCTCAGTACCTCAGGTAGACAGTAACTCAGATTCCATGTTTTGGGTTCTTTTCAGGAAGGATGTGATGATTCCGCCATCTTTGCACTGCACCAACGTCACTGATAATTTTATAGAAACAGTTAAGTGTAGACACTAATGTAACAACAAAAACATACGATAAGGCTATATAACTCTATTCTATTTTATTGACGGTGAAAACGGCAATCAGACTTCCATGACTCTTCCCCCTTAATTTTGGATAAACCCTCTCACGCGACCAGTCACTCTCATAATTATCTCCACTTGGGCCTAAGTTTTACATGTACTAATGAGCTAGGATTTCAGTCTGAAATTCACGATACACCGATTTATTTTTTTATGGGAATGCTATGCGAATTTAACGTCACAAATCATTCGCTGCGAAATTAACAAACCAACAGATAACTTAATCACCTTTAACTGAACTAACATGTCAAACGACACTGCAACTCTTCCTTCTTGTGGACAGATGTTGTGGTTCAGTGGCGGAGGTACGAAATCCCACGTACACACTGACTACGTTGATATCATCAACTGTCTGTTCAGGGGACAGAAAGACTTCCTTCTTGTCAACTACACTCGCTACAGACAACAGGTAAACAGATGGCATTATTTAAGATTCAGCAAATTAAAACATTATAGCTTTTAAATG
Source organism: Crossaster papposus (assembly GCA_037893245.1). NCBI lineage: Eukaryota > Metazoa > Echinodermata > Asteroidea > Velatida > Solasteridae > Crossaster > Crossaster papposus. Next base: position 10,655 of record JBAIAA010000911.1, on the reverse strand, counting down.
GAGTACCAAAATTCTATAAATTGTTTTCAAGCGAAAAGACCATGTAAATGAGGTTAATGAGGTAAATGTGGCATGTACGCATCAAACTAATGCATGTGCACACATACAACATATTGTACGGGGCTCTCTGTGGTCAGATGATGTCTAGTCCCCGTTCCCCTTTTTATACCAACGTATGATCACTCATAGGCTAGACTGGTGGAGTCAAAGTAAATTGTTATCATGGTGTTAGTGAATATATACTGGCTTCACTCGCTTGCCTCATATTGCTCTTTATCTGTTATCAACGGCCTCTTGAAATAATACACTAGTCTACATTTTACCATCCACTGCTTAGATTGTCTACGACCATCCAGAAGGCTTCTACTCGAGTGTAGACGTAGAACGAGTCGACATGAACAAGTTTCCTGGAATGAGAAACCTGGAATTCTATGAAGCGAAAATGCAAGCTGGTGATTGCCTCTACCTACCCTTCAAATGGCAAGAACAAGTCGCGATAAAGAAATATAGATAGGCCTACATGTACCAAAAGGCATGATTAGTTGCATTTCACATCACTTAAAGAAAAAACATATACATCCAGAGGCGTAAATCCGAGGGAGGGAGGGAGGGAGGGGGGGGGGGGGGGGGGGAGGGAGGGAGGGGAGGAGGGAGGGAGGGAGGGGAGGAGGGAGGGAGGCGCAACGGATCAGCGCGTTGTACTTCTAATTCAAAGGTTCCGTTTTCGAATCCCGGTGTTCGAATCCGGTGGGGATTAGGTTTTGTTCTTCTTTATAACTGCAGTAAAACATTTTCTTACAAGAATAGATCACAACAACAAACCTTCTCCAGTTTCCATGGCGCAACGGATCAGCGCGTTGCACTTTTAATTCAAAGGTTCCTGGTTCGAATCCCGGCGGTGGGTGATAAATATTTGTGTATAACTGCAGTATACATTTTCTTACAGTTTCTTACAAAATATATCACACAACAAGGCTTTTTTAAATAAATGTTACAAAAACCATCCGGTCCAAGTGGCGCAACGGAGGGGAAGGGGAGGGAAGGGGGAGGGAAGGGGAGGGAAGGGGAGAGAAGGGGAGGGGTGGGGTATACCCCACCTCAACTTTTTGGACGGGGCCGGGGCCAATATTGCTTCATACGTCATATCTTGCTTCATATGGGCAAGTACATGAGGACAAGATTTGAGACGGAGGGAACACCCTCTATGTGGTGATCATTGTGCTTGTGGAATGTGCTTTTTTAGGAATTATTGTTTAGGTTTTTTTAGGGGGGGTGGGGTGCGTTTGGTTACAATAGTCTAGATAGTGTATAGGTGTAGGGGTGTCTCTCGATCTCATATCGTGCTAGGTATATACTTACCCCGGGGGGGGGGGGGGGGGGGGGGGGGGGGGGGGGTGGGGGGGGGGTCTGCACCCGTGCTCATATATTGCTTCATATGTTTCGTACATAAGTAATTCAGACAAAAATACTTTATACAACACCTGAATAAATTCTCATCTGATTGGTGGATCGTACGTTGATCACGTGTATTGAATTGTTCGTTCCATCGCACGGAACAGCCGCACATTGTGAAGCAATATAATAACACCTCCCCATCCCCCCCCACCCCACCCCTCCCCCTCAAAGTTGCAAAAACACCCAACACTTGCCACTCATGAAGTGGCGTGTTTCATTTCACAAAATAACATGTGGTGACATTGGGGTCCTTTAACTTGAGGAAATTAGCAATCTTTTTATACAAGGGAATAGGTTATTTTGCCAGATATTCAGCAGGAAACACAATTGAAAAGAGAAAGTCCCACGAAACATCCCCCAGGAATTAACACCCGTTTTTTTAACTAACAATTTGGACAAAAAAGAATAAAAAGCCTCAAAAGCGGTGGTTGGATGGCAAACTACTTTAAAGTACATACATCTTCCTGAACTCTGTAAGTGAATGTACTTTGTTTCCTGGTTCATCAGTTATATTTTGGCTCGTTTCGTGTGGTTTTTGTTGGTGACTGTTCTTCTTATTTCAATGGAACGTCCAATGAACTTTCAGCGCACCCTTTCCCCTTTCCAAAAAGAGCGTCCCTATAAATATAGAGCATGAGATTTTGGAAATCTCTTACTATTCTCTTGTCCATACAAAGCACATATTACAGGAAATAGCCGCTCCCCATTCAAAATACTGAAAATACTGAAAATAGCTATTTTGAGTTGATTTAAATCGAAATTTTCAACAAAAAATCGACAAACGCCTTTTGGAATTTTAAACAAATTCACAAGTTCAATTTACAAATCACTCAAAGAACAAACATGTAAATCCAGAGGCGTAAATCGAGGTAGGGAGGGAGGGAGGGAGGGAGGGGAGGGAGGGAAGCGCAACGGATCAGCGCGTTGGACTTCTAATTCAAAGGTTCCGTTTTCGAATCCCGGTGGGGATTAGGTTTTTGTTCTTCTTTATAACTGCAGTAAACATTTTCTTATATACAAGAATATATCACAACAACAAACCTTCTCCAGTTTCCATGGCGCAACGGGATCAGCGCGTTTGCACTTTTAATTCAAAGGTTCCTGGTTCGAATCCCGGCGGGGGGTGATAAATATTTGTGTATAACTGCAGTATACATTTTCTTACAGTTTCTTACAAAATATATATCACAACAAGGCTTTTTAAAATAAATGTTACAAAAACCATCCGGTCCCAGTGGCGGAAAAGGGAGGGGAAGGGGAGAGAAGGGGAGGGGGTGGGGTATATCCCACCTCAACTTTTTGGACGGGGCCGGGGCCAATATTGCTTCATACGTCATATCTTGCTTCATATGGGCAAGTACATGAGGCAAGATTTGAGACGGAGGGAACACCACTCTATGTGGTGATACATTGTGCTTGTGGAATGTGTTTTTTTTAGGAAATTATTGTTTAGGTTTTTTAGGGGGGGGGGGGGGGTGCGTTGGTTACAATAGTCTAGATAGTGTATAGGTGTAGGGGTGTCTCTCGATCTCATATCGTGCCTAGGTATATACTTACCCCCGGGGGGGGGTCTCCCCGTCTCATATATTGGCTTCATATGTTTTTTACATAAGTAATTCAGACAAAATACTTTATACAACACCTGAATAAATTCTCATCTGATTGGTGGATCGTACGTTGATCACGTGTATTGAATTGTTCGTTCCATCGCACGGAACAGCCGCACATTGTGAAGCAATATAATAACACCTCCCCTCTCCCCCCCACCCCCCTCTCCCCTCAAAGTTTGCAAAAACACCCAACACTTGCCACTCATGAAGTGGCGTGTTTCATTTCACAAAATAACATGTGGTGACATTGGGGGTCCTTTAACTTGAGGAAATTAGCATCTTTTTTATACAAGGGAATAGGTTATTTTGCCAGATATTCAGCAGGAAACACAATGAAAAGAGAAAGTCCCACGAAACATCCCCAGGAATTAACACCCGTTTTTTAACTAACAATTTGGACAAAAAGAATAAAAAAGCCTCAAAAGCGTGGTTGGATGGCAAACTACTTTAAAGTACATACATTCTTCCTGAACTCTGTAAGTGAATGTACTTTGTTTCCTGGTTCATTCGTTATATTTTGGCTCGTTTCGTGGTGGTTTTTGTTGGTGACTGTCTTCTTATTTCAATGGAACGTCAATGAACTTTCAGCGCACCCTTTCCCCTTTCTCAAAAAGAGCCGTCCCTATAATATAGAGCAATGAGATTTGTTGGAAATCTCTTACTATTCTCTTGTCCATACAAAGGCACATATTACAGGAAATAGGCCGCTCCCATTCAAAAATACTGAAAATACTGAAAATAGCTATTTTGAGTTGATTTAAATCGAAATTTTCAACAAAAAATCGACAAACGCCTTTTGGAATTTTAAACAAATTCACAAGTTCAATTTACAAATTCACTCAAAGAGAACAAACATGTAAATCCAGAGGCGTAAATCCGAGGTAGGGAGGGAGGGGAGGAGGGAGGGGAGGGAGGGAGGGAAGCGCAACGGATCAGCGCGTTGGACTTCTAATTCAAAGGTTCCGTTTTCGTAATCCCGGTGCGGGATTAGGTTTTTGTTCTTCTTTATAACTGCAGTAAACATTTTCTTATATACAAAGAATATATCACAACAACAAACCTTCTCCAGTTTCCATGGCGCAACGGATCAGCGCGTTTGCACTTTTAATTCAAAGGTTCCTGGTTCGAATCCCGGCGGGGGTGATAAATATTTGGTGTATAACTGCAGTATACATTTTCTTACAGTTTCTTACAAAAAGATATATCACAACAAGGCTTTTTAAAATAAATGTTACAAAAACCATCCGGTCCCAGTGGCGGAAAGGGACGGGAAGGGGAGAGGAAGGGGGAGGGGGCTGGGGGTATATCCCACCTCAACTTTTTGGACGGGGGCCGGGGCCAATATTGCTTCATTACGTCATATCTTGCTTCATATGGCAAGTACATGAGGCAAGATTTGAGAGACGGAAGGGAGAACACCCTCTATGTGGTGATCATTGTGTCTTTGTGGAATGTGCTTTCTTTAGGAATTATTGTTTAGGTTTTTTAGGGGGGGGGGGGTGGGGGGGGGGGGGTGCGTTCTTGGTTACAATAGTCTAGATAGTGTATAGACGATGTGCCTCTGTTTACATCTGTATTCAAATGTGCCCGTCAATATGCGCACGCATCATGTTTTTAAATAAATTTGGTTAGAGAGATGACATCAGAGTGTCACATAATTCAAAGGCGGATCTGAACCTGCGAGGTCACTCTTTAAGCAAATTTTATGTAAATACACGATGGGTTGCGCATCACTGCCGGGCACATTTGAATGCAGATGTAAACACGTGACGTCAGAGGGCACATGGTCTATAGGTGTAGGGGTGTCCTCTCGATCTCATATCGTGCTAGGTATATACTTACCCCCCGGGGGGGTGGGGGGGGGGGGGGGTGGGGGGGTCTCACCCGTCTCATATATTGCTTCATATGTTTTTTACATAAGTAATTCAGACAAAAATACTTTATACAACATCCTGAATAAATTCTCATCTGATTGTGTGGATCGTGACGTTGATCACGTGTATTGAATTGTTCGTTCCATGCGCCACGGAACAGCCGCACATTGTGATAGCAATATAAATAACACACCTCCCCACCTCCCCCCCCCCCCCCCCCCCCCCCTCGCTCCCCTCAAAGTTGCAAAAACACCCAACACTTGCCACTCATGAAGTGGCGTGTTTCATTTCACAAAATAACATGTTGGTGACATTGGGGTCCTTTAACTTGAGGAAATTATCATCTTTTTATACAAGGGAATAGGTTATTTTGCCGGATATTCAGCAGGAAACACAATGAAAAGAGAAAGTCCCACGAAACATCCCCAGGAATTAACACCCGTTTTTTAACTAACAATTTGGACAAAAAGAATTAAAAAGCCTCAAAAAGCGTGGTATGGATGGACTAACCTACTTTAAAGTACATACATATTCCTGAACTCTGTAAGTGAATGTACTTTGTTTCCTGGTTCCATCGTTATATTTTGGCTCGTTTCGTGTGGTTTTTGTTGGTGACTGTCTTCTTATTTCAATGGAACGTCAATGAACTTTCAGCGCACCCTTTCCCCCTTTCCAAAAAGAGCGTCCCTATAATATAGAGCATGAGATTTTGGAAATCTCTTACTATTCTCTTGTCCATACAAAGCACATATTACAGGAAATAGCCGCGTCCCATTCAAAATACTGAAAATACTGAAAATAGCTATTTTGAGTTGATTTAAATCGAAATTTTCAACAAAAAATCCGACCAAACGCCTTTGGAATTTTAAACAAATTCACAAGTTCAATTTACAAATCACTCAAAGAACAAACATGTAAATGCCAGAGGCGTAAATCCCGAGGTTAGGGAGGGAGGGAGGGAGGGAGGGGAGGGAGGGGAAGCGCAACGGCATCAGCGCGTTGGACTTCTAATTCAAAGGTTCCGTTTTCGAATCCCGGTGGGGATTAGGGTTTGTGTTCTTCTTTATAACTGCAGTAAACATTTTCTTACAAGAATATATCACAACAACAACAACCTTCTCCAGTTTCCATGGCGCAACGGATCAGCGCGTTTGCACTTTTAATCTCAAAGGTTATCCATGGTTCGAATCCCGGCGGGGTGATAAATATTTGTGATATAACTGCAGTATACATTTTCTTACAGTTTCTTACAAAATATATATCACAACAAGGCTTTTTAAAATAAATGTTACAAAAACCATCCGGGTCCCAGTGGCGGAATGGGAGGGAAGGGGGAGAGGAAGAAAGAGGGTAGGGCGGTGGGGTATACCCCACCTCAACTTTTTGGACGGGGGCCTGGGGCCAATATTGCTTCATACGTCATATCTTGCTTCATACGGGCAAGTACATGAGGCAAGATTTGAGACGGAGGGAACACCTCTATGTGGTGATCATTGTGCTTGTGGGAATGTGCTTTTTTTAGGAATTATTGTTTAGGTTTTTTATAGGGGGGGGGGGTGCGTTCTGGTTACAAATAGTCTAGATAGTGTATAGGTGTAGGGGTGTCTCTCGATCTCATATCGTGCTAGGTATATACTTACCCGTGGGGGGGGGGTGAGGGGGGGGGGGCTCTCCCGTCTCATATATTGCTTCATATGTTTTGTACATAAGTAATTCAGACAAAAATATACTTTATACAACACCCTGAATAAATTCTCATCCTGATTGGTGGATCGTACGTTGATCACGTGTATTGAATTGTTCGTTCCATCGCACGGAACAGCCGCACATTGTGAAGGCCAATATAATAACACCCACACACCCCCCTCCCCTCCCCCCCCCCCCCCCCTCCCCCGACTCAAAGTTGCAAAAACACCCAACACTTGCCACTCATGAAGTGGCGTGTTTCATTTCACAAAAATAACATGTCGGTGACATTGGGGTCCTTTAACTTGAGGAAATTAGCATCCTTTTATACAAGGGAATAGAGTTATTTTGCCGGGATATTCAGCAGGAAACACAATGAAAAGAGAAAGTCCCACGAACATCCCCAGGAATTAAACACCCGTTTTTTATAACTAACAATTTGGACAAAAAGAATAAAAAGCCTCAAAAGCGGTGGTTGGATGGCAAACTACTTTAACAGTACATACATCTTCCTGAAACTCTGTAAGTGAATGTACTTTGTTTCCCTGGTTTCATCGTTATTATTTTGGCTCGTTTCGTGTGGTTTTTTGTTGGTGACTGTCTTCTTATTTCAATGGAACGTAAATGAACTTTCAAGCGCACCCTTTCCCCTTTCCAAAAAGAGCGTCCCTATAATATAGAGCATGAGATTTTGGAAATCTACTTACTATTTCTCTTGTCCATACAAAGCACATATTACAGGAAATAGCACGCTCCCCATTCAAAATACTGAAAATACTGAAAATAGCTATTTTGAGTTGATTTAAATCGAAATTTTCAACAAAAAATCGACAAACGCCTTTTGGAATTTTAAACAAATTTACAAGTTCAATTTACAAATCACTCAAAGAACAAACATGTAAAATCCAGAGGCGTAAATCCGAGGTAGGGAGGGACGGGGAGGGAGGGAGGGAGGCGCAACGGATACAGCGCGTTGGACTTCTAATTCAAAGGTTACGTTTTCGGAATCCCTGGTGGGGATTAGGTTTTTGTTCTTCTTGTATAGACTGCAGTAAACATTTTCTTACAAGAATATATCACAACAACAAACCTTCTCCAGTTTCCATGGCGCAACGGATCAGCGCGTTGCACTTTTAATTCAAAGATTCCTGGTTCGAATCCCGGGCGGGGGTGATAAATATTTGTGTATAAACTGCAGTATACATTTTCTTACAGTTTCCTTACAAAATATATATCACAACAAGGCTTTTTTAAATAAATGTTACAAAACCATCCTGTCCATAGTGGCGCAAACGGGACGGGAAGGGGGAGAGAAAGGGGGAGGAGGTGGGTGGTATATCCCCACCTCAACTTTTTGGACGGGGCCGGGGCCAATATTGCTTCATACGTCATATCATTGCTTCAATATGGGCAAGTACATGAGGCAAGATTTGAGACGGAGGGAACACCCTCTATGTGGTGATCATTGTGCTTGTGGAATGTGCTTTTTTTAGGAATTATTGTTTAGGTTTTTTTAGGGGGGGGGGGGGGGTGGTGCGTTTGGTTACTATAGTCTAGATAGGTGTAATAGGTGTATGGGGTGTCTCTCGATCTCATATCGTGCTAGGTATATACTTACCCCCGGGGGGGGGGGGGGGGGGGGGGGGGGGGGGGGGCGGGGGGGGTCTCCCCGTCTCATATATTGCTTCATTATGTTTTGTACATAAGTAATTCAGGGACAAAAATACTTTATACAACACCTGAATAAATTCTCATCTGATTGGTGTGATCGTACGTTGATCTACGTGTATTGAATTGTCGTTCCATCGCACGGGAACAGCCGCACATTGTGAAGCAATATAATAACACTCCTCCCCCCCCCCCCCCCTCCCCCCTCAAAGTAGCAAAAACACCCAACACTTGCCACTCATGAAAGTGGCCGTGTTTCATTTCACAAAAATAACATGTGGTGACATTGGGGGTCCTTTAACTTGAGGAATATTAGCATCTTTTTATACAAGGGAAATAGGTTATTTTGCCGGATATTCAGCAGGAAACACAATGAAAAGAGAGAAGTCCCACGAAACATCCCCAGGAATTAACACCCGTTTTTTTAACTAACAATTTTGGACAAAAAGAAATAAAAAGCCTCAAAAGCGTGGTTGGATGGCAAACTACTTTAAAGTACATACAATCTTCCTGAACTCTGTAAGTTAATGTGGATGTTTTCCTGGGTTCATCGTTATATTTTGGCTCGTTTCGTGTGTGGTTTTTGTTGATGACTGTCTTCTTATTTCTTTGGTACGTCAATGAACTTTCAGTGGCCCCCTTTCCCCTTGCCAAATAGAGCGCCCCTATAATGTAGAGCAAGAGATTTTGGAAATTTCTTACTATTCTCTTGTCCATACAAAGCACATTTTTACAGGAAATAGTCCGCTCCCATTCAAAAATATTGAAAATACTGAAAACAGCTATTTTGAGATGATTTAAATCGAAAGTTTTATACATGTTCATTGTAAAAACGATAGCCCTACTGTAATGTTAAATGTACAAAACATTAAAATGCTTTTAAAATATGATTTTATCTTCGGAATTTTTCTTTTTATTGACTGCTATTTTTTCTAGCTGTACAAACGTTAGTCACATTTGACGAAAAAAAAGTTAAGGAAGATTTAGTTATTACAATATTTCCTCCCAAATTTCAAAATTATTGGCCGTCATGGGGGTCGTCTTGTGCGCAGAGGATTTCAGACGCCCAAAAATCAGAACAAACATTTTTTTTTCTCGTAATTTAAAACAAACAAATAGAAACTTTACCAAATGGAAAGTTTACCAATTGTATACAGCCTGAGTATTCTATGTTCTGTTTTTCAATTTTGACTGAATCAGGATTCATCAGGTGAATTCGTACGGTAGCAACGTCGCCAGTCAATATAGTGGTGGAAATCACCATGCCTACGTCGTGCCCCTCCCCGGAGTCCTGCGGCAGGCCCGGACCCAGGACTCTCGCTGGCCGATATAGAGACTCCCGGAACAGAGGGACGCCGTCACGGGTTTCCTGAAGGACCTCAACCCCCAAAGTGGATTTCGTTGGGAACCCGTCGTGAGTTTCAAGTAGCTTAAAATGCTCACCTTTTCGAAACAACATTTTTTTATCTGGGAAAATCTGTTACAATTCTTCCGAAATTGTATTTTGGCCATCACTCGTCTTTTTATATTAAAAAATAGAACTACACCATTTGCAGATATCGAAAATATTTACTGCCGAATTATTAAGAAATATCTTACTCATCTAAAAGTAAATAATGATTCTAGGCACCCTAGCAAAATGATTGCGCTAAATATCCTGTAATTTATTCTGAAAAATAAAATTTTATGAAGAAAAATACGCGATCGCCCGACGGCAGATCGCGAAAAAAACACAAATAACATAAGAATAACTGCTCGACGCCAGTTGAAAACAAACGCTGTTTTTCGTTCTTTTCTCGTCATTCATGATTGTTAAAACTTCGGACCGGTCAGTTAAACGAAATTTACTATAAAAAACAGCCCTCCAAATCTTACCCAATTCATGATAATTCAAGCAATTACCAATGGTATATACTACCTTTAAATCAAATTAAATACATTAATTTGTTGTTGTTGTTTGCAGAGCTAGTTTGGGGGGCATTTATGGACAAGCAGCATACGAAATCCTTGACAGAGCGGCAGTTTCTGGAATTTATGGACAAGGTAACAAAACAAAAACATTTGACCTTGTTTCCAAGTTTTAATTTAATCTTGTGTATCCCGTTTACGGGGAGAATGGGGTTAATGTTGGCATTCCTGAAAAATTAACCTAGTTGAAATAGGAGCACTCTTGAAAATAGCCCCTTGAACGTTTCCGAGAAAGCCCTGTGCAATGTACCGAATAGGGAGTACTTCCGGTATGTTTGTACGCACGAGATATCGTAAATTACGACCTTATAAGTCGTATGTACGATATAAAGTCGTATGTACGACATAGAAGTTCCTACGTACCACTCAATAAGTCGCACGTATGAGTTAGCTG